>OY744477.1:36413961-36776461 GCA_963556175.1 Tipula confusa | reverse complement strand
TATGTCTGTTTATTCATCGTCGTTCATGTGTTCCATCTGTTCATCGTCACCATCTAGGAAATGAATCAAAGGAATTATAATTCTGTTAGACTACAACAATCACAAAATTACCACCATTTTGTCCATTTAGATACTCGTCAGATATTTGCCCCGACTGCAACATGCGAGTTAAACGCTCAACTTCTTGCAAAGATCCAGCTCGTTTTATAGCCTCACGTATTCGTTGTATATCGGCCTGTGATGCTCCAGGTACTATAACATTTAAAAATAATAATTAGGCCATCGTTTAAATTTAGTTGAATACATTACCCTTGGCTACAGTATCAATCTGGCTCGAACTACTCATTGCTAGTTTAGTTTTTTTGGCAATTTCTTTTAAAACTTCTTTACCACGTTTACTTTTGAAAAATTCTTGGGCCGCTTTACGATCTTTTAGTTTTATTTTACGGAAATCTAATAGACGTAAATGTGGAAATTTAAACGTTACATATTCTCTGTAATGTGGTTTAGTCGATACTGGGTTCATTAGTAAACTAAGACTTTCCAACTTGGGTAGGTGGCACAGCGGTTCAACATCACCCAATTCTTGTAAATTATTTCCCGTTAAAATGACACTGTCTAAATTCGGTACGAATTCGTGTAATTTATCACTAAGTCGACTGCAATATAAAGAATATATTAATGGATTTAAACGATTTCGATCATCTTTCCTCTGCCACTTACACAATTCGATTATTGTTGAGGAGTAAACATTTAAGTCTCGGTAAATGTGGAAACCCATCTAATTTACGTAAATCATTGTCCGAAAAGTCGATAGTGTCGAATTGATCCAGTGTTGCTCCCATATTTTCAATTTGTGGGATTTTATAGCCTAGATAGCGGTAATTTTAGAAACATGAACATAACCTCAAATAAATATTTACATATTACTTACCCCTCAGGTCTAGCTCACGATCTCGGCATGGATTTATGTATTGCATTGATTGATTTATTAATTCTGGCGTTAATTTAACCATTTTAAGTTTAATTTAATTCAATAAAATATGATGCGCGAATTTGTGACGCTCGTTTGTCGATTTTTAGTATTTTGACATAAATTGACAGATGCGAGTTTTTAACGTATAAAAAATGTACTAGATTTTAGGTTCCATAACGTTTTATACTTGTGACCTTGAGCTTACCGGTGCATTGTGGAACTTAAGCATTTTTAAGTTTATTGCATTTCTTCATTAATTTACATCAATTAAGTTAAAAAACTAAATAATATATATTTGCACATCTTATAAATTTAAACTCAAAACAAAAATAGTACGCAAAAAATATTCTATAATATTAAAAATTTGATTATGCTGAGGCAAGGTTTGTTTATTTTGGCTGAGTTGCACTAGTGGCCGCTTCTTGATTATATTGTTTGTGCCAATCAAGATTCATTTTTTGAATGGTTTCCCCGCGTCCAGCGGCTTGTTTACCGCTATAGATCATAATAATACAACCTAGTACGGTGAGACCCATTAAAATGTTTGATACCTTGATTCTGACACGACTGCGGCATTTTTCCATTTCTTCGCGACTAAAAATAACGATAGTTACTAGAAACGTCAGAAATGGATAGCAGCAACTGCATAAGGATAACAAACCTTACTGTAGGCGGGACATCTTGGGTTGTTTTATATTTTTTGGTCCACACTAATAGTTTTTTCTCAATATCAGTTGGTTTGAGCATGCCATGAAGGTTATGCATTGCTGATCTAGATGATGATGATGATGATGCAGCATCACTCGGTGGTGGCGTCGGTTTTGGTTGAACTTGATCTTGATGCAAGGCAGCTGACACAAATAGACTACGTGACGTCAAAGTAGAACGCACCAAAGATACATGATGTGACCAAAAACATGATCTCAAAAAATTCGCCATCACTTTTCACCTAATACCGAAATTTTTCTGATTTTCACCTTCATAAAGGAAAGCGAAAAAATGGAAAATTTTGTCGATTATACAATCAAAACACACAAACTCACTTTGTTTTCAAAATTTATCAAATTCACGAGAAAAACTAGTTTAACTGTTTTGAAGTTGTAGATTTAAATAGTTGAGCACTGAAACTACGAGTATTCGCGATTAATAAATTTTAACAGAGAGAATTTATTTAAAAACAATTAAATCCTTGACATCGTCGCTCTTCGGGATTTCGACATCTCCATATTTGCAACAAATACCAAATTGAAACGTCAAAATGAAAACGAAAGAGGTATGTTTACTTTTTATATTAGGTTTGGACGTACGTGCTTATGAATGAACAAGATATTTAGTTTTCGGATTTTTTTATAGATGGTATCACAATCGGTTTTGAATAGCTGTCACCTCATAGAAATTTTCTTCATTCGTCTTGCAAAAAAAAAATTAAATTTTCATCAATTAAAATGTAAATAAAACCGAAAGATTTCTACTCTGTGTACATTATTTTATTAAATCTATATGTTTTATATTCAATTCATAATTGCAGCACGTAGTGCAATTAACCAAAACCATGGGAAATACAATTGCACTGGCTAGACATCCTGAAATTACACCCGATCCAAATAAAGAGGCCAGCTTCGATCCAAAGCTAGGATTTAAGAATGGGCGAAAAGAAAGAGGTTTGATATTGTAATCGTTGTTCATGGATTATGTAGAAATTGTGCAAAAAAAATATTTTTCCTGTGCATTCAAATCAATTTTGTGACAGTTTTTGTATAAGCGAATTACATAATTTTTTATAGGTTATGCTCTATATTAAAATAATATTTCATATTTTTGTTGTAGTTATGATTGCGACTCCACAAGAAATGGAGTCGGCTAAATTGCCATTAGCCGATCGTGATTATTGTGCTCATTTATTGCTTAAATATCGTGCATGCCGTGCCGATCATTTTCCCTGGGTGTTTAAGTGTCATTATGAGAAGCACGATTTTCTTCATTGCGAACACGAAGAGTAGGTGGCTTATGGGTTTGATGCCCGTTTAATTACGCTAATCGTTTATTTTATTTGTAGCTACATATTGAGAATGAAAGAATATGAACGTGAAAGACGACTATTAGAAAGACAAGCACGAATTAATAAACAACAGGCTGCGGCATAATTTTTTTTTTAAAGTCGATCTTAAGAAAAAAATTAGGAACCACAAAGATACTTTACTTTTGTAAATAGGAAATTTGAAATAAACGTTATTTAAGAACATTTACATGTTTTTAAGTGTTCGTTTTTTCAAGTATGTCAACATCGATGTGGTACATGACACTTTGAAGGGATATTTCTCTGATTTACTCAATGTTCAATGTGTGTTAAGCCTTCTTGATATTTAGAGAAGTTTCTTGTGTGTGGAACTATCCCTGCGACCTTATTCGGTATTCACTTTAATCAAACAAGTAGATCGCTTAAAATTTAGAAACTATCGCTGCATTGACTCTTGACACAAACTAGCGACGGATAATGGAAAAATAATGATGTACTATGCAATCGCCCACGATCTCCTTGTGGCTAGCACACTCATTCCTTATTAAAGTATTCACTTGGAAATATGACCACACCATGTATTATTTCCAAATGGACGGTATTGAGTGATCCAAGATGTAAAATTATATCGGTTGGTTGCCAAATTCGTCACCAGTGGTCATCAATTGGACGCTATGGCAGTTTTTGTACAAGACTGGGATCGCACGTTAACAAACCTTACGTTTCAACTGTGAATGTCTATTCGGTTTATCGGAAGAGTTTATGGGTGTCTAAGAATTCCTGAAATGACCGTAATGTCGTCTCACAATACGTGTCAAAGTTGATCTCATGTTAGAATTTAGCTTTCGTAAAAGTGAAACACTTTAGTAGTGGCAACCCCGCATTTGAAAGAGTGATGGTTTCCGATACCTCGGATCCCTAATCACTCAAAATAATTAAGTGAAAGGGCATATAAAAGAGCGTCTTGCCGCAGGTAATCGTGATATTGATGCCCTACGTCCGCTACTAAGGCTTAAATACCTTGCAAGTGGCGACAAGCTGAAGTTGTAAACAGTGTTGATCAGACCCGTAGTCATGTATGGTTATGAAAGTTAGACCCTGACGGATGAGTACTGTGAATGATATATAGCCTCGAACGCCATATAGAGAACGATTTGGCTTATCTGATTATCTCGAACAATTCAAGAAAAGCAATATAAAAAATAAAAGACCAATATACAACATTATAAAATTTATTTAAAATAAATAAAAAAAACATTCAACCGAAACAACTTCAACTGAGCTTGTAGAAACAGCCTCATCCATTTAGTATAAATATAAAACCACAGCCATAATAGTTTCTTGCATCTGTAAACGAATTAATTTAAACGCCATTTTTCCGTTAATCTAAAAATATCGTGTTTATTGCCCATGAAAACTTAAAAATATATCCCTGATCCGTTGCTGGTGATCGCACCTTGTCCATTGTTCATCTCGTAACGTGAGATAGACAAAAAATAAATAAATAAAAAATTTAAAATGTTTGTAAAATATTTACAACACTAAGCTACTTAAAAACTAACATCACATGCAAATTTGGCACCAAAAAACTACAACTAATCGTTCTAACTACTAATCATTTCTCGTTCAAACATTTCGGACTAAAAACATGCACTAAACTATCCCAACCACAATCGGCTAATTCATTGCGACGCAATAAATTCCAATCCAAACCGTAATTAAATTCCGAATGATGTCGTATCACTCCAATTGTTTCCTCTGACTCGTAACAATCCCATAGGCGAGTGGTAAAATCGTATGAAACCGCGGCTAAAATGTTAGGATCAAACGGTGAAAATTGTATGCGACGCACAGCATACTCAAAGCCGTGCAATTCAAATAGCGAATCGGTTAAATTACGAATATCCCATCCTTTTACAATACCATCAGCACCGCCTGTGCCCACCACATACTCGTTATATTTATTCCAATCACATGTTAACACTTCACCATCGTGTGCCGCTACTTGTACACCTGGTACCGGTGACATAGTATTCCATATTTTTAGAAAGCCATCACCTCCAACGCTCGCAAATGTATTAGGAATATGTGGCGAAAACATTGCATTGTAGACGAGTTGATTGTGGCCTAAATATGTGGCCAACGATTGTGGCGTGTTAATATCCCATAATTTCACCGTACAATCCCAACTAGCGCTTAACATTAGCTGTTCGTTTTTATTACGACTCCAGTCGATACTGTAAATTTCTTTAGAATGTTCAGCGTAACAACACAGTGGTTGAACTTGTATCTCTTTATGATCGTTATTGATGCCTTCGAGTGCATTCCATAGCTGGAGTACACCATCACCGGATACAGACGCACATAAATTCGTATCGTTCGGTGACCAAACCTATCGAATAAAATCATTATTTTTAATTATAAATAGTTCTACCATTAAACTTACCACATCAAATAGTCCGTCGTGCCATTCATATTGATGTGTTACATGAACGCCACCATTTTCAGTTAATTCTAAAAAAAATAATGTTCCACCACCGACGAGTCCATAATGTTGACTGGTGGCAACCACCAGTATATTTGGATTGAATGGCGAAAATCGGACACTGTACCCATGACGATTCGGTGTGAAAAATGTTCGCATGCTGGCAACTGAAACCATAAAAAAAATCGTAACGTTAAAAATTTGAATGGCCAACGATCAGCATAACTACCATCACAGTTTACGTATGAGATGAATAACAATTTCTTTCATGATTTATGCTAAATTAAAATTTTTTTTTCGGTAACCTTTGGAACGTAAACACAAAATTTAACAGTTTTCAGCTGTTTTTGACATTTCATGTATAGCGCAGTGGTGGTGCTGTAGGTCAATATTTGGCCTGTCTTTGTGTATTATATTGTATTATGCTGCCATTTAGGGGTGGGAGAAAATATGCAAAATAGTCTGTTGTATGGTTTCAATTTTCTATTTTTTTTGTAGTAATCAATAGTTTTAACTTCATGAAGATAATTATATTGTGTACTCCTTTACGTTCAATTATTAATATCGGAACGGCTTTATTTTAGTTTTTATTTTTGGATAATAATAACAATATTTGCTTGATCCACGTGATTTTAATGTAATAAATTGTTTAAATGTTGCGTACGGATAATTTAATTTTGCCACGTGATTTTGTAAATATAAGACAAATCGTTTAAATATTGTAAAGAATTTAATAGACAAGGATCTACATTTAGTTTTTGGAGGACTAGGTTGTGGGTTAATTGTCGGTCCAGAATTAATTTGACTCATTTACGGGCCCGAGTTTTGGCATAATTTAATTTATCCCATACACATTCTTCCACTCATTAAAAAAATTCAAAAAGAAACGTGGAGATCGAATGAAGGAATAACTGAATCAAATCGATCACGTCATGATCTCAAAAAAACACTCCAATAACATTATGACGTTCGATCTTGTTCAATCTAGTTGTGCTGACGGAAACTCCAGATTGAATTGCTAAGGTCCGGAATCTTATACTTAAGATTTTCATTTGTCGATCCACTGCAATCAGAAACGGGAATGGTGAACTGGGCACAATGAAATTAATGTTCTCTCTCTAAGGCAGTCCTACTTTCGAAACTTACTGAAATAAAATGATAATGTAAATTCGATCAAAGGAAAAAGAGAAGATCAGATCCCTGAATCCCGATGGAATTACCGCAGAGCTCATTATTTAATCTGGAAGAGCAACCTTAGCAACTCAGCTTTACGATCTATTCCTCGCAATCTAGGATCAAGACGAGCTACTTCAAGATTAGAAATAGCCGTCAGATTTCTTGCTTTTTTTAAAAAGACTCTGGTACATTTTGTGGAGTTTCCGAAAAATAGTAAACTAATCAAGATAATCATGAGTAATTCACACAGGCCATGCAGCGACTAAAAATAAACCGTTCCCCTGGAGTTGATTACATTAATTCTAAGCTCTTGATATTCGGAGTGGATATTTTGTGGAACTTTTTTTTCGACCTTATTTAATTTCGTGACGTACATCAGGTGTTCTTGGATTTCCTACAAGCCAATGACTGAATCCATCGGAATAGTTTATGGTTTGCTTTGCAATGTCTGAGAATCTGACAAATATGTGCGTTTATGTCAAATAACAGTAATGCAGTCACAATGTTGTGTCAAAGTTGAGAACAAGCTGTCAGGAATTGCTGGAATTAACTCTGGAGTATGGCAAGGAGACGCTCTGTCCCCGATACTCTTCAATCTCATGTTAGAATCTTTCGTAAAGGCAAAACACCTTAGGACAACACCTTGTATAATCAGTCCAACCAGGTTCTGGCTTATGCAGATAATATAAATGTAATTGGCTGAAGGCAACTAAGTAGTTAATAAAATACTGAGTCTACTTGTACGATTCTCAGGATTTCTAGAACAATACAAAGAACAAACTTTGAATCGAATCCAATGGAATCAGACTGTTGATTCGGTACGGGCCAGGAATAACCTGTAAAATCCGACTTATTATAGATCATTTAAACCAAGTGTTTAAATGCTTCAGTGATTTCGATTTTAAACTGAAACTTTCAAATGTGAATTTGGCAAAGCAAAGTCTCGAATTTCTATCTCGCATTAGTTTGAAAAATGGAATAGTGCCTTATAAGAATGATAAATTACTATCATCAATTTCTCAACATTTTAGTAAATGAACTGTGAAAAAATGTTTGCAATCAGTCATAATACCGTCTCAAAAATGGCCGCTATTCGTTGTCAAAATTCTTTTTGACATTAAATAGTGGGCTACCAATTCAATGTGTTAGGATAGCTGATGCAAGAAATGAAACTGGTTACTATTACCTGTCACATCATGCAGTTCTAAGGGATTTGAGCACAACTACAAAATTAAAAGTAGTTTTCGATGGGTCTTAACTTGCCCTACTCTTCAACAGGATCTATTATCTAAACGTAAAGGTCGTTGAAACCTAAATACGTCCATAAAGCTGACATTAAAAAAATGTTCAGACAAACAAACATGACATGTTGATTAAAATGATCAGAACTACCTACGGTAGTCCAGATTTTGTGTTTTTGGTAGTCCAGATTTTGTGGAGAAATCTAGAGAACCAGCCCATTTAAGAAATCAAAGTCGATTAGAATTTAATCTTGACGATACCATTAAAACTTGCTGACTGCACTGGAATCCAAAAACAGATGCATTCGGCTTCAATGTCATCAAACCAATATGTGATATCGGCAAGTCTACCAAACGAAGCCTACTTTCGGATTGCACAAAACTTTTTGATCTATTAGGCTGGTTGGCACCTATGTAACAATTGTAGCCAAGCTTATTATGTTAGAACTCTGGCTAGCGGGTCTCTCTTTAAAATGGAAGTAATTTGTTAATACAATAAATGCTGATAATAGCAGGAAGAATAACTAATTGTAACCTGAAATATGATAAGCAGCATTTAAAAATATTGCCACAACAACATAGATTCACAAAGCTATTAATCAGAAATGCGCATATAAAAACCTTGCACGGAGGAATTTAATTACCTCTGTAGAAGTACCATGCGGTCAGAAATAGCCAAATATATCAAGTGTCATCGATTGAACGCATCAACAAAACACCAACTAATGGCAAGCTTATCCAAAGATAGAGGCACGCCATCACCTAAATCTTAGTCAGTTCGTGAATGCCCAACTGACTAACGATGGCAAATTATATTAACCTTGTTTTAATTGATTTATTAATCGGTTAACAAAATTCTATAGTTCGATTTGGTTTTGGTATATCCTTAACGAAAATAACTCGATAATTGTGTTAATGATTGTCACATGACAAATTAGCTAACACAAACCAAATTCCAATCATACAAATCAATATTGGACAAACGATACAGGTAAATAGACGAATAATAATTTTTGTGACGTAATAACACACAATACGAAAATAAGAAAATAAGAAAATCCTATTAGACGATATAGGAAAATTATTTCAACACGTATGAAATTTGTTGTTTTTGCTTTAATTTCATTTATTCAAAGAAACCTAACCGATGCTAAGGGTATATAATGTAGTCGCAATCATCATTACGATGACACTTCTGGTGAATATTTGCATAGAATATTACACATAACTCCAGAAATTTCAAGCGAAAATAAAAATTTAAAAAGTTAATTTTAAATTAATTAAAAAGCAAAAAAAAAAAAAAATTAAAACGAAACAAATTTATAGAGGGCATAATGGTTGTTGCAGTGAAAGTGTTTAAAAAAACTACTCCAAATGGTAAAGTAACCGTTTACTTGGGCCGCCGCGATTTTATCGACCATCTCGACTTTTGCGACCCAATCGATGGTGTTATTGTCGTCGAAAATGATTATCTCAAGGGACGCAAAATTTATGGCCAGCTAACGACCATGTATCGTTATGGTCGCGAAGAAGACGAAGTGATGGGTGTTAAATTTTCCAAAGAAATGGTTTTGCATCGTGAACAAGTTGTGCCGATGGTAAATCAAAAAATGGAAATGACCCCGTTACAAGAGCGTTTGGTGAAAAAACTTGGTGAAAATGCATTTCCATTTACGTTCCAATTTCCGGCTACGTCACCTAGCTCGGTTACGCTTCAAGCGGGTGAAGATGATCAAGGCAAACCATTGGGTGTCGACTATTCGTTCAAGGCGTATGTCGGCGAAAACGAGGAGGATAAAACCCATAAGAGGAGTCAAGTTAGTTTAACCATCAAAAAATTACAATATGCTCCAGTTAGCCGTGGTCGACGTCTACCCAGCTCGTTGGTCAGCAAAGGATTTACATTTTCGCAAGGCAAGATCAATCTCGAGGTGACACTTGATCGTGAAATTTACTATCATGGTGAAAAAATTTCGGCCAACGTTGTGGTCTCGAATAATTCACGGAAAACGGTCAAGAACATTAAATGCTATGTGGTGCAACATTGTGAGGTGACCATGGTGAATGCACAATTCAGTAAACATGTTGCATCGCTTGAGACGCGCGAAGGATGTCCAATTACACCGGGCGCCAGCTTTACGAAATCATTCTATTTGGTGCCACTTGCGGTCAGTAATAAAGATCGTCGTGGTATTGCACTCGACGGTCATTTAAAAGATGAAGATGCCAACTTAGCATCGTCAACATTGATCGGTGACGGTCGGTGTCCATCCGATGCCATGGGTATTGTGATTTCGTATTCATTACGTGTGAAATTGAACTGTGGTACATTGGGCGGTGAATTAGTCACCGATGTACCATTCAAATTGATGCATCCAGCACCCGGAACCGTCGAACGTGAACGCGTTAATGCAATGAAAAAAATGAAATCGATCGAACGTCATCGTTATGAAAATTCACATTATGCCGACGATGATGATAATATTGTGTTCGAAGATTTTGCCCGTTTACGTATGAACGAACCGGAATAAATGATTGCGTTTAACTTGTTGACCACCATATTTACATATAATATCTAATCAATATGCTTCCATATATAGTTCATATTATATGCACCTGAATTGGCAAAACACCTATACACATCAACATATACACACACACACCTTACATATATAATCAAACCTTCCTAGTTCCCCCGGAAGTGACTTAAATGAAAAAAAAAAACATAAACGAACGACTTAAATCTTATTAAATTATAAACTTAAATTTAATTATAGTTTACAATTTAATAAAATTTAAATATTTTAAACTAATTTGAAAGTGAACGAAAATGGATTTTAATTTTTAATTAATTCTTATAATTTATAAATGAAATAATTTGGTTAGTTAATTTTATTTTTTTAATTACTTGTATAAAAAAAAACAAATCTTGTTATAATTTTAATTTTAAATAAAATTTTTAATTTATTTTTTGAAGTAAAAATCGGCCATACCTTTCTTATTTCGTTTCCGCCACACTTGATAGTTTACGAGAAATTTGTTCCAATTTTTATCGATCACAACACTTCGAGTACACATCTATATATAGATCACCGCAAATTACAATCACTTAGCTATTTTCTAAAGTTACACACAACAATCTGGTTTTGAATCAAAGATGCAACTGAAAGAAAATTGTCTTCGATTATATCGGAGAAGAACAGTAAAAACCAGTTCCTTGAAATCGAAGGGTTTAGTTAAAACGGTCATTTACTTAATAAGTACTCGTGTCTTAAACATATTTATCTATATAAAAGGGTTCAATGACTCCGCCTTTTTTATTTTTTTTTTGGTACAATATATAAGACAAAAACCAATTCTTAAGAAAAGGTCGCGTGATCCTGATTGGATATACTAAAAGGGTGAAATTATTGTACTTATTTTTCAATTACATGCTCGACTTGTTGCTGAAATTATTTAAAATAAGGGATGTGACAAATATTTGTTGCAATATTTAGATTATATAAAAGGATCAACAACATTTAGGCGAAAATTTTACAAAGTCCTAATATGCAGCGATTTCCGTTAAACTCAACGGTCATTTCAATCAAATCATCCCTTTTTTGTATATTTAACCCATTATTATATTATACACGATATTTAAAATTTTTTTTAATTTTATATGGTTTCGTGACTTTTTTAACGGTCAAAGGATTAACGTATGCTATATATTTGGAAGTCTATAAATCGAACCCTTTTGTAATTCTTCGTTTGGATCATGTTTATCGTAGTCAATTAATATTTGGGTTCATCTGTAGTTTGGGGCATGGGAAAATATTTGTTTTGTAATTTATAGTTTTAAAGGGATAGTAGAAAAGGATTACACAGTTCATCGTAATTGTATAGATCTGTCGCATTCGTAAATTTTTATAAACTTTGTGATGCAAAATTTGAGTTTCAAACTTGTTTATAAACATATAAGGCGTCCTGACTTTAAATTAACCATGTGACAATTTTTAAGGGACATTTAAAAGATGATTTTTATCTTACATGAAAAAGAAAGATAGCAAACACGCCATCACAAGCTGCGGAACGGGCAGTCAAAGGTATCATAGCTAAAGGATAATTAAACTGCTGGAATAGACAGCAAAACCACAAAAATTACAAGGACACATCTGCAAATGCAAGCGCACTAGCATTATTAATCCAAGAATTCGAGCAGTGATCTCTGAGAGAAGAACCGCCATTTGGCAGGCGCAGTGGTAATTTTGGCGACAATGGTTTCTCGGGAGAGAGAACCACTTGTCTTCTTCGGATTGCCTAGAACAATAGGAAGAACAAGCTCGGGATCGAATCTGTTGAAGCCATACTGTTGACTCGGTACGGATCTGTAATGGCCTGTAAAAGCCGTTTTTGTTATTATGAATTTGAGCAGAATACCTCAAAAGTCGAAAGCAAAATTGAAAGTTACGAGATATCCCCCAAATCAATACAACAACAAAACCACTCGCAATTATCATTCTTGCCAGATGCTCATCTGCAATCAATACAAAATTAGGAAACCGACAAGCTGGTTTCAGGCCAGGATGAAGTTGAACAATCTAATGTAATGGAGTTCTTCATTTTATCTGCTCAGCTGCAAAGCAATGTAGCAGACACCTTGTAAAATGGGCATCCCAAAGAAATTAATTAAACTGGGATGCTGGATACCGAGTTCAATTCAAAAGTAAACAAAATGAAAGATGCGTCCTCTCGACAATACTGCCTTGGCCTTCAAAGAATATCCAAGTGAACATCAGAATAACAAAGCAGTTAGATATTGAGACTGAAATAAGAAAAGGTAAATTGAGATGGTTTGGCATTACACTAAGGAAACTAATCAGTGATATAAAAGGATTTCATTAGACTGAAACCTGCAAAGAAAGGAAAAGAAAAATAGGAAAACAGCAATGACCTTAAAACGAACTATGTTAGCAGAAGCGACAGAAATTATTAAATCTTAAAAGAGTAGGAAGGTCCAGCGTAGTAGACACTATTTTCTCCTAAATTAGAGATAACGGAAAAAGTGGTCTCATTATGTCCTGTTTACAAAAAATAAACTATCACTTCTTTGAGTGTCTTTTCTTTTGAATTTTATTAATTTCGATTTTATAAGCGTATAGGGAGTCTTCTATTCTAGTCTTTTCCATCAAACTCTATTTGTCCTATGGATTTCACTCTTGTAACATTTTGGTTATGTCACTACCTAAATGTTTTTCGCAGTGGCCCATCCTTCTCAACTTTCGTTTTCTTACATTCGCAGAAATTTCTTATTTGTGTCCGAAACGTTTTTTAGGCGCATGATAAATTTGGTCTATTTAAGTGAAGCCTATTTTTGAGACAACTGGGATCCGAGAACTTCTCAACACATTTTATGATGTTGTGATTGATTTTGATTGATGTGATTATATTCAGTCTTATGGCCTTTGCCTTCGAAAACCTTTAGGTTTCAAAACCAATAGCTTCCACATTTTTATTTGCTTTGCAGCGTGTTTGTGCGTTAGCAGACTTATCTTACTAAGCTTTCCTTTGTGTTATTTTCTATTTTCAGCAACCCGATACGAACAGTAGGCGGAGAATTCCATTCGTTGGATTATTCAATGGTGGATTGTGCTATAATGATAACTGTACAGCTATTACTTGGTCTGAAGCCATTTTGTGGTGGCGTGAATAGTACAACTATTGACTCAAAGTATACTACTATTATTTACCTAGTAAATTCACTTGGCTGGCTAGTGTTGGGTTAACGGTCGGCCACTGGTTTTCTTGTTTGGT
This sequence comes from Tipula confusa, assembly GCA_963556175.1. NCBI lineage: Eukaryota > Metazoa > Arthropoda > Insecta > Diptera > Tipulidae > Tipula > Tipula confusa. The sequence goes on along the minus strand of OY744477.1, from coordinate 36,762,773 downwards.
ATAGAAATTGATGATGTCGACATCGGAAAATGTTTCGAAAAATGAAAAACCACCAGCCATTTATTTGAGGGAAGAATCTAGCAATATTGATGCCTACAGAGCATTAATTAAACATTTCGACCAAGTGTTTCGGTAAACATTACTATACACGCCAACTAAAGAGCTAAAAGGGATTAGTCGTAATGATCAAAGGTATAGGAGCTTCATAGAGTCAAGCGATATACTTTTCTTGCTGTTAAATGCTTGCAAATCTATGACAACTATGAAAATTAATAGATACTATTTTTATGGCACTAAGCATCCGCATGGTAATGCTCATGGTGACACTGCTATATTGATTAAAACAAGATGAAAATATTATAAATTAGCGATAAAAAACTACAATTAATGGATTATTTTAGTCAGTGGAGTAATAAATTTCTCGCTGGGGGTGATTACAATGCCAAACATACCCATTGAGATCAAGGCTAACAACACCGCAAGACACACAACCTTTCGAAGCTATATGCAGCAACAACCTCTAGATTATGTTTCTGCCGGTCAGCCTACCTAATGATCTACCAATAAAAATAAAGTTTCTGATTTAGTTGACTTCTATGTAACCAAATGCATCGCACGTATTCACCGGTAACAGTAAACCATAAGTGCTGATATCCTTAAGTAAGCAACTCCGAAACGTCTAACACACAAGCAAACCAAATAGAATCAATATAGCAGACTACATAGTTGAACAAAACTGCCAACTGGATATCCCTCGTAGTACACCTGCAAATATTGGTGCAATAGTAGAAAACCTAATACATTAACATTTATCTTCAACGTGATCAAGCGAATGATCCATATACATATTCCTCAAAAATGAATGATCACAATGATTCATAAACTTGAGAAACAATTTTCTTCTTATCGTCCAATATGCATGCTTCCAATAATTTCAAAGCTGTTTAAAAAGATGTTATTAAAAGGACTAAAACCAGTATTAGAAGAAAGGCAGATTATACCAGACCATCAATTTAGGTTCCGAAACCAACATGGGACCATAGAGCAAGACGTGCTAAGAATTTTAAATGCAATCAAAAGCAATATTGCTCTTCTGTCTTCTTGCATATTGCACAAGCCCTTGTTAAATGTTTGGCATGATGAACTGACAACCTTGGTATTAAAACCGTAAAAGAAACAATTAAAGATTCCAAATCCAAATATTGCCAAATATTGCTCAACGAATTGGCCAGGATTATACTAAATAGCCGCATTGTATACGACTCAGAAGAGCCGATATATCTCGGATCAATGTAGTAAGCTAAATTAAGATTTGGATACTTGCTGTTAGTTTCTTCTGCAGACCGATTCAAGAATAAAGGCATTGGATCCATTAAAAAAAATTACAGATTAATTTGTCAAATATTGGTAAACTTTTGATGATTTTTTCTGCTGCCTATATAAGTTACTGGAGATTTCACTTTCTTTTTCTTACTTATTTTGCTTATTGTTTCTTTTGCACACTTTGAAAAATATTTCCAAATTTTAGACTCAATATTTTTGTTGGTTAACTTAAATCTAAAATTGTCATCACTTATCGACTTTCTCTTATAACTAAAAGTTGTAGAGTTTACCTGAAGGTGCCCAAATTAACCCAAGACATCGGCTTTTGGACTTATAATTCCGATGGTTGAAATTCCTTTTAATGTGATGTTGATTGATAATTTGATAAAAAAATTGAGGACTTCCAAAAATTATAATGAACTGGCAGTTGCAGAGGAAAAGTGTTAATCAATCATAGATGCTATATTTGGTACAACAAGACTAAGTCCCACTTAAACTCGCTTCAGAGAATAAAATTTCGTAATATCTACTGACAACATCAGGAATTAGAACTAATCCTACATTTTAAAAAGTTTAAACTTGGGGTCGTCAAATTACACCAAAAGTTAACCTTAGCCCGTCTTGAGGATATTAACTATGAAAGTTATGGTTTTTTATTGCATAATTTTGTTGTGGACTCTTCTTTGCATTTTTGGATGAGATCTTATTTGTGCCATGGTTAGTTCAGAAAACTGTCAATTGTTTTTTTTAATTATTTATAGACGTGCACTTATTTCGTCAAACTGATAAAATCAAAGATTGTATTTTATGCACAGTTTTTTGCTCAGAACATGCAAGAGATGAAAGATATAGTATAACAATCATACAATTCTGAACGCTCTCAGTAAATTTGTAAACATGGAAAAAATTAATCATCCGTCTATTCATTTGAACGGCCTTACTTCAACCAATACAAAATTCTGTTCTGGGAAAGGCTGTTTCTTCCTTTACAATAGCAAAACATTAAATGCGGAGTTTCAACGAGGCCCTGCAAAATGCGTGAGCTAGTAAATGCTAGGCAAAAAAATTTTCCATCGCATATTGTTTGATAATTCGGGCCTTAAAAAACTATGCGCAAGATGGATGCCGCGGTTACTCAAGATGCAACAAAAACAGCATCGTGCGGATGTTTCAATACATCCTGTATTGAGTGTTGGGCAAGGTTTCACAACAATAAAGTCGAGTTTTTTCGTCGATTAATAACCACCGATTAATCAGTCCATCACTTGACACCTGAGACCAACGAACAGTCAAAATAATAGACAGAAACAGGAGAATCAGCTCCAAAGAAAACGATGACAGTTCTATCTGCAGGCAAAGTCATGGCGTCAAGAAAGGAAAAACAATCAACTTATTGCAGCGTCGGAGTGCTGAAATCATGAAAATCGCTGAATGCTTTTTTTAGCATCTTTTAAAGTTCAGCTGGGCGATGGTGAAAAGACCTTTTACTTGTTAACCTTTTTAGCAATAAACTATATTGCCTGAAAACAGACTTGGACTCTGGACCCTTGGATTAAATGTTTAATGTTCCATTGAGCAGCTCGGAATTAAAAAAAAAATTTCGACAACCCTATAATCCAGCAACTGTAGAATGGGTGATGAACCATTTGAATGCCTTAAACTATATTGAATGCTTCAGCTGTAAAAACATTCCATTAACAATTAACGGTTTTTTTAAGTAAATCAGTTAACGGTTTTGAAATTTTGGTATAGTTAGCAATGAATCTACGGTAGTACCTGACTAATCCAAGAAATGATTTTAATTATTTTTGATTTTGTCGAATTGGGTAATCAACAATCGTTTGTATGTATATTAGTTGGGTCTGAATGTATGTCATCTTGGTTCAGTATGTATCCCAGGTAAGCTTTTTGGAGAGAACAGCATTTTTTAGGATTTAACTTTAAATTCACGACATAAACCTTTGAGAAAACGTCATTTTCTCCAGTGTTATATAATCCAGACATAATAGTGTTTATCAACAGTTGGAAAGTTGAAGGCGTGTTCTATAATTCAAATGACATTTTCACATATTGGTAGTGTCCTAGGCTGGTACTGAAGCCTGTTTTATTTTTTATTATGGATTTTTTTCGATAATTGATGATAAATGAACCGCTAGCAAGATCTAGTGTTTTAAAATGTTGACTATGTCCTAACTTATCCAGAATTCCAGTTATATTTGGTAATAGAAACAAATCTCTGTTAGTAGATTGAGTTAATTAAAAAAAAACGATCATTCGAAACAACCTACTTAGTGTCATCGTATAGGATTTTTTCGGAACAAAGGAAAATTCCAAAGAAATTGACTTGACTCAATTATATTTTGCTGTAACATTTCTTGTACTTGACTTTGTTTCGCCAATTCAGGTAGACGATACAGTTTTGGACCAGTTAAAAGTGTTAAGTTCATTAATTAACACCTTAATCAACAGAAGTGAATTAATGATGCAATTAATACATTTAGTATAACGGGATAATTCCGCGATTCAACATTTGTTGGCAAGCGGTGTGGAGAATGACAACCAGAAGCGTGCTTTCTTCTTATCATCTGTCGGAAATTTTATCATTAATATTTGGGTAATATTGTGTAACGGGGACGTGGTAAGTAAAACGTGTCTTTAGAGCATTAGGAAAACCTTTTCCTAATGCTCTAAAGACACGTGCAAAGTTCCGTTCATCGACAAATTAATTAGGTAATCTGAGTCTTATAAATAAAAGAGTAGGTGGTTCTAGTCGTTTTCGAAGACGGAATTGTGTCAACCAATCGTGTCAATTCGTGTCCTGAGTGTTTTGACGAACCTGATTGTCAACATTTGGCAGAACTGGAAAGAAGTTAAATCTTTTATTAGGTAGGTTAACTATACTACAATAAATTCATTTAGAACTTTTCTGGGTTGGCAACACCGTTAAATCGTATTTCTTCAAAAACTTTGCACTTTGAATACCTACCGCTCATATAAGCGACTGATGTATATGCATTAGACATCGGCACCATGATGTCACATCTGAATATCCTATTGTATTTGCATTGAGATGATTGAAACGTTGATCAAAAGTTCTTAAAATGTGTGTAAATACTGCCAAACAATTTGGCACATTTGGCCAGTTTGGCTTTTTTCAGAAATCGAAATATTTCAAAACTGTTATAATGAACCGATTGAGATGATTCAAACGTTGATCAAAAGTTCTTAAAATGTGTGTAAATATTGTCCAATAATTTGGCACATTTGGCCAGATTGGTTTTATCCAGAAATCGAAAAATTTTAAAACTGTTATAATGCACCGATTGAGATGATTTAAATGTCGATCAAAAGCTCTTAAAATGTGTGTAAATATTGCTCAATAATTTGGCACATTTGGCCAGATTGATTTTTTCCAAAAATTGAAATATTTCAAAACTGTTATAATGAACCGATTGAGATGATTCAAATGTTGATCAAAAGCTCTTAAATTTTGTGTAAATACTGCTAAACTGACACATGTGGCTAGATTGATTTTTTCGAGAAATCGAAAAATTTAAAAACTGTTATAATGAACCGATTGAGATGATTTAAACGTTGATCAGAAGCTCTTAAAATGTGTGTAAATACTGTCAAATAATTTGGCACATTTGGCCAGATGATTTTTTCCGAAAATCAAAATATTTCAAAACTGTTATAATGAACTGATTGAGATAATTCAAACGTTGATCACAAGCTCTTAAAATATGTGTAAATGTGTGCCAGGAACCTTATTTCAAAACTGTTATAATGAACTGATTGAGATAATTCAAACGTTGATCACAAGCTCTTAAAATATGTGTAAATGTGTGCCAGGAACCTTATTTGTGGATTTGTTTCGAGTCGGCATTCGTTACGATTGATGAATTCGTTTCGAATTGGAATTGGTATCTGTGAACTCGATCGAAAGCAAAAATGTACTCTGTCACAAAACAAAAAGGGAAATTTTCACACCGAAATCTTTTGTTATTCAAATGTTAATGACAACTTTGGCTTGCAATTTACGTGCCATTTTTTCATAAAAATGTTTGCAATCGAAGTAATACCAGTAACAATTGTAAGTGATAAAGGTCCGCAATTCATATCTTCGGAGTTTCGACAATTTTGACGCGTTAACAGTATTGAACATTTGACATTTTATAAATCAAATCAACTGATTCAGACAGTCACTCTACAAGTTGAGTTCAAAGTTTAAATGCTAATTAAAACATTCAACTGGATCACCTGAAGTTTAGTTCCAAGGTCTCATATACCATTTATGGTATCTTAACAGACATTGGAAGAATGTGTGAATTATGGTTAATATTATTGTCGTTCTTTACAAAGTCGTCAGCCAAATCAAGGTACAACTACAGAATTGCTATTTTTATCCACATTGCATTGCTCCAGCCAACCTGCTGTATGTCACGAGATGGTTCGTAATACAAAAGTCAGGTCACTTTACATATCCGAATATCGACAGCAATGGAACTAAAAACTGCCTATCTCAAGTGATCGATTTTGTAAACCATTGATTAACATCAACGTTTATTAGATGATTACACAAGCACTTCACAAAACTATGCACATTAAAACACCATTTAAATCCTTAAAACTACAGAGCACCACATCTTTAAAATTCAACAGTTAAACATAAACTAAATGAATTTCGTCCAAAGTCCAGCATAATCATCGTCCATCCAAAATTGACTGACCCTCAAAAATTGTAAAGATATTTACTTTTGATATTTCACACAAACTTAATTCCCCTACATATCCAACAACTATGACATAAGTAAAAAAAGGATTCACAACAACTATCGATGTACAAACACAAAAGGATAGGCATTCAAAAGGGTGAAAATATTAATTGTGATATGATCATAAAATTAATAAAAAAAAAAATACTTTACTGTTTCTCCCTACCTGTTTGTTTGTTTCAATCCCGTATTGCATTCGCCTATTTAAACTACATATAGAGAGTATCGTCGTGATCCTTTTTTCTATAATCGGTCAATATTCCGGTCAAACCGGTTTATTATGGCTAAACAATGGTTGAACACATATATAAAAAAAAAACGTAATAAATTTGCATAAAAAGGGTCACACAATTATCTATGTTGTGTGTTTTCTTATATCCGTATATCCTTGTTGGTAGTAGATAGTAAATTTCTTGATTCTCATTTACATATTACGGGACCCTTATTAAATTTTGACCCTTTTGATAATGTCTTCGAGACTGAAAAAAAAACCGGTTGTGGACATTTGAATGACCGAGTTTCTTTTAAATAATGACTTGATCACACACACAAAAGGATTTCATATTCAGGACATGGGAATTTTTGTGTAGTAATCGCATTTTTGAAAAATTTAAAATTTTTCTTCCGCATATAGACGATAATGTGTGTCAAATAAAAAAATGATTCGCGATTCGGCAACACAATTACGTAATGAAAATTTTATATACGAGCCAATGTATAAGTAAAAAGGGTTCTCGAGATAGTTATCGTTGTCCCGTTTAAGGAATAGGTCAACATTTATTTCATGTAGGAAATATGTTAAAAACTGGTTTTCCCTAAAAAATTGTGAAGTGATAAAATGTGATGACCTTTTTCGGCTGGTTTATTATATTAGGCATGGGAAATGTTTTGTGTATGCGGAAGGATATAAGGACACAAGGATATAAATTAAAATATATTTAAATGAAAACCGGACTGGCCAGTTTTATACCGATGGGAAAATTTGTTATGTTATGTTTAAATGTGTGTTTACGTTGGGTTCGAAATTTAAAGGATCGAACCCATGATGACATTAACCAACATTTGATGGTTAGTTTTTTATGTCGCATACACGATACACCTGTATGTCAATAATAATAATCTGGTTTTGTACTCGATCATAATAACCAACAATTTTACTGTCACAGGCAATCGCAGAAGTACCCACATTGTTATCTACGTCTAGAAGCTATCGTTGCGATTAGTAACCACTGTGTTTGCCAAATATTGGCTATAGTTGAAAGAGTCTGTTTTATTATCCTCCCATTAAGCTGTGACTGCGCATTACAATTATTTTAAACAACGTGCACAAACTTTTGAAGTATTTCAAGATATTTCCACCTATCAAAAATGATAAAAGGTTAAAAATTTCAGATAACCGTATACCGCAGTAGTGAACTCTAGTGTGATCGCAAGGACATCATCCTTAGAAACTGAATGAATAGAGGGCACTAATTTTTTATGAGACCGCAGGATCAAAATTAAAAACGCCCTTCCTTAACTTCTATATAAAATCAATAATTTATTATTTTTGTACATATAGTTTAGGTGTATTTTTTGCCCACATAATGCCTCACCCCCCATTTTATATTAGCATTTGGATCTGTCTTTACATACGTAAACACTGGTCCCGTTGTTTTTGATACATCGGGCCGTTCGAGTGGTTCTTCATCGGAACCATCCTTACCACCTTGTTCCAGGTGTGGCATCATTTTTAACGTTTCCATTTTTGTTAAATGTTTTGTCGATGTTTCTTTTCCGCCACCCTTACGCTTTTTATTATTTCCATATTTTTTATCACCTCGATGCGGATGATCACGCAACATTTGTCGCTCTGATGGTGGATCTTCATCGTTATGATACTCATCCTGATACCGTTGATGATGATCGTGTGGTTGGGGAATATAATGGTGGTCGGGATTATGATATTCATAGTCCGGTTTTACTTTAGGTTTTGAGTATCGAACCGGTTGCATCGATTGGCTGAATGGTTGGTAATAGGGAGTTTGTACTTTTGGTTCTTCGTATGGATAATTAGTGAAAAAATTTGATGGATAAAAATCAGATATCCGGGATGGTTGTGGTGATGGTGGTGGAGGCGTCGGTGGCGGCGGTGGTGGCGCTGTACTAGTTGGTTGTACCACAATCTGTTGATATATGTTTGGATTCAGAATTGGACGGAATGTCGTTTGTTGTGGATTGAATGCTGGATTGTAATGATGGTATAAATGTGGATTTGGATGAACGGGTGTTTCATCATATTTAACTATAGGATGGTATGGTCGATGTGCTTGTATGGGCTGAAATACTGGACTTAGTATTATTTGTTCGTATGGAGGATGTCCATATTGCCGGACTATGCGTCGATCTGAGGAAGAAAAATAAATTTGTGTTGGTAAAAATGAGCGATCCAAAATTGAATTTAAAATGTTAAAATGCCAAATGTTTGTATAGTATCGAAGAATTTATGAATTGTTAATACGGTTCTGGTTAAATGAGTCACCAGCGTGTTTACATAAGTCAACAAGAATTTTCATATAAATTCGCCTAAATGTTAGCTTTTTTTAATATAATTATATTAGAAAGTAACAAATAGGACATGTAGTGGTGCTGAATGTTGACATTTTTGAAGAAAGAGTGGGAAATAGGATTATCAAAGGCAGAGAATTGGTTGAAGCTAAGAAGTGGTAAACGTGGATTATTTTCTGTCTAGAAAATATGAAAGTCGTATTCGCTGGTAACGTTTCCGAAATTAAAAATGAATCGCTTGCCTTGATTCAGCTAAAATATTTTAAGAGAAACTATGGCTACTAGATTGAATTAAAACTTTGATCGCTTTTCGGCACATCTAGCTTAACTTATAACCTGGTAGAATATAAAATTGAAATAAAAAAGATGTAGAACTATAAAGAGCTAGTCGATTTCAAGATGGAAATATAGATATAGAAATTTTTATCCTAAATATGTTAACAAACTTATAACTTTCATCACAAGATTGGCGTCAATGGTGCATTTAATAGCTTTATGACCCGCAATTAGATGGCATTATTTTGATTTCGAATTTTGGACAAGATAATCGTCAAGATAAAAGAGATTAGCTTCAATCACTGAAAAGTATCCCTTTTAATTTCTAGATAGTTTGGTAATTTTGTTACCCACTATTGAGCACTATAATTAATATCAATGAGAAATTGGCAGCATAAAAAATGCAACAACGACTGGCTGAAATAAACACCAACTTCTCGAGGAATTTAGACAAAATCCGAAAGAAATCGCCAAAAAAATTGGCAAGAGCTATAAATGTTTTGGAATAGAGAACATTAGTCGAGTTTGAGTTGAAGCAATACAAATTCCAATCTAAAATAGAAAGGCTCAAAAACAAACGGCTGGGCTATGCCATGCAAGGGTGCAAGGGTGCTAAAACTGGGATGTGTACCATTAAAAAGGTTTTCATAGGAACGTTAATACACTGGGTACGTATATAAGCAATCAAAACCACTGGCGTTCTAGCTAAACCTAGCACGAAGTATATCTCTTATTCACCATAGTGGGCAAATTCGATAAATTTTGTGATTTATGAAGTATTTTGGCTCACTTCTATTGGTTCTATAGGCTCCAAGAGTGTCCTCTACAAAATATCAATAAGTGAAATGCCAGTGGGTAGGTAGGAAATAAAATAACATTCTCGGACGAAACATGTCATGAAGCATTTGTTCGTCAGGAGATGCGGATTTAAACAACGTCTGTTCCTCATGTTAGAGGCGGCTGAAATAAAACCAGGTACGAGGTATAAAATACTAGAGGAAGACACTACAATAAAAAACCTACAATAAAAAATAAAGTAGAATAAAAAATAAAGTAGAGCTACGATAAAATTACGGGCCGGGATTTGGAACCCCAGTACCATCAGTAGCTTGAAAAAGCGAGCGGGTTTGGGTGAATTAGTTGGGTGGATCCATTCAAAAGAAGTAAGTGGATTACAAGAGTACAAACAGAAACACATATATCTGGGCAGTATCAACTTCCTGATCTAAATGAGGGCCAGTTAAAATAAGTTAAAGAATAGAGTTTGAACGTTTAAGTCTTTTGAAATTATTTACAGTTAAAAAGCAGAAACAACCTGTTTGAATATGTGAATGATAGAAAAACGTCCGTGACGAAATAAAGATGAACCGGTTGATTAAACTGTCCCATCATGAGATACAAACGGTATTTGAAGAACTTGTAGGTAATTAGGCAAAGCCGAAATGGCTCTGAATGAGAACTCTGAAGATGCGGGTTGACAACCGGAGATGGATCTACATGTACCAGTGAACATTTTATGCTCCAGCGATCGAGAGCCTTTTTAAGTGAGAAACGAGCAGTTATTTCGAATAATCAAGATAAAGCGATCAGCAAAACCCTGGACGCTTTCAATGCAGCCGCTGATAAAAGAAAGAGAGAGTCACCGCCACAGGCTGCCAGATTTACCAAATTTGGAGCCAGCATTAGAACGAGAAAGAAAACTGGAGAAAGAAGCAGTAGGTAATAAAGCAGAATGGCAAAAAGTAGCATCGAAAAGGTGGAAATAGATCGAAAACAACCAACCGAGCACCCGGTAAGTGCTTTAAATTAAAAAAGGAGCTGTTTCGTATGCTGAATTGCTAAAAAAAGTAAAGGTGAGATCTTTTGCTTGGATTGGAAAGCACAGGACGAAATACTTCAGGCTCTTGAATCACTGGTGGGAGAAACAAAGGTATTGTATTTATAAAAACGCTAAAAGTTTCTTATCGGGGACACAAATGGCAGTGATAAGCCTCCCAAGCCAAATAATAGAGAATGTGATATCCAACAAGAAAATACGGTTTGGTTGGGTGATTTGCCGAATTCGAGAAATAAACGAGCCTTTAAAATGTTTTAAATGTCTCGAATATGGTCACCAATGTAAAAGTGCGAAGAAGTGGGTCATTTTGCAAGAAGTTGTAGCAAAGATCTGAAATGCATGCTTTTAAGTAATAAAGTCATTGGACGAACAGACATTCCGCTGCTCATTCAGAGAAGATTAGGTTGATCTAACTAAACAAGAAGAGTTAAAAGTCTTTCTGGTTCGTCTGATTACGCCTGAGTGACGCACGCAATCAAAGCCATTTCTTGATTGCTTGTGATTTTAACATCTGGGCCGTTGAATTGGGAAGCCGAGTTACTAATAATAGAGGTAAATCGCTACTGGAAGCATATTTGTTACTTCCAGTAGTAATGCTGAATGTTAGTAACACCTCCACATTTTGTAGGGGTAGGCAACTTAAAATATTTAACAAAATGTTTTTTATTTTCATGTTGGAAGATATAGTTTTGTCAGGAACAACAGAAAATCAGGTGTCTCAAACTACAGATTACATAAGCTTGTAAGGCAGCAATGCCATCTCAGATCAATAGACAACGGGAAGGTTCTAGTGTACTGTTGGAATAAGGCAATAACCAAGCTGTGTAAAACATGCCTCCGCACTAGACTTTTTTATATCAAGTGCCAGGGTATATGCATATATCTGGAGAGGTTTGTTTGCTTCTATAATGCTTGCCTAGAGGAAGGAATATTCTCTATGCAGTGGAAAGTCTAACGGTGGATACTTCGATGTCGAGAGGAACGAAGGTATTAATCAATCATCTTACGCCCAATGCTGGATACAACTAGTAAAATTGGTACTATATATGAGAGAATCATATGCGAAAGACTGCAGGAGGCCCTTAAAAATAAAAAGGACCTGTCTGAAAATCAATATGGATTCCATTAGGCGCGCTCTACCATTGACGCGATTAAGCTCGTTAAAGTGCGAGAGCAATGGAGGCACAAAAGACTGCCATATAACCGGAGGAGTACCACAAGAGTTGGTGCTAGCTCCTATGTCGTGGGTATGGAATGCCATGTATGACAGCATTTTTAAACTGCCGATACCAGAAGATGAAAAAAGTTGTCAGCTTAGAAAATATATAGAGGAGGTGATATGTACCTGTAGTGTAATACAAGATTGTTAATCAATTATCATATATGGGTTTGCAGTTGCGGAACAAAAGACGGAAATAGTTCTGATTTCCAGTAGGAAAAGGATGGAAACCATAAAGGTGAAAATGGGTGGACAACAGATTGTGTTGACAACAGATTGTCTAGACCTTTAATTAAGTACCTGGGAGTTATAATCGATGCAAGACTATCATTTAGGACACTATATGTGAGAAATATGGGAGAGTAAATGGAATTTTTTCGCGTATAAGCAGCAAGTAGGTTCTGTTTATAGGTTAAGCACCTTAAGAGTGGCTTTCGCACTTAGAACGGCCCCGGATAAGGCCATGGGTATAGGAACTGAATGTTCTCAGGGGTAAAACTGAGAATGTAAAGCACACGTTTTTTGAATGTCCACGCTTTGGCTGGACTCCGAGATACCGTCTATAATCAATAGAGAATTAGGCAGGTACGCTTATTTTTAAAAATGAAGGCAGGTTGAGCAACTCCGGCTTTGTAAAGTAACACTTATCGGCTTGAACAAAAAATGAACCTCTTATCTTTGTAATGATCAGTTGATGAACGTGGGTCACACATATGCTTTGAAATCCAAAATATTTTTTAACTTGGAGTCAATTAATGGTGTTTCTTCAGAATTTTGGCGTTATTCATAAGGATAGGACACATTTCATTAAATTTGTTGAATATACCGTGTATAATCTTTCCAAAACAATCAATTAACACTTTTAGTTTTTACACACACACACATATATATATAGTTTTATTTTAATTTCTAAAGTCAATATACTTACATAATTGCATTGAATTTCCAGAATAACTTTGTAAGCTGACCACCAGCGACAGTATAAAAATAATTCGATTTAATTGGTCCATAATTATTGTTGTCGCATGTAGAAACACACACGAATACACAAACACAAATACACACACACGAACTCTTAATATTATATTTTAACACTTCGAATCTACCTAGCTAACGACTTGATTAGCATCTAACTTTTTAAATAATTTATACGTCTTTCACTTGCGTGATCTTGAATTCGAATAATATAAAAAATTTGTAGGAAGTTGATTTTATATCAGTCTGTACCGTAAAAAAAAACTTAAATAAACCAAAAAAAAAATAATAATAATATTTTTATATAGACAAAAACACTTGGTTGGTTGAATAAACGGTTGGTTTGCCTAATAAATAATAGACGCGAACGATCAACCAAAATAAAAAAAAATTTAAAAAAAAAAAAAAAATTTCTAATTTCTAAATACTACAGAAATGTAATTGTACCGCGCATTTTTGTCGCTTGTTGTACCATGAGAGTCGCGCGTATCTCTTTACATCTCGATCGATTGATTTGAATTTTGTTTGTTTGCTGATTTAAGGCACATTACACACCGCACAACCGCATAACTATTTGTATATTATAAGACGGGAAGCGTTGGTGCGTAAACCGAACAATTTATTTTCTTTATATACGAGTATAGTATATAGCATTCTGAACTCGTTTACGTTTTGGGAAATGAATTTATCAATCATAATCGTGTGACATTTTTTTTGTAAAGAATGTCAGGTAAATTATTTCGAGTGATGAATTGAACCGAATCGCATAATTTAGTATTCACGTAGGTAGTACCATGATGCGACTACTGAAATATTGTACTTTAGACGAAAAATCAATTCGTTATTCGAAATTATGATTGGTTTTGGTTACGAGTGCGGCTCGAGTGCGGGAAAACAAAAAACAGTCTATTATTTCACCAGATAAAAGTGAAATTTTGTGTTATAATTTTTTTGTTCATAATTACATAATTTTTTGATTAAATCGTTTGATTAAAATTTGATTGGTTTTTTGTGTGATTTACTGCTAGTCAATTTTATAATAAGGTTATATCGTTATTTCCCGTCCTTTATGCTTTTCTATATTGAAATTTTGAATTTAAAATTTAAAATTTAAAATTTTAAAATTATCTAATATCTAAACTCTAATCTTAATAGTAAGTAGTTCATTTTATTAAAAAGCGGATGTCGTCATCTGTGCAATGATTGATTGATTTTAGATTTGGGATGTGACTTAACTATTAATTACCAAACAAACGTTACGGCCTGCTATAATTCTGTTTCTTCCCCATGCGGTATGATAAAATGCGTAAGACAAATTGATTATGTGTTTAATTAGAAGTAAAAAGGCCCACAAAAATCAATTCAAACAAAATGGAAATACTCTCTGTAAGGTAAATGCCCTATTTGTTACAATATTGCATCTGGTTTGACTCGGCGATATCAAACATCATGCCCCGAGAAACAACATCTGCCGTAGTTTATTTGGATTGGTTTTGAAATGTAACTGCCAATTCCTTTATCGCCGAAACTCCTTTGTTCACTAATGTTTTAAGAGCTAAAGATGAAGACTTTAACCAATGGTCCAGTAATATATTATAATACTAATAAAAAAGTCCACAATGGGTCAAACTTGTGATATCAGTTATGTCAACTATTCCAGTCTCGTCTCAATACAATTTTAACTGCCATAACTTCTGTATGAATGTCTTTCCAAGACTATACGATAATCGTTTCAAGCCGATCGAATAATCAAGTAATTTCCGAAATTAGTACCCTTTTTGACAATTAAGATGGGCTCGTTCAACCTGAAAAAATAAGGTGTGGCAAGAAATAAAGCAGCCGAAGTTCCATATATCACTGTTCTTACGCGATAGCTTTAAAGAATCTCACTTGTTTGTTGCACCGATAGATCAGCTGATAATTGGAATCTTGGGAATGTATAAGTATTTGTTACGCCCGTACTGAATGCGTATTTAAGTGACTTGAAACGATACAAAACTGACACGAGATCATTTTGAACCACAGGTCAACTTGCAACCTTGTCGGACAGCTGTTTCATGTCTGGTTTTAATACAAAATGATAACCAAGGTAATAATTGGATCCCGGAAGTTCAACGCGATCCATGTGCCCAAGTGCCAAATACTCTTTAATGAATGTCATAGTCTTTTCGCCAAATTGTAATAACGTCGCATAGCTATGGTAGATAAATCAAATGGAAAAATTTAAACTCTTTTGGGTATAATTGGTGGTTCAATACTATGTCCGGACACTACTCATACCTATATAGCACAAACAGCTTTCAGTCTACTAAATATAGTGTTTGTTTGCAGTTTAGATTGAAAGGCCAGAAACAATCTTGACAATGTCAGTGAGACCAGTAGACTACGCTTATTTAAGGTTGGTTCCTCTAGTGTTAATACACTGTGAAAGTCTGATTTGCTGTAGAATAATTTTGTACTGCAATAATCCGATCCGTAGATAATCGCAATGTGTAAATTTTCAACTGACCAGATACCCTTTACACTTACTCCTTACACATAAGTTGGAAACCTTAACACATAATAAAAGATGTCTATGTGACGAGGGGTAAAGAATGACTAAGCGCAAAAAGTAATAGATAATCTAGGTGAAGATGGAGGCTGAATTGGGCTTGACCAAGTGATGTTCCTTAGAAAGTGTGTATTTAAAATTTGTGAAACGAGGTTTCCTTTTCGTTTTAAAATACATATTTTCATTTTTATCATTAAGTCCTTTTCATTCCCAGACCAATAATAATATAATTCCAATCCCAAAAGGTTATTATTACGTTGGAATTGTCCCACATCTAATCAGTAAATTTTAAGTTCTCTCTCTAAGGTTTTTGAGGTCCTTACATATAGACATTTTTTTTAGAGATGCTTACTGGATTCGAATTTGTAACTTTGAAAATTTAGAATTTAAATATAAAACACGCATTAGATAATAACCAGGAACGTAAAACTAAGTGATTCCTTTCGGACCATGTCTGAAATAAAGGGTCTGATAAAGAACGATAAAAGTTTCTTAATCCTAGCAATTTAAATCCGATCATTTACCCAATCAAAAATTAAAAAAATTTTAACTCGTAAAGGGAAATAAAAAATTTTGTTATTTGATCACATGACTATATATATCAGTGATTTTTTATTTATTTATTTATTTATTTCATCAATCATGTAAAAATACAATAGTTTGACTACTCACACACTACTATGGTAAAAATAATAATAAGGAACATTAAATATAAATTTATGTAAATTATATACAAAAATAAAAACATTCGAATTATAATAAACGTTTTTTGAACAACTCTCTCGAAATATGAAAATCAAAGAAATTAAAACTCTTGTTAAACTCGATTAGAACTTTTAACAATGGTTCTGTACTGTGAAAATTATTTGAACAAAACGGAATACGGAGAGAACCCGGCCGCAATCTTAAATTTCTCTGTGGAACATAAATGCTAAACTTCTCAAGCAATTCCGGGCAATCAATCCTTGAACACAAAACATCCCGACCAAACACGGCACAGGCTATTTCACGTCTACGATCTAGACTTTGTAAATTTATTAATGAAAGGCGGTTTATGTACGGTTCACGAACATATATATGTCGATTCAGGGACGGTAAACGTCGTAATGCATAAATCAGGAATTGTTTTTGAATGCTTTCAATTCTGACAGCATGAATCCGATAGAAAGGATGCCATATGACCGAAGCATACTCCAAAATTGGCCTGACATAGGTAACATAAAGAGATTTTAACGTGTAGGGGTCATGAAACTCTCGGCTGTGTCTCTTAATTAATCCCAACATTGAAAACGCCCTACTTATTATGTAATCAATGTGTTTATTAAATGTAAGATTACATGAAAAAATTATTCCAAGATCTAAAATATCGTACACTCGACTTATTTGTACATCCATCAAGACATATGGTGACACAATACAAGATGTCCGAGTTCTTGAGAAAGATACAACTTTACATTTATTAGGATTCAGAGACAGCTTATTCACCACACACCAATTACAAAATATGTCAAGTTCTCGCTGCAAACGCTCAGTGTCAATAAAAGAATTAATATTGGCATAAATTTTCAAATCATCCGCATATAAAAGACATCTACAAAAATTAAAACACTGAACTACGTCATTAATAAATATTATGAAAAGCATTGGACCTAAGTGACTCCCTTGTGGAACACCCGACGGTACGTTATATACAAATGAAACATCGCCCAAAATTCTTACGTATTGCTTTCGTAAACTTAGATAAGAAGCAATCCAAGCCACCGGAATAAAATCGGAACCGAAGACCATCAACTTATGTAAGAGAATATTATGATTTAGCTTGTCGAACGCTTTCGAAAAATCGGTGTAAATGACGTCAACCTGCTCACGGCTTCCCACAGCATTAAATAAATGGCCAGAAAAACTCATAAGATTAGTAATTGTGGATCTACCCGCCAAAAAACCATGTTGGTACACACTAATTTTGTTTTTCAAATGGAACTCAATTCTTGATTTAACTAAAGATTCGAAAAGCTTCGGAATCACGGATAGAATTGAAATTCCCCTATAACAGGTAATGTCGCTTCTTCTACCTGATTTAAATATTGGTATAACAAATGACAATTTCCAAATCTGAGGAAAGGAAGCAGTAGAAAGACTTAAATTAAACAGATGTAGCAATGGCCGACACACAGAATAGGCACATTTAGCCAATATAAATGGAGTAATGCCATCGGGACCTGCACTCTTGTCAGTTTTTAGACTTTTTAAGCCATTAAGTACTTCATGAAACGTGAATTGGATCAAGGCAGAAGACTGCAAATCTACCGAGCTTAAATTTATATTCGTGCCGTCGTCATCGAAAGAACTATGAAAAAAATTAGCAAAGGTATCGCAAATTACTTGAGAGCCAGTAATAGGTGAATTAAAATAGTTCATTACACGCGGATAGCCCTGAGATTTCCTTTTCGTGTTAATGAATGAAAAAAACCGTTTAGGATTGGAACAAATTTCATTCTCAATCTGTAAAATATACATTCTATATAAAAAATCATTTAAAAATTTAAACTCTTTACATAAATCGCTATACTTTTGTTTGGTATTAATGTCATTAGTTCGTTTATAAGCCTTAAATGCTTTAGACTTGCGATTAGCAATATTTTTTAAACGGAAATTAAACCATGGTTCAGTATAAACGGAATTAACGAGTTTTTTTGGTACAAATAAATCAAAACCAGTATTCAAAATTTTATAAAATTCAGACACGGCATCCGAGATATTCAGATTGCGAAACAGTGTTGTCCAATCAACGTTTAGCAGAAAACTAGTCAAAGAAGCCACATTGGCTTTTACAAAATCATATTTGAATTCAATATTATTACTATAATCGCAAGAAACAAAATCAAAAAAATAAAACTTAATCAAAAGTGGTGTGTGATAAATACTAGAATGACCAGCTAAATCAAGACAAGCTTCGATTTCAACGTCGTATAAAGAAGAAAAAACTAGATCTAAAATTCGACCATGATCATTAAAAACAGTGTTAAACTGACGAGTCCCAAAAATTCCAAAGTTATCCAACACCTGATTCGATAGATCATCCATAGTTGAACCATAAAAATTGTCGTCCGCCCATCTCCATGTAATTTTTGGTAAATTGAAATCGCCTACAAATAAAATATGATCCTTCGCATTCATCATCGGTAATATCTCGTCTTTAATGAAGTCCATAAACCCGTTGTAGACATCTGCAATGCTGCCAAAAGGAATATACACAGCGATTAAAAATAGCCAAAACTCGCCACATTTGATTTTAACAGTGAGTGATTCACCACTATTACATATCAAATTCACCCGCTGAAGTATTAACTCTTTTTTTAAAGCAACAATGATACCACCACCAACAACTGTGACGTTATCGGCGTCCCGATCCTGACGTAATACCGTGTAAGAAGGCGGAAAATATTCCTCTGAATTAAAGTTGCCGTTTAGCCAGGTCTCAGTAAAAACAACAATATCGTAATCATTACATAAAAGTGATGAATAAATTGCAGTAGCCTTGGAGCGCATCCCGCTATTATTGTGATAGTAGATATGAAAACCGTTATTGTTGTTCGTTGTATTGTTTATGCTTAATAAATTATTTGTGATACTGCTGTCGATGATGCTATCGCTGTTGGTCTTATTTAAACTACTGATGGACATTATATTTTTTTCAGGCTTTATCTGCTCATGGCTGGTAAGATAATTCCGTTGTCGTTTTTTGGCCGTGACACCTTACGAACAAATCGTCTTACTAATACACCCTTGGGCCAGAAAGTGGAAGATAAAATTTCACCGGAAAATTTTATGTCAACAGCAATTTTAAATGAAACAAAAGTTAATGAGGTCCTATCTCTCCCTTTAGGTAGCAGTAAACGACAATCAACTACCCCGATATCATCCAACTTTGATTTGAGGTAGTCGACTAGTGCATCCCCTTCTGTTTGTGGACTAAGTCTGCTTACATAAATAATATCTTTGTCCGGAACTTCGACAGACTGCAACGATATGACAGGGTCCCCAACTCCAATAAGTCCACGTGTAGATTCACTTTCAGCATGTATAGTACTTGGTTGTCCAGATGATGCATTATTTGAAAACTGCAATTGTAATGAATGTGCAGACAAACGTTGGGCTTCTATTGATGTTTTCATAAATTCATTCATAATAGAAAACGAGTTAAACAGATTCATCATATTAACTGCTAACTCATCGACTTTTTGAATAACTGCAAAGATTGTGATTTCACAACAAGCAGTACAATACCATCGCAATTGTTTGGATTTCATTAATTGGTTGTAAGACGATGTATTTAGCCCAGCACATTTAAGATGAAAAATCGACTTGCATACACCGCTACATGGACACATCTCCTCGCGCCCATTCCACTCAACGTTGCATTTACCACAAATCTCCGACATCGGTTACACAGTTATTTAGTGATTATAAATAATATAAACACTCAAAAAGTTGACACTTGATTTTAATGTGATGTTATAACGGAATAATATCAAATAAATATCACTACAGTTTATAAACAGTGGTCACTGTATACTCAATACTTGTTTTTAATGTATATATAACACAGTTCGCCTATGATTTTTAAAGATTTAATGAATTTAATCGTATATACACATATGTAGCTATCGGTAAAACTTAAAGTAACACTATAAAAGTATCACATTTAATAAAAAAAATAGTTATTTAATAAATTAATGTCACAATATAATATACACTTCATATGATATAGGAAACACTGTAATGCAAATTCGATACTTGTAGTATATGTTTATAACACAGTTAAATATCACAGAAACGTTGATAAAGTTAATATGTATGATTAACTAAAAAAAATAAAATAAATAAAAAAAAATGAAACACAAACAATGTTATCACAACGACGTCCAACGAACGAATCAATTCGTTCGATTTGATTGGTAAATGATTGGATTTAATTTGTTAGGATATAAATCCAAACCAGTAAAGGCGCATTGATTTCGATTTAATTTCGGAATTCATTGATAAAACTATGAAGAGCTATACTGCTGAACATTTCAATGATTACTTTTATGCATTGCAAGTGATATAAAGGGTCCATAAACGATTTTAAAGTGAAACAGGCGATATTAATTTTTTGAAGCCAATTCAGTAATCGGCTCTGACAACATTTCTATTCTCTACTCAAGTATTGCGATATCCTGTTGTCTGCATCAGTTAGTTTCATTTAAAATTCATAAACAATTAATTTGATAATGGAACTTTTACTGATTGCATTAAGACTTATATTAATAAGTTAATAAATAAAAAAAGTATTCCATTTCTGAGAGACAGTTGTGTGGCCGTTGTGTTTATGTTAAAATCCCGATGAATCCTTCTATGAATAAAAATAGGCGGACAGTTAAAATAAAAAATTGGAATCTATCTAATGGCATTGGAGTAAACACCTTAATAGAAACTCGCGATAAACTTGTATAATAACTTATTTTTTTTTTTAATTTTAATAAAACGAAATAAGGAACCTTGTTTTAATAAAAACAAAGAATTCAATACTTCTTGTTTTATATATAAAAATTAAAAATTATTTACAGAAAAGAAGTAAAACTTTCTTTAATGTGATAATAAATTTTTTTTATATTAATTTCTATCCAAATTCTTTCTAAAAAGAAGAAAAAATTTTTCTAAAAAATTTTATAATATAAATTATTCTTTTTATTTTAACTAGGATTAATTTCGAGGATTACTACTTATCTTCATCAGCCTGTACTACTTTAAACCCGATTTTACCTTACCCATGTTCTTATATACCTTTTTCAGGTATGATTTTGGCTCCGCCCCCTTGTGCTATTTTCATTTTCCATTATTTTTTTAAACAGGTGGTTGATTTTAGTCTGTACCTGAATGTTTATTATGTCCTTGTTATGTCTGTTTTTGTAAATTTCGTAATCTTCCAGTGTTGTCATCATGCTACCTTTTTTACATTTATGCAACACTTTCAGATTTTCGTTAATGCCTGTGTATTTGTGGTTATTGTCAGTTATGTGTTGTGCGTAGTTTGAATTTATTTTGGGTTTGCCGATTTCTTTCACATGTTGATTAAACCGAGTTGCGAAAGATTTACCGGTTTGGCCTATATAGAACCCATCACAGTCATCACATGATAGTCTATAAACTCCCGTATCTTGAGAAGACACTCTTGGTGAAACATTTTTTCTTTTTAGAAAGAATTTGGATAGAAAATTAATATAAAAATTTTTTATTATCACATTAAAGAAAGTTTTACTTCTTTGCTGTAAATAATTTTTAATTTTTATATATAAAACAAAAAGTATTGAATTCTTCGTTTTTATTAAAACAAGGTTCCTTATTTTGTTTTATTAAAATTAAAAAAAGAATAATTTATATTGTGATAAAAGTATACAAATACAGTAACAGAATGGTATTCTCACGCAACAATATATATAATAACGTTTTTTAAACAACATCTCTTAAAGGAATGTTATCAGAATCACTAATTGGCAAACAAATACTGAAAATAATACGAATTGCCTCAAGTTTTTGATATTCTTTAAGATATAGGGTCTTTAAAATTTAAGTTTAGAAAAAAGGACATACAAATAGTAAACTTTAACTTTCAAAATACGTATCGGAAGCAACCAACTTAGTCTTATTTCACTGGTAATTGTATAATAATTGGTTTCTGTAGGGACATTGCTAGGTCCATACCGAATCAACATTCTATAGGATAGCTCGATTGGATTCGATCCCGGCTTGTTCTTCATATTGTTCTAGATAACCCGAATAAGACAAGTCGTTGTCGGCATTTGCAAGGTATTTTGATTTTAGCAGTAGAAGTAAGGCATACAAATCACGATTTCCAGCGACAAGACGCGCTTTATTATCCCCTCCTACACAATTATCATGAGTGACAAGGGATCCGAGGCATCGAAAACTTGTCAGTTCCCAGATGGATTGAGTCATAGACTTGTTTGAAATCTAAGAACACCTGATGTACGTCACGAGATATTTCGTTAGAAATATCTAGAAAGAAATATTTAGAAAGAATCATTCTCAGCGAAAATAATTCGATTAGTGACTAACCGATTCGGACGAAATCCTCCTTCGATTTCTTTTTAGTCTCTGCATGGCCAGTATGAATTCCTCGTAAGATAGGTCCTCTATGCACATCGCCGCAGCCTGTATTTGATAATTTTCAAACATAGCATTTAACATTTGTTGAATATTCAGTAAATCAGAGAAATGCTCCTTCCAAGTGTCGAGCATTGCATCGATATTAACACGGAGGTTTCCATCCTGGTCCCGAATGACGATAAACCTATGACTACACACTCCACCATCCATTCATCCAATTAAAAAAAAAATGTATACCGTACGAAATATATACTACAAAAAATGTTACCTTGTTCACAGTTACATTTTCAAACATTAACGAAATTAACTGTCATTTTATGTTTCAAGTTTCCCATACACTATACAACATGACACACCAACCTAAAACTCGGCCCACTAAAATATAAATATTTTGATGTTCTACCAACCAAACTTCTAACCGACAAAATGATTTTACAACTGCACCGCACACGATACAACTTTACAAGTCTGCAGACCAGTTGAATTACTTTTTTTTTTTTTGATAGTAGGCGATGATTTTCAATTCCTTTGAAAAAACAACAATTGAATATTTTCATTAGTTTTAAAAAATTGTCGAGTGTTGCGTCAGTGTTGTGAATTAAAAATTTCAAATAATTGAAAAAAAAAAAAATAATTTTATGGTGGCACAGTCCTCAGTTGAGGAGTACATTGATGTCCATTTTGTTTACGAACTTTGCGATGGTAATGCATCACATTTACAACCTGCATCAAGACTGCGAGGTACCGAAGGATATCCTTAACCACCACAATGCTCTATACGATATAGGTCGATAAATACTTACTGAGTTCTCTCCAACCACCAGACCAGGAACTTAATGAAAATTCCTGATCTTGTTCATGAAGTAAAATAACAGCGAATTATTAAAGGCCTAAAGTAGGGCGTTAAAAATTAGCCGCTAAGGAATTGGAAAATCTTAGGCAACCGAAACCCAATAGCATAGAATAAAATCATTTATGTCTGATTTATGTCTGCCACCCATTTTCTAATTCTCGCACCATTTAATTTCTAAACGTATTGTATTTCTAATTTAAATCATAAACCCATTATAAATGTTTAAAAAACATTTCATGAAGCAAATATACATTAAACCAATTTAGAACTAATTGCCATAATCAATTTTATTCATTTCATCAAACTTTTGAAGGCTGAATATTGGGTGAAACAAACAAAATTTTAGCTACAGTTTTTAACCAAAAATTATGATTGCAAAAATATCATAAATTCAAAACGCTTGTTGTTGTGCACACACAACATTTTTTAGTGTTTTGAGGTGAAAATTAGTTTTTGTAATTTTTAATACTTTCATTTATTTGGCGTTCCAAGAGGATGGCTTTAGGAATTCTCATGCCAGCGCATATAGACACAGTTATGATCATAACGACTTATTAATTTTTATTTTATTTTATTTTTTCAGTTTGCGTAATTGATTACGACGATTCGGTTATAATTTATTGGTTACGCTTATCAATCGATCATTATCATAAGAATTTTATTTTTTTGTTGTGATTCGTTAAAATGGAATTCGATTTATTATGGAACAGCGCATATATTTGAAGTTCTTCTGACCGTACATCGATGTGTGTGCACTTCGTTTTCATGCATGCATATATATATATATATATATATATATATATATATATATATATATATATATATATATATATATATATACAGGGTGGTACATCAGGCTCTTTTTTTAACTGAAGAGAGCTGCAAATATTGATTTTCTTGTATTGCAATGATAATTTGAAAATGGTAAATGTCATTTCGACTCCTTTATAATAAAGGAATTTTGATGTGTGTGCCACCATATTTTGGTACAGTGGGATCGCATTTAATATTTTATGCTTTCCCTGTAAGTTTTTCCTTCCCATTATTTATTTATTTACTTAACTTTGTACATCAAACTCTGGAGTCCATACATGCATGTACAACTGTAGTTTAAAACAGGAAATTTAAAATTTTATTAAAAACTAAAAACTAATATTATAGAAGCATAATAATAATAATAATAGTAATAATAATAATGAAAAATAACTTTGGTTTATATAGCGAAGCGAGAATCCGCGATTGGCACTGTTTACCGGTAAAACTCTTAACTAGCAAAGTAATTAAAACATTTAGTTTTGAATTGTGCGAAATGGTCAATTCTTTTTATATCTAATGGTAGGCTGTTCCACGTCTGAGCTCCATTAACGAAAAATGAATTTGCGCGAATTAATAATTTATGTTTTGGTATAATAACACTAATTTTCCGAGCGCTCGGAACATTAAATTGGATTTATAAAAAAAAAAACTGAATTTTATCCATTAAGTAACTAGGTGACATATAATTGATAATTTTAAATAAAAAAAAACGAGATGGCTGTGTCGTCTGCACGGACGTAGTGATACGTGGTAACGTAAATATGTAGTGTGAGATATGATAGACTGTATGGATTTATTAAAATCGAGTTATTTATTACTAGAAACCGCGCCATCGGCGGTGTACAAACGATTAAGTATTGGTCGATGGTATGAGAAATACGATATGAAGGGCAAGGTCTCTGCGGTGTTGTTCCTTTTTTGTTTTTTGTTTGAAATTTTGAAATTGGCTACTGTTCTGTCATAGTCATAAAGAGCGGCATAGAGAACGATTCTTTTATTTTAGTTAAACTACACTGAAGATGTAAAGTGACATCTATTACTATTAATATGTAGTACTTTATATTGTTTCATTTAACACGTATTTTTATGTAATTCGCCTCAATGTATGCATTAATGTAAAACCAACTTTCATTTGAAAACAAATAATTGCAATAATTAGGCAATTAGAGGGACATTCAGACTGTATAATTTGAAATTTATGTTTTTTTTTTCTTAATTATAATTAATGTGGATATTAATTATTTTAAATTTATTTTAATTAAATCGCACTGTTCTTTACGCAAATTTTGACTCCAAAATTGGTTCGATCACAATGTGAAAATACAAAGAATGATACATCGAGATTAAAGATGAACCTACGCAATAATATATTTTGAATGAAGTAATACCTTATACTTAATGAGTAGTCTCCATGCAAACAAGGACAAATTTCATTCGATTTTCTGAACATGCTAGCCTTAGTTCTGAGTTTAAAAACGTTATCACGTTAAAACATGCATTGTCTAAATTTAAAATAATTATTAAATGTGTATCCTAACAAACTTTTGGAAAATGGTGTTATATGATCATATGTAGGAACCTTAAAAACATTTCTAGTGATAGAATTGAATACCACTTGTAATCTTTGTGTAAGTTCATAGTTAAGAGCAGACATGATAAAATCAGCGTATATAATTTGACTAAATAGTAAAGAAATTGCTAAAGATTTTCGTGTTTTTAGTAGAGTAGAATTTTTAATTTTTGACAGTCTTTTAAGGCCGCCATGAATTCTACCGCAAACAAAACTTACGTAATCATCCCATGTAAGGGTCGGATTAAGTAATATTCCCAAATTTCGATTTTTTCTAACATAAATTACTACTTTATTATTTATTATTACTGGTGGGGTGTCAACTTCTATACTGCCCTTATGGATTAAAAGAGCTTGTATTTTCGAGGAATTAACTTTGAGGTTATTACTATTAGTCCAGTCATGTATTGATGCAAGGACCTCATTCATCTTAGACACCATTGTTGTAATTTCTTCAAAAGGGCCACTAATATATATTTGAAGATCATCAGCATACTGATTGGTAATGGCAATGCTTTATTCTTGAAGAAATGTCGTTAATAAATAATTGAAAAAGCAGTGGTCCTAGTACCGAACCTTGCGGAATACCGCACGTAGTTTTAATGCTTGCTGATCAGTAATCTTTAGTAGTACTGTAACTGTGCTATGCTTAGCTCTAAGCTCAGACTAAAATGTATCTGACATATTGCACTTTTCAAGAAACAAGTTGATCTGGTAGCCCATAGCACTTTCCATTAATTTTGATAAAACTGGTAATAAACTTATTGGACGTAAATCATTAAGTATCTTGGAAAACGGAATTTTAGGTTACTTGGGAGATTCCCCACTGAGAAGGGTAAACAGACTCAGAAAGACAGAAATTTAAGATATGCACCAAAACCGAGAGTAAAGCTGGGGTCAATAATTTAATAAATTTAAATAAAATCCCATCACCCCCAATTGCATGTGATTTAATCCGCTTTACGGCACGAGTAACAATAGT
The DNA here is from genome assembly GCA_963556175.1 of Tipula confusa. NCBI lineage: Eukaryota > Metazoa > Arthropoda > Insecta > Diptera > Tipulidae > Tipula > Tipula confusa. Next base: position 36,735,879 of record OY744477.1, on the reverse strand, counting down.
TTCGCTTACTATATGTGAAAATTAAATTGCTTATTTCTGTGAGACACCGGATAGTTAAAAGGTTTTTAAATAACGTAATCTTTTGGTATAGTCACTTTGGTAAAAAAGTATTTACTTCCTCAGCAGAAAACGACGGAGCTAACGAAATGTTGTGCGTTAAACCAAGATTGCGGACGTTATTCCATAACTTTCGTATATAGATAAGCTTGGGTCTAGTTTACGGCTGGTATATTTAGTTTTAACCATTCTAATAAGCTTTTTTACTTCCCGTCTATCCCTTAAAAAATTTTGACGATTTAGATGACATTTATTTTTCTTCCATACAACATAGCACCACTCTTTAACAGCAATGGCCTTTTCAGTATCACGATTGAACCTTTCAGGGGTTATTTGAATTCTTTTTTTAATTTTTTTTAAAGGAACATAATTGCAGAATAGCTGTAATTTAATTTTTTTAAACATTAAAATTTTACAATCGATATTTTGGGTATCGAAAACATGTTGCCATTGTATATTTAAAAAATCAGAAGCTAATGAATCCAAAGCTATATGGTTGTATGATCGAAAATCGTGATCTAGGATAGAAATATCGAGCTGCCCAAACTTCTTAACACGTTCTGGACTAGGAGTAATCAGTACATCAAGTAATGAGTTACTCTGATATGAAACAGAGTAATATGTATGTTGATCATATGGGAAATATGACAATCCCTGTGACTGAAGCACACTTTTAAAACGATTTACTATTAAGTTATGGAAGAGCATGTTGATGTTAAGATCGCTAGTAATGGAAATGATGAAAATTACTCTTTCAGTAATTTAGCTTCAAAAAGAAATTCAACTTTTGAGTCAGTGGAACTGTCAATAATCTTCCAGTTTGTGCTATTCTTTATATATATTGCTACTCCTCCAGCATGCTTTAATCTATCGTTTCTAATTATCGTATAACCAAGAACCTCCACAGATTTTGATGAAACCCAAGGTTTAAGCCACGTTTCACTCACGAGTCCTTTTCAATTCTATATTTATGAAAGAATTCCCTCGCTAAATATTTCAGAGGGAACTTTATACTGATCGGTGGGCGCGGATCCAGGTCTACCTTTTGTTGAAATGCGGAAAGCTAAATAAATGTTATTTTCAAATTGAAAATTGATCGACCGACCAATTTTTCGTACTATTTCCTTGACATTTTCATCAATAATAATAGGAATACTAGTGACTATTAGATCACACGACCTTTGCTCCACCTCCATGTTTTCAATGCGGGTTTCCAAAACAGCGATGTGCTTCTCCATTTTAATAACTTTCTCCAGAATACAATTAGTGTCCTTCCTTTACGGCTTTCATTTGCGAGAGAGTTTGTTCTAGCCAAAGGCGTTTAGGTTGCCGTTTTACTCATTTATGTACCATGGGCCACTTTCGACGAGCCACTTTCTTAAGTTTCTTGCCTAATTTTATTAAAGTTTATTCCGGGATGAGATATATATAGTCCGAGGTTGCCATTTAAATGAAATTATATTTCGTAAAATCTGATGGTCCACCCTTTATATGCAAACACATACTGATATAGAAATATTACATAAAACTGTAATGAGACGCAAACGAGAAATTTTGCCATGTCATGGTAATCACTCGAGAAAAAAAAAATAACAACAAAATTTGCAATCCAATTTCTTCCGTCTTACGGAAAATTTGTTTGTTTCAAATTTTTTTTTTTTTTTTTACCAAACGGTTTTGTTCCTTTACGTAAGAATAATTTGATTATGAAATATTCCCCCCGTTTAGAATATTTTGTGAATTGCACATTGAGTTATAGTTAGATAATTCGTCGCGATATGAATGAAAATATGGGGCAAAATCAATCAATTAGAAATCACAACACTACTAACACTCGGTTCGGTTTTGTTATGTTTTTTTTGTCTTGGTCTATTCTAAAGTAGTGCAGTAGAATTGGTCACGCAGCTATTGCCGGGGTTCAACGACATTTTTTGATTTTTGTTTGTTGTTTGTCGTACATTTTTGGTACATAGGGTTTTTCAATGATGAAATTATAGATGTTTACAATTGCTCGACATAGCTGATATATAAAAGTTAGGAATTCTTTTGTTTTGCATTAAGAAAGCTCTGATCAAATGTTAAAGTATATATACGCATTATTCTATAAAAAAATATACTATATCGTATCAAAAATGAAAGTTCGGTATTCCAAAAATTGTTAAAATTCCCAATTCAAGAAAAAAAACTGAAAACGATTTGCTTCATCGATTTTGATCACGTGCCAGGTCTTCGCAACCCCCGGCGCCTACTAAATAGTGATTTTTCAATACCTGTAGTATCTTCTGAGATATTTTCCATGTTGTCATTACGCGCATACTATCGGCCAATAATATGTCGCATTCGCATACAACTTTATTTTGAAAGTTTTGTACTTATCCGCACATTATTCGTACTGGATCACGTTGTTTATTGTGACTTGTTACATCTTGAATGCACTGGAATGTCCTGATTCAGTTTCGCTAGGTATAATTATGATAAAATGTCATACATACGATCTGTGACCGGTAAGTTAAGTAATATACAAGAGTGGTCTCAGGTCACTGAGGCAAAATGATCACCAATGTAGGGTTTTAGACGATAAATTCAATCGAGAATTTTCTAATCGGCATATACGAATACGTCGATGACAGTTTGCACGATAAATGTAAAAGTAAAAGCATTTACAGATGTCGGTTATTTGCTATTGAAGGCACGTAAGGTGAACTCCTCAAACGTTATCCAAGTCTCATACAAGAGATTCGTTATGACTTACCTGTACAACATAATATCGTACACCGAATTATTACAGAAGGTCACCTACCATTTTCGCGGCACAGACGTTTAGATTCCAAAATAAAAAAAAAACAAGAAACGAGTTTGAATTGAACAATTGGGGTTATGCTGACTGTAGTAACGATAATGTAAGCATCGGTATGTTGGGAATACACGGTAAACCATTTATGGTTTATTGGGTAAAAAGATGTATAAAAATGAGGTCGAAAATCGCCATCCGGATGTATCGGAGTGATAGAATAAAGAGCGTGTAAAATATAAAACATCCTTGTGTTTAATTAACATATTGGACAATGAATAGTATTGCATTGGCGATGAGGATAAAAGAAAAAAAGTAAAGCAAATAAAAAACGAATTAATGGGTAAATCCGAAGAAGAAAGAAAAAAAAGTGAGGTTGAATCCGAAATCATCGTGGTTATAATAATTAAATTAGAACCAAAAAAAAAAAAAAACGAAGGTGAGGTTGAATCCGAAACAAGAAAACAATTAAAATAAAAAAATGGAAGACGGGAGTCGCGCAATGCAAAAATTAAGTTTAGAGGGAAACATCGTTGTAAACTGGGAAAAGTGGAAGCGAGCATTTAACGTAATGGTGGAGGCAAATGAAATAAAGGATAACAAAATAAAAAAATTCAAGATGCTGTTTAATGGTCGTATAGAATTACAGGACATTTATTATAATTTGCCGCAAGATGCTGAAAACGACGAAAAAAAGAAAGAGAACGAGTTTCAATCAATGCTAGACACTTTGGATGCGTATTTCTTGCCAAAGACTTGTACTGCATTAGAACGTAGGTATTTTCGTACAATGAAACAGGAGCCAGAAGAAAACATCAACCAGTTTGTAGTAAGACTAAGGCAAGAACCTGCAAAATGAAAATTTTAAAATGAAAAAGAGTAGAGTTTTGTAGAGTTGGCAGACAAACAGATACAGAAACTCAGTATGAACAGAGAGACAAATCGGGGAAACCATGAAATGCATCGAAGTCGATCGGAACCGAAATATCCTAGTGCGGGTAGAAATGTGCGAAATAAAGGCGAAATAAAATTGACAGGAGGTAAGCAAAATGAACTTTCCTGTTTTAGATGTGGCAGAATAGGTCACATAAGTAAAAACAAAAGTTGTCCAGTGATAGGGAGGCAGTGTAGCAAATGTAAAAAGTTCAACCATTTTGAAAAAGTTTGCAAATCAAAATTAGATTATAACCGTGTAAGATATGTAGAGGATAAGGAAGAGAATAAATCGTCAGAGAGTAGCGGGATATTAAAAATGATAGATAGTAATAATAAAAGGAATGGAAATATAATAGTGGTCTGTTTAGTAGGCAATGTAAATATAGAATGACTGTAGATACGGGTGCCGTAGTTGATATTATTAGCGCAGAAACACATTTTAAAGCGAAAGAAAGAAATATAAAGGTGATAAAGGAAGATAAAACAAACGAAAGCAAATTAAAAGATTACAATGGTAATAAGATTGGAATTTATAAAGTAATTCGTGTTGAAATAAGTTACAAAAACAAAAATTGAAACGGATATATATGTAGTGGAGGAGTACGGAACTTCGTTAATGAGTTTATTTATTTCACATGAGGGGGTTTACAGGTTTAAAAGGTTAATGTTCGGAATGAAATGTGCCAGCGAAATTTTTCAGAAAATAATGGAAAACTTGTTAGTGGGAATCCAGGGAATCGTGATATATCGATGATATTTTAATTTATGCAAGGGGTTTTAAGAAACATGACAGAATATTATAAGAGGTAGTAGGAACATTAAAAGATAATGGAATAGTTTTAAATAGAGAAAAGTGTCAATATAGAAAAAACGAAATAGTTTTTATGGGGCATATCAAAACCAACACAAATGTATATTATACAAGCCATGAAGCTTGTCTAAGTAAAACGTATTATGACTACTATTTGGTGTATGTGTTAGTGAATTTGACTACAGTAAAAATCGAAACAAAAAATTATATTTCGCACTGTCCATACTCCTCTAAATTCAAAGTACATAACATTTCTACAAAAAAACGAAACAAAAATTATATTTTGCGACTGTCCACTCTGCTCTATATTATTAGTATATAGTATAGTATATAATGAAGTAAATAATAATAACAATACTTCTCTCTCTCGTTAAATAATAAATTTGTTTTTTGCTTTGTCTTAAAGAGCGCAACATACTGTTGTTCCATCATTCGTATTCATTTTTTATTTACATCAAAGCATATAATAAAAGTATATACAAATTATACTACGTCACAACACTAATACTTAGGTATAGTAGTCACTTTTTGGCATGAGTATCGCAACTTCATGGCTTGTATATACATTTGTGTTGGTTTTGGGCATATATTAAATGCTAATGGAATCAGACCTACAATAGGCAAGGTTAGTCATATCAAAAATTTTAGGCAACCAAAAACGAAGGCAGAAATTCGCAGTTTTCCAGGTATACTTGATTATGTAGGTAGGTTTGTCCAAGATCTAGCAACGATTAGTAAACCGTTAAAAATTCTGACAAGAAAGGGTAACAAATTTGAGTGGACGTCTGAACTAGAGAATTCATTTCAGAAGCTTAAAGAAATCATAGTTCGAAAGATCGGACAATTGTAGTAGCGGATGCTAGTCTATATGGTTTAGGCGGTGTGTTGATGCAAGATGATGACAGAGGGAAGGCAAGAATAATAGCTTTAGCATCCAAAGGTTTGTCGGATGTCGAAAAGCGATATTCTCAGACCGAAAAGGAGGCATTAGATTTGGTCTGGGCAGTCGAACGTTTTAAAATGTATCTAATGGGAAAACAATTTGATCTGATAACTGACCATAAACTGTTAGAGGTATTATTTGAACCTGTATCAAAACCGTGCCCGACAATAGAGTGATGGGTAATGCGTTTACAATCATATGACATGAACGTAGTATATAGACCCGGAAAAACGAATATAGCCGATTCATTGTCAAGGTTATGTTAGCAAAATTTCGAAACGTATGACGAAAAAGGGGAGAAATATCTACATGAAGTGGTCAGAATAGCAACACCAAAAGCTATTACAATGGATGCAATTAAAGAAGAAATTATGAAGGACGAAGAAATAACAGATCTAAAGTGTTGTTTGAAATACGGCAAATGGCCACAGCAGATATCACACTATAAGCGGTATTCAGACGATTTATCAGAGGTGAATGGAATATTACTGCGTTTCCGAAGAATAGTTATTCCAAAAATTATCCAATTGAGAATACTCGAGTTGAGATATGAGGGACAGCCGGGTGAGTCATTAGTGAAAAGAAGGCTAAGAACGAAAAACGTGGTGGTATAATCAAGATATCGATATAACGAATTATGTTAAAGCTTGCAATAGTTGTCAAGTTTTATCTAAAAAAAAAATCCAGAGACTTTGTATATAACGCAATTACCTGAGGGTTCTTGGAAGCAAATACGGATGGATTTTCTTGGCTTAGTGGGGAACACTGCCCAACAGGGATTATATTTTGGTGATAATCGATGATTACAGCCGATTTGTGCTTGTGGAAGTAATGAAGACATGTACAAGTGAAAGGACGATCGAAGTACTAAAACCTATATTTACACGGTTTGGTCTTTCTGGAATAGTAATAACCGATAATGGACCACAATTTACCAGTAACGAATTTGGACAATTTTGTGAAACACTAGGAATAAAACTGAAGCACACTATGTAAGTGAAACTTATGTTTAACAGGGTATTTAAATAAAAGATTCCATACCTGGCAGATGATAATTTCATTTTCGATGAGGAAGTAAGGGAACGAGATATGGAAGTGAAACTGAAACGTAAGGAGCATATTGATAATAAACAAGTTGCAGTCGAAGGAGATATCAAAATTGGGGACAATGTTATATAGTGAAATGAGAGACCAGAAAACAAGCTATCTTCGAACTACAATCCTCATCAATATGTGGTAAGGGAGAAAACCGGAAAAGCAGCAGTAATCGACGGTATGGATGGCAAATGTCAACTAAGACGGACTGATCATCTAAAGAAGATAGTCATAAATGATCATCTAAAGAAGATAGTCAGTAAGGCCGGAAGTACCGGATTCAATTGCATTTTCGAGAGAGAATGTCATGAGAAGAGAGTTGTCAGATCAGCGGTCGAAATCAAACGATGAAAATTCTAATATACAACTTAGAAGGACATCGAGAATCAGGAGGGAGCCGGTGGTTATGAAAGATTATATAAATTATATAAATTAGATAATTAACTGTAGAAGTGAATTTAAAGTTTACAGTTTAAAGAATTTTGGATCCATAATAGGATCAAAACATTGGTATCGAACAAATGGATTTTCTCTTTGGCAGTAGAAATGGCTTACGACCTCTTCTGTACCAGAGATAGTAAATTTGTGGCTTTCTATATTAGCGACAATTTCAAATGTAGCAGCGGGATCATACAATCCAAAGATTTGTCATTCATGATAAATATTTGGAAATACTTGTTTAATAACAGGGTTCTAAACTCGTTGCAAAACCACATAGTATTGGGACACTTAAGGCAATAACAACCAATGCCACTCAGGTAAAATTATAAAATTATGATTGTTCTTTCGAAATTTGGTAGAATTATCTTTTATTTTACAACGGGTCTGGTAACCAACCACCTCCGCTTGTCTTGCAACATATTTAAACTTGAGCAGTTGAAGATTGCCAACGACAACACGCGCCTTTATATCCCCACTCACAAAATTATTGTGTGTGGTAAGGGACCCAAAGTATTGGAAACTATGCGCCTAATTTCGCAAAATTTAAAAGGTTTGTTGTTTTGAATATTTGAAAGAGTTGAACAATCCTTTTTCATCGTTTAAGTTTGCAGCAACAAATTGAGTGGCATCTTCGTAACAAATAGACAATACAAAGCATACAGTGACGAAAATCCAATTTAATTTGCCCAATGCCTTTCAAAAACACATAGAAACATTTCGAAGTTTGGGCTATTCCTCGAGTTAAACGTACAAAAAAAATCCACATTACCGCTGCCAGAGTGTCTCTCTCCGTTTACATTCAATATATGTATACGTGAAAGCACAAAATGTTTAAATTACATTTTAATTATTTAAACCGCCAATAAAATTAAAATAATCAACAAAATTTTACCTGTTTCAATTAAAACTAAATATACAAAACTATAAATTATAAACTCTTAATTCTCACACCTCACCCAACAAAACGCGATTAACACTCTTATATATACATACATATACATAGTCCGAGCAAATGAATGTCTAATTGAATAAAATAATCTCTAAACTTGGTGGTTTGCATACAAAAATACAAAATTACCGGATACAAAAAAAAAAAAAAAAAAATCTGCTGCTGCATAACAACGCGCGACACATATTAGCCGCGTCGAATTCGAAACCAAAAAATTGCGATTTTTTTTTTGTCTCTAATTGTTGTCTATATAGTCAATAGCTCAATGAAGGTATAATATAGTTATATACCAATACATAATCCTAAAGGCGTTATCACACGAAATAGTTTTTGATTAATCCGAAATTGACCCAAAATATCAATCGACCGTTGAAAAATCACAGTTTATTACAACAAATTCTATATCGTAATTTCCTTAACGCAGACGATTTCATAATTTTTCCAAGAATTTAAATCCAAATCCGCGATTTGGCACAGTGATTTTGATCATGCGGCAATTTATATATATATAGGCTATATAAGATTCGTAAATTTACATACCTTCATCAAACAAGTGATTCTGTATAAGATAACGCACATTTTCGACAAAAAAACTTTCTCGAAGTTATAGTGAGATAAAAGCGCGGGAATAACACGAACGAAGCAAATCAATCGAATATATATATTTTTTTCGATTAGATAAGAAGAATTTTAAAATAATTTTTAGCTTTTCATTTCGTATTATAGGTCACGGCTGGTTGAATCTAAAATGCTCTATAGCGCGATTATTTATTACAATCATTTACAATTATGTATTGTGACAGTCGCGATCAATTGAATTTTAACTATTTTGTTGTCATAAGAAAGTTTAAATTTAAATTGGTTGAATTTTTTTCGTAATTATAGCTAAGTTCCATGCATTGGATTTAGCTTAAGTATGCGTATACAGATTTTGGTGCTTGAGTACGAAAACAAAAATGTACGTGTAATTTTGTTTGTCGTCCTTGAGAAATTAAAAAAAAGAAAATACTTTTACCATTGAATGAAAAATCAGTCAAAGATGGACAATGTCATATTTATGTGTGAATGGAAAAAGCCCATTTTCCATTCACACATAAATGTGAATAAATGTTGGGAGTGAGCCCATTTTCATTCACCTCACTCCCAACTCTTACAAAAAGAAAGTGAGCTGAAAAATTCCGTTGCAAATCCGTTGAACTTTTACTTCTTGCACGACATCAGAAGTCACATTATAACAATATTTCTGATCAAAAAGTTTTACAATTTTAGTTCGTCGCCATTTGCAAGGTATTTATACTTCAGTGTATTTATATTTCAATTCTACACAATTATTATGAGTGACAAGTAATTTGAAGTATCGGAAACTTAAATGTGTGGTCACCACACTAAAATTGTTTATTAGTCTCAACAACCTATAATGACCATATATATTTTGTTACATGATATCAACGATAACAAATAAAATTTTATGGACTGATGCAATGGTAGTATTAGGCTGGATTAAAGGAAAGCCGCAACACCATAACACGTTTGTTGTCAATAGAATATCAGAAATACAATCGAGCACCATTCCTAGCCAATGGTATCACGTAACTTCTGCAGATTGTACATTAAAAGTGCTAAATCCAATACAAATACTAACCCACAAGATTTGGTTGGAAGGATCAGCCTGGTTGCAACATTCAAACTATCTAATAACACCCATCGGCACTCAAAAAATGCAACAAGCTGGTATCAAAAAATGGAACGGAAAACTATAAAGACATTTACAGCTACAATAAAATCACCTATCATCGATTTTCAACAATGCAACGCCTTGTCAGAAGTATTGCATACTTCGGACGATTTTCATTCATTACCAGATCACGAACTAAAAATGTGTCTCATTTACCGCAAGGAGATAGAGCATTTAGACGCAAACAAAAGCATACAAAGGCGTAGTACAATCTTGTCTCTAAATCATTTTATTGATGAAGCCGGCTTATTAAGAGTCGGAGGGAAGTTAAACAACTCCATCGTCACATTCAACGAGAAGCATCCCCTCATATTGCTAAAAAAGCATCAATGTTCTCGCACAAAATATGCTAGATTTAAGAAGCAAATCTCTTAACAATTGAATATATTACCACCAGAACGAATACTTCCATCGTCTCCATTCATAAACAGCGAAGTTGACTATGCTGGACCTATCAATTTAAAATTATACAAAGGACGCTTCAAAGGAACTTACAAAGAATACATTGCCATCTTTGTATGCATGTCAACAAAGTTGGTCCATCTCGAGCTGGTTAGAGATATACCAGCTGACGACTTCATATAGCTGTCCTCAAGCGGATAATATCCCGAAGATATTTAGTGATTGAATTTTGTAGGAGCTAGCAGGCAACTAAAGGCTCAAATTCAACAACAACAGAAATAAGTAGTCGAAAAAGTTGCTGAACTAGGGATCGAATGAAATTTTAACCCGCCAGGGAGCCCCCACTTCCGAGGTTTATGGGAAGCAAGAGTTAAATATGTCAAACACCATCTTCATATAGGACTCTCGTAGGAGGCTTATTAATCTTTGGACGGCTTTATTCTCTATATTATATCAAATCGAAGCTTGTTTGAACTCAAGGCCATTGGGACCACTATTCAGTGACGCAGAGGATAACAACGATCTAACATCTGGTCAGTTTCTAATAAGACAGTCGATGATAGCAATTGTAGAACCAGACATGACAAATCTAAATGCCATTACAAGATGGAACTTACTATTCAAAATAATCCAACAATTTTGGAAGAAATGGTCGTCAGAATATATATATAACGGCTTTAAAGTCGATATAAGCTGCAATATAAGTTTACAACAACTAGAGTGGCAATTTAGCAGTTTAATGGCAGACAATGAACTCTTACAATCAACCAATAAGGGAAGGCGTCGACATAAACGAGGCCTCGGAGGTTCAATAGGTATTATTTTAGAGACATATTTGGAATTCTCACCCAGGGCGAGGCAAGTTACTATGAGTCTTAGTTTGAGAACAGTTTGAGAAACATCTAATGGCGTTAAAGAAAAATCAAATTTGTCGCCTCGCAAATCTTTAAATCTTTAAATTGAACATGATATGAGCACAATTGTAATTAAAACAACAACACGTTAAAGTCATAGTGTTTGCAAATTATTTAGCTAAATATACGCAAAATAATGAAATTGTTGTTGTAATGTGCATGATATTTTTATATAAATATAAGTTTTTTTTTATGTAATATGACAGAATAAAATTTACTGTAAACAGAAAAGTTTGTCTCCAATTAATAAAACCCCACCCGCGGTAACTTTATTAATTGTCATAGTAAATACAATAAGAGTGTAATAACTGGAATTAACAGCATCTCAATTCCCCTGAACTCTAAAAACTCATTAAACTCTAGAACCGAATGCGTCGGCTCTTATAAATACCCTGGATATATCTTGAAATCTTACGTTAATTTCTATTCTAATGTGTGTCTTCGAAAATTCTCCGAAAACTGTCAATGAAATTCGGAGGAATAACTGTTAAATATAATATGTTATTACTTCCTATTCCAATCATAGATCCTAAAATAATTACAAATGAAATCGGGTCTCACTGTGTACATCTATATGTAAATATTGACTAAGACTGTGTCCGAAACCCATGATAAATATTTGTGAATAATTTTTTAATATTTATTTGAAAAATATTCCCCTACATTCCTAATTTTTTATTACGCTCTCCGAAAACTATAATAATTTATTGAAATATTTCCCCGCCTAATTTGTTTTTAAATTAATTTTTTATGAGGTATAAAAACTATGAAGAAAAATTACATTTAATTGTGTGCATTGTTTATTGAAATTGTCATAGCAACGAAAAAGTTCAAATTTTTCTTACATGGTTTTTGAATGGTACTATTACAAAACCAAGTAGTAAATTTAATTTTATTGTATATCCGAGTGTGCTACGCGAAGAGTTTGAATTTTATTATAAATAGAAAAGTTTGGTATTTGTCAAATTTATCATAGAAACTGACGGTCATAATTTAGGTGTCTTCAATTTTATCAAATAATTGTCAAAAATTTGTATTCATAAATATTTATCATGGGTTTCGGATACAGTCTAAATAAATATATATCTGAATAGTTAAAAGTGTAACGAAATAAATTCCCATCAATGCGTACACGTCTTAGTTGGAGCTTCGAGATTTCCCATTAGAGTGCACTTTTATGATTTGATTATAAAATTGGACCCGCAAAACTCTAAAGTAAAGCAAAAACACTTTGGTTAAGAGTTGTAGTCGAAATATTTTGGGAAATTATCGGAACCAGAAACCAAAATTAAGCTCCACCGCAGTGAAAAAGAGATTGAAAGGCCCCAAAGCAGCATTTTGAGTAAACTAGCTTTCAGTGCCCAAATAAAAATTGCTTTCCAATAATAGACCATTTTATGGTAAATCATAATGGAAGATCTAGTAAGGAGGACCTTAATCCTGTAAAGCTGGTGTTTAAAGTTAAAGCAGTAAATGAATTATAGCCGGTTCTTGCTTCAAAAATAATCCACAAAATTATACTAATTTCAAGGACTGGAGTTGAGGTTCGTACACGTCTAGGAACTGTACACTATATCTTAGATGCAGTTTAGAAAGCAGCACTACAATGGTTATGTGGCTTATTTGAATGGTTAAACAGTAGATGCCATATAGCCCATCAGAGCTATATATACTATCAGTAAATAAAGTTTTATTAAGAAAAACCATTAAAGTGGCAAAAGAATGCAAAGCAACCATAACCACCATAATTACCGAGTGAACAAAATTAAGGAAGTTAGACAATCAGTTTATTACCATAATCTTAAAATGGAAAAGGTGTGGTTCTATACCTGACACAAAATTGCAACTGATAAAAGTCATTTAGGCACAATGAAAAGTGAAAATTCTAACACTGTTTGTCTAGGCTTTTTAATAGAACCTTAAAGCGATTTCCGTGCAAAACAACTGGAGACTGTGTACAAAAAACTCCTCCAATAGCAATGGTTATACTACAAAGTGGCAATAAGTCCAGTAACAGGTTTCACTCTGAAGTAAGTTGATTCATCACATGTTAGTTGGAAATAATGTCATCAATACTGTAGTTGCCGACAGTAAAGCTCGAAACAGAACAAAAGCATCAGCGGCGGGCATCGACACCTCTCAAATTAAAATATACAAAAAGCATACTATGCTTTACTTTTCAAAAAAATCTCTTATTTAAACTTTTCAAAATTCGAAGCTTCTGCTAATGTCTTATAGGCGATTGTTTTTACTTTTTACCAAGCGCAAACGTTTCATTTAGTTCATTTTATTAGCGCAGTAGCACTGGCATAAGAATTACAATTTTTAAAATATTTAACTTTTTTATATTCTTAAAGTTTTATTTTACAAAATTTTAGTCAAATGTAAGGCACAGCCAAAGACTTTTGTGCTAGTGACATCTGTTGGCATATTCCTTGAACTACCAATATATCGAAAAGTTTAGTTTAAAAAGTCTTCTGAGGCACACAGTCTTCTTTCGCCAGCGAAATAAGGTTGCCAACTCTTTTTATTTTTTTGAGTTGACTTTTTATTAAAATGGGTGCATGGCTGCAACATGCAGCCATGTTTTAAAATGTTTTATTGTTATTTTTATGTCGCGATACGTTGACGTTTTTGTTTGTTATGTTTGCAACAGCAATATCGCTGTCAAAATTTGTATTTATTCGTTGACGTTCTTGTTCTGTTGTGACCTTAACAATTGTTTGCAATGTCGTGTCCATTTAAGCTGGTCCAGTGTCATTATGACTTACAGAAAACCTTGCATTTATATCCTTAGAACATAATAGACTGCTCTTCACCGAGTCAACCGAGTAATTTTCGTTTTAGCTGCTTTTGTTGATTTAGTTGCATGTTGTATTTGGTACCAGTAAGTTAGTCAAGGTCTATCGTTATATCGAGGCACTTTTTGTTCCGAAGATCTCCGTCCCAATTAGCATTGGTAGTAGGATTGGGATTGGCTTTCTTGATATAATCACGTTCTTAGCTTTTCTAGTTGCTTGATATAATTTTTTTTAAACACGAAGCATCATACACGAAGTCAATCAGTGTGGTATTTGCAATTTAAGGACTCAGTCTTACAAGACATTCCAAAGATCAGGGTCGAAGACTGATTTTTGAGCGGCATCTGCTGTTATTTTTTTTACGGAGTCCATCAGTGGTATTGAAGAATATTTTGGGACCCTACAACTGGACTCCAATGCATACAATATGCCGGGCCATCGTGCCAAATTGAACGCATTTTTTTCAACATCTTGATCAATAAACAAAGTAAAGCGGCACTTCTAAAACCAGGTTGTTTATACAAGAGATCTCTTGTCTCCTGGATTGCAGTATTTAGTCTAGGTTTTAGAAGTTTCACAAATTGTTCTTCGGCTGTGTTAAGCATTGCTTGACAACACCAGCCTTTGCTGGGCATCCCATCTAAACCCAATGTTTTTCTGCTATTTATTAATCGAAACGGCATTTAGAAGTTCTTTTTGTGTAAGCAGCGATAAATCGCTACTTTCCACTACATGGTGTAAAGGAAACTTTTGGTCTAAAAAATATTTTGTGTATCTTTCGCACTCATCAATGGGCTTGGAGCCAGTTTGCCAACCTCGTACATCACTATTTTGTAGCCTCATCCTCATGGATCGGATATCGATAATATCAGATATCGATAATAACCACTGATATCCTACTTTGCAGCACTGTCTTATGATCCCAGCCTTGTAGTGTCTCCGAATCGGTCTTATGTAGCAGTATGATAGATATCTCCCGATTGACTTCATCACTTGACATCGCCACGGTGGAAATTGAAGCCGAACTAATCCCGAACTCAATATTCAAAATATATAATATACAAAAGAGTACACTTGTTACATAAATTACGAACTGATAAAATGGCAGCTCTGACGTACCTCGTTGATAATTTCTCCGGTTGATTTGCTGTTCTTATATTCTTGTATTGTCACTCCTACTGTGAGTTTCGTGTCGGAAACTGATAAAAATCTGCTAGATATAATCCCGGACCAAATATTTTGATTCGAAACAATTTCGGTTCACTAAGCAACGATGGAGGCACCACGCTATAATCTCTTTAAAAATTTCGCAATCCGGCTCGAAGAACCAAAAATTGTATGCATGCACAATACACTCCCAACGATTCTTAGTGGACTTGTGCTGTTTTATATCTGCTCTATAACTAATGGAATATTGAGTACATTTTAACGATAGATTTCTAATGGTAGACTTGAGTTATATCGCTTATTGCGCGTACTAAGTAACACGAGTGTTCATAATCCGTTCGCATCAACGGTTTTTTCGAATGTCATCAGTAATTTGTAGCAAAGGTGTGTTTGAACTGTGTAATGGACGATATGCAGCTTGATAAATACTCTCGAAAACGTTGGATAACCCCGGCTATAATTGGTCAAAAACCAGACAAATGCTTTATGGAATTTAAAGCCTCATTAAGTTCAAAATAAAGCCAATGGTTTTAAAACAAAAACCACTCCCGAACCAATCGGGTTGACAGAAAAAACCATTAAGGACCTTTACAGAAAAAGGACAAGCCAAGTTTGCTTTAGAGTCAGAGCAGGAATTAACGGATCTTAGGTTTTTCCAAAACACCTTCGAAGACAGTGAATGATTAAAGATTTTAGAAAAAAATCACTTTAACATCCTTAAATTCGTGATATAAGTTTGTGTCATTAATAATTCTATATGCCCAATTCCAATTTGGAATTCACCCAATTCTAAATAATTTGTTGAAATCCAATTACAATTTTTAGTTTCAGTGTTCGTTCCTAGATGTCACGTAATTAATAATTTTTGTTCTAAATGTTACCAAATTCCAAATTTAAATAACTTTAATAACTTTAATAACTTTAATAACTTTAATAACTTTAATAACTTTAATAACTTTAATAACTTTAATAACTTTAATAACTTTAATAACTTTAATAACTTTAATAACTTTAATAACTTTAATAACTTTAATAACTTTAATAACTTTAATAACTTTAATAACTTTAATAACTTTAATAACTTTAATAACTTTAATAACTTTAATAACTTTAATAACTTTAATAACTTTAATAACTTTAATAACTTTAATAACTTTAATAACTTTAATAACTTTAATAACTTTAATAACTTTAATAACTTTAATAACTTTAATAACTTTAATAACTTTAATAACTTTAATAACTTTAATAACTTTAATAACTTTAATAACTTTAATAATTTTAATAACTTTAATAACTTTAATAACTTTAATAACTTTAATAACTTTAATAACTTAATAGCTTTTAATAACTTTAATAACTTTTATTTTTTAATTTAAAATTGAGTTTGAATTAAAATAAATTAGTATCAATTTAAAATACACTACCAACATTTAAAACAAAACTCAAACATGAATTGAATTCCAATTTGAATTCAATTCCATGGCAAATAAAATACCACTTATATCTAACCATTGTGGCAAATAAAAATAATAATGGCGATTGACGATTGTGCTTTTGATGTGTGCGGTGAACACATGAACTAATAAAAAAGTAACATAAAGAGGAGAAAATAAATGTCAAAATTTCAGGACGTATCTATTGAAGATCTGCAAAAACAGATCTTTTCGTGGAGTGTGTAAAAAAAGTATTAACATGGGCTAGTGTTATTGGCTAGGATGGAAAGATCGATGACGATGAATGATTGTTTGACCGAAGAGGATTTATTCAAAGATGATGATTTCAACAAAATATTGAGTGCCGATGACATACACGAACGTGAAAGAGAGGTAAATAAAACGATTGTTGCATCATGCGTAAATTTAGAGGTTATATGAAAGTTAATGAAAGTAAATTATCGTGATGCTTGAAGAGTTGCTGCTGATTCCAGTTATTTGTCATTTAAATACGTTGGAGACTCGTGATGATAAGTGGCCAGATGTAAGACAGTAAATTCGGGTTAATATTTCAACTGAAATAGTAGCGATCATATGAGATCTGCGTGCCCAAATACTCAGAGAGGTAAACGCTGTTTCCTGTGTGGTGAATTTGGGCATGACTTAAAAATTCGCCCAAAGAAAAAAACTCAAAAGGTTGTGCAGACCGAAACAAGGAACAAGACGACAAGGGCATTTAGTTTGACTCGTTAGGTAAAATTTTTATCTAATGATAACTGCAAGAGGATTGAAATAGTAACACCAAATTATATAAAAGATGTCGAATGTTGGATTGACACTGGTAGCAATTATCTGCAACGATAAACGAGCGAATGTGGGATGGTAATATAGGTTGAATTTGACAACATAATGAGTTTTTCCACGTGTCTGTATCAGCAGAGTGTCGAAAATATTTTAATTTCAGAAAGCTTTTGTTGGATTCTGTAACTCTCCGTCCAATTTACAACGGTATATTGAATTCAACGGTAAGTGTCCCATAATTTAATCCGTTATTGGTATCGAAGAGAATGAAGTAATATGATAATCCAGTATCTTGGGTATTTGATTGGAAACGGTATCAGACCATCAACTGACAAGAAGACGGAGAAGGATGAAGAGCAATATTCCACTGAAGAAAAGCTTGAAGCACGTTTTAACAGTAGGTTTACCAAGGTTTCATATATTTTTTTCCATTAAAGACTTTGATGAAATACTGAAGAAACTTAAGATAATCCAAAGTGTCTTCGGTAACCCCCGATATTTGATAACCGATAAAGGAGCGACTTTTAGTTCAAAATATTATGATGAACACTACGACCAGGAAAACATTAACCATTTTGCAATTGCGACTGGGCTACTCCGAGGTAATAGACAAGTGGAAATCATAATTTACTTAATTTTCAACATTTTGACAAAAAATTCTATTGAGGTTCCTTCTGTTGAGATGCTTAAACCAGTTACTGACACCCGAAAACGTGCAACCCTGAATATGTAGTCTTAATGGAACACACTTTTAATATAATTTCCAAGAAGACCTCTGTAAGTATAAATGATCTCTAAGTGGCATTCTTTTCTGGAGTAGACCAGTGTTGTATAAGATGGTCAGGCGTATCATAAATGCTGAAAATTTAATAATTTACTAAAATTGCTCGCTACTGTAAAGACATAATTCTCAAGAAATAAACATTTTTTTTGCATCACACCAGGCTATCGAACTAAAATCAAACTACATACATACATATATACATACAGACACATTGAAGTAAATGAAGTAAAGTGAATTTACTTCACGACTTCTTATTATTCAATCAACAATAAAAGATTATGTCGATTCATTGTCACACTACATATATAACTAACCAAAACAATAACAACAACAACAACAGCAACAACATTCTACCACAGAAATTTCCAATTTATCAATCAAAAAATTAGTTTTCCGTAACGGTAATTTCGCTTTTTTCCGTAACCAAATTTTTATTTTTTTTTTTATTTTGCTTAGACCAAATATTGAAATCCACTTTTCTACTTTTTCAACAAAAAGCTATAAATTAAATGTACTTTTTATAAAATCTTATCAGTCGACAATCGATCGTGAATTGCTTTAAGTTAAAAAATAAGAAAAAAAAAAGTAAAAATAAGAAAAAGACATTTTAACATCTTAAGAGTGCGGAACTAAAAAAAAACTATCCCTTGTGATCTCAATGATCTGTATCGTGTAAAATAAATTTCATATATATATATAGTGTTTCTATGTATGAGTGTTTGTGTACAAGTGTGTGATAAAAAATTTTCAATCATGAACTCGATCGTGCTAGTGTTGTGTCTAGTGATAGCACAAATTTATGGATTAGAGGACTTTCGTCCGAACAGTACAGTGTTAAGTGAAAGTATAAATTTAACCGCGTTACGCGATTCAACAACCACGGAATTTCCAATTGATTTGATCGTGACCACATATCAACCCCTTTTGATCCCCATCCCGACCACAAATCCTAAATTTAATACCGAAAACATCGATAATAATGTGAACGACGAGAAAAGTGAAAAATTCTCGCCAAACATTTATGCGGAAACGATATTTTTGCCCGTCGCACCGAAAAACTATCATCCCGATTTGACACACGAAAGTCTGGTGCGAAGTAATAAATTTAATTTACTCGATTTTACCGGTTATATACATCCACCAGTGCTTCCCGATTTATCGGCCAACTCACCGGATTTTCCAAAAGCCGAAAAATTAGTCGATTCTCATTTGAACATTGATCCCAGTGATTATAAGCGTCGTCTCAAAAAATCAAAAAAAGCGGGCAAATCGAAAAAAACATATAATAACGAGGAGGAAGATCATTCCAATTATCCGAAACCGTTTGCAGTGCACGACGAAAATTACTATCCAAATAATTTCTATGAATATTTCAAAAATGATTTTTATCGTAATCATCGCGATCGTTACGATATTGATCCACGACATTATCAAAATCCTCAACAACAAACTAATGCTCAATATTATCATCCGGGTGGTGGCACTTGTCCAGGCGGTGGCCATCAGAATTTGGTTCAACAACCTCCACCACTGTACTACAATTATGCCCTGCAACCAATCAAATTCGAGGATCATCCAAAAAGTCACGAGGATCTCGAAGAGGAGGAGGAAGAGGATGACGAAGAGGAGGAGGAAGAAGGTGATGATGAGGAAGAGGAAGAGCATCAGCATGCCGATAAAAAAGATGAAAAGAAGCCTGTTGATAAAACCGTCGAAAAAACGGTAGAAAAAACAAATGAAAAACAAAAGAAAGCGGAAGCTGACGAGGAACAAAATGATTATCAGGATTACAACGACGAAGAAGAAGTCGAAGGCGATGAGACCGATGAGGAGAAAAAACAAAATTTAAAGTTTAGAGATACCGATGAAGAGGAACGTTTCCACTTGGACCAAGAAAAGATTCGCGATGATCGAGAAAAATTCAGAGGTGATGGTGAAAAAATAAAGTCAAAAGATTCGAACGAGGAAGAAGAAGAAAGTGAGGAGGATTACGATGAAAAAAGTAAAGAAAGTGAAGAAGGAAAAGAAAAAACGAAAGAGGAACCGAAAACAAAATCGTCCAAAGCGGTCAAAAAAGGTGATGACGTAAATGATGAAGAGGAGGAAGAAGAAGAAGATAAAGGAAACGAGTCACCAGAATATGAAGACGAGGAAGTTAGTGCTGAAAAGGCGGAACAAACGAAACCAGTTAAGGAAGAGGAGGTAGAAGAACCAACCACCACGAATTTACCACCAACACATCAACGAGTCGCAACATTTAAAATAGCCCCACGTCCCCCGTTATATCCGGTTACAACCACATATTATCCACCGATCACAACTACTGATGCGACATACGCAACGGAATCGCCTAGCGAAGATTTTACAACCGTAGCAGGTTTCCGACGCAGAATGAATATCGTTCAACAAAAATTAAAACGGTTGAATCTATTGCCCCATTCGACTACGCCCCTTTACGACATTTCAACATTAATTCCAACATCGGAAACCACCCCATATCGACCAAGACGACCAAACCAACGATATACTCAACTTACAACACAACAACCGTTTATCATAAATACAAATGATGACGGGTCGGACGAAGCCAACCCGAAGGCACAGTACGAGAATATTGCGGAAGATGCGCAAGAAGGTAAATCGGAACATCAAACCTATACAGTGGCGCCAAGACGAATCCGATTGTCATCGAATCAAAACCGAAACAATAACGATGGACTAAACGAGCAATACGGCATTACTACTGTACCCTCGATTCAGCCCGTAAATGCACCACTTTATTCTCAAAATTTATATTTTGCCCCACGCGAACAAATCGTCTACAATCCCAACCAGTACCAATACAATCAAGCCAAACTAGTCTACAACCATCCTACCCAAATTCAACGTCCTCAAGTATTCCCCCTAACTCCCGAAACACCAAACCGTAATCCAAATGCAATCCATCATCCAACTCAAGCTCGACTAATACAACCCCGGATCCAAAACGAAAACATTGTCACACAACCCGCTAGCTACCAAACGTACACACTATACAAACATAAACGTGATATAGCAGCCGATTCAACAACGAATTCACCCGATGTTGACGATATTGAATATCGTATCGTAAACAAAAATTCATCGAGTACGAATGAATCTGACGTTGCCGCTTCGGATCATTTCCCAGTGAATATATCGTCAGGTGGTCGACGTACCGTCGAACAAGATGAATTAAAATTGAACGAAGCCAAGGGAACGATAGCAACAACAACAACAACAACTGCAGTTCCAGACGTAAAAAAGACTGACAATGGTGCTGAAACGGAACCAGCCAAAGATGAGAAATCGGAGGAGCCGAGTCCGCAGAACAAGGGTCGTAAAGTATTAGATCAAGCCAAATATTTTCAGTAAGTAACAATTTTTTAGATCGAGCTACGGCAATCGACTGCTAAAGTGCTAACTAAATTTATATAGGGATTTTTTTGCCGCACAATTACGACCTGACTTACTTGAATTCGGACACTTATGCGAAGATCCAAACGATTGGGAAGAACGGTTCGAACGCAAAGACATGAAAGATGAACGACACCAAGGAAAAGTAAATGATCGACTCACAAAACTATGTACCTACTATACCAAAACGCACTGTGCACATGCTTATATCGCTTTCTTGTTCTTTTTTTCTTTCTCTCTCTTTTTTTTCGATAAAAAAAACCTTCTATCTCTTTTCAATCATTTAGATATGCTAATGTTTTTGGCAATGGGTCCTATAATGCAGGTGTTGGCAAAGGGAATCCCCAACATTTTATATTACAACACGAACGGGCCGATAAAAATCGTGGAGTTTTTCAAAAACGTGTATGTAACCGGGATGCACTTTAATAAATGCTTTTAGGTTTTTTTTATTTTATGGTCGCACGCATACTATAACAAATATTATTTAATTAATTGTGAACACACTCTGCCATCTATACGCTAATAGATGAAACTAATATCGTTTAAATTTGTATTTTTGTTCTACTTTAGGTAAGATGGGGCGATAAAAAAGGCGGATATGGCGAACATTACTGGGACCTAAATCATCATAAACCAAAAATTGAAGTGGACGTTAGTAGTAACGTGAATAGTGATAAGAATAGTAATAGTGATAAAAATATTAATATTAATATTAATAAAAAATCGAGTAAAATTCAAACTGCTGCCGATGATCATGAGAGTGATGATCAGGATGGTGTGGAGCAGGAGGAGGAGTATGAAGATGGCGCATAAGGGTTTAATTTAAAAATATATTTTTTTTATTTTTGTAATTTAGATATAGCTGAGATTTAATTTGATTAAAATAATTTTAAATAAATAAATTTTAAATTATGTACCAAAGTGATTTGTTTAATTTTAAATACAATAGATGGCATGACTAATTAAAAAATTTGGTGATAGATGGCAGTGAAAAACTATGTCTCGTTTTAACTGCGTTATTGTGATTTTCAATAAACGAAAAATTGTTGATTTATCTTATAACAAACTAAGAGAGTTTTTTTTAAAGATAGAAATAACGGGGTCATTCCTTTCATTGGGAATAACTTCGCTTTTCCATCGCCGCTGCTCTTTTGTAGACCCCAAACTGACTTTTTACATATGACACCATCCATGCCGGGATAGGGATGAGTAATTTTTCCGTGAGACCGTTTTAGAGGGAGAACGTTTTCAACTTGTAGTAGTACCAATTGATCTATTGAAAGGTCCCGTTGTTTTGCGGCCTATTTATGTCGTTACTGACTGAAGTAGTTTTTGATCGAAGATATGCATATCTAGCTGACAATGCGATTTTAACATCTTTTACATCAGGCTCGATTATTGCATTTAATAGACCATCTATCAGGAAATTAGGAGGGCCATTTTTGATTTGTAATGTAAATTTCCCAATTTTGATGGGCATAATGATTTTCGGGGGTATTTAAACTTTCGATTTATATCCTAAATTTGCCAATTTAACCATTATGATTTATAGGGGTAGGGTAATTTTCGATTTGTGACATAATTTTCCTAAGTTGGATGAGCCATCATAATTTTGTAGAGTAGGGACGTTTTCGATTTTTGGTATAAATTTCCCAATTTTTAAGGGGTAACCGTCATGATTTTCGGTTGAAGTGAAATTTCCGATTCGAGTCATACATTTCCCTATTTTGATACATCAAGATTTTCGGGACTGTGAAATTTTCGATTTTTTGGCATAAATTACCCATTTTTGATGGGCTAACCTTCATAATTTTCAGTGGAAGGGAAATTTTCGATTTCCACGAATATTGTAATGTACAAAAAATGGCCCTGCAAAGTTTACCCCGATTGTATAAAATGGTGGTGTGGTGTAAAGTCGTTCAGGTGGTGACTTTATCATTTGTTGAGTTATCGGAATTGACCGTACATGAAAATACTCGCATTCCCGAAACACCCTTTTTCACACATTTATTCCATATCGACTCTAATGATGTGGTGGCTGTCCAGCAATGGCGAAAGCGAGCGACATGATGGCCATTTTATTACGAATTCTTTCTTTTCCACTCCTTTATATACAACTGAAAACGTCTAGAATTATTCTAATTATTAAATTAAGAGCTCGGACCAATTATTTTAATTACATTGGTCCCGCTAAATCGGTAGTTAAGATTTGGTTTAAAGCGCAGAAGGTAAACAAAAGTTCGCTTTAATTTCCAAATGTTGTTGTAGTATGTACTTTATTTCAGTGAAAAAGTTTTCTTTTTCATGTGACACTAAACGTTGGATAGATACTTTTTGGCGTAGAAAGGCAGGACCATGACAGTTGGATTATTAGAATTGGTAGGTGCATGCAGCTAACTATACGATGATGACAATTCTTGTATTGCGCCGACACTTGATGTGATACGAAAATGTTCCATTTAGAAGGGCATAACTTTATCCAGTGAAGCGTTATTTTAGAATCCGAACAAAAGAATATGTCATCGACTTTATTCTTTATTTTTACCTCGTTCCGGGCTAGACCTTGGATAACCAGAATCTGATGCAAATGGTATTTTGACTATAAATCGCTTAGTAAACTGCCCAAAATGTCTTTCACATTCAGATTCTTGAAAAACCATTTTATTGAAGGAATGAGTGGGATTTTTAACAGTCCAGAATTACTCATTTTGATTGGTTAGGGTGGTTAATCCTTGTATAACCATAGAACAAGCATAATTTGATCCTGAGCCAACCGACTCACCAGAAATTGGGAATGCGGTTTTGGTTTAATTGATGTTTCTACGTTGTAGGTTTTACTTTCTAAAGTAAAATGTGTTGTCGGAAGAGCTTTATTCTCTTATCGCCTTACTGTAGCATGACAATCTGCTTACATCGCCAACGGCAAACGCAATAACTAGTCACAATATTTTTTTATTCTACTGCCCGTTACTTTGGTTTAACCCCTTCATTGCTTTTTGTAGCTTATATACTTTATTTGATCCATCGGTAAAGCCTTTCGATTGATGTAGATCACTTCCTCTATATTGCTTTGTAAAATTGCCGTTAGGGCATCCAGAAGAATCAGTTTTCTTCAGAAGAATCAGTGTTAGAAACTGTACCTACTTATCTCATATATGAGCTTCGTCTACCAATCCGTGGTCATTAACAGCAAAAATATGGTTAACTTACAAATTTAAATTGCTGTGGATGTCATCTTTGACTTGAGGTTCATCCAAAAAAACACATCGTGGGCTAGAACTATTTTAACGTATACTTCGTCTATTAATCGATATTTAAGTCCCATTTTAATGTGTTGCGATGCACCACTAACTAAAAACCAAGTTTTCTCTGATTTTCATGATTGCAAAAACACCGCAAATAATGCGTCGTCAAAATTACTTTTTGTTTTATTTTATCAGGGATTTTTTTATGGCCGACTTTTCCACAACCAAGACCCCTATGTTTACATTTCTCCCACTTCTTAAAATCATTTGAGGTTTTCCTCAACCTGCACTCCTATCTAAAACCACTCTTCTGGACCCATACGTCCTATTATACTGTTCCATTGCTTTTATCGCCTTCCTAGTACTTGTTGACCTCGCAGAAAATAATCTTACATATTTCGTAAACTAAGCTCTTTTACTAATTCCCTCATGATTTTAAAATAAAAATTCCTTCTAATATTTCTACACATCTTTTCCTCTCCCAAATGTCCCATCCCGTCATGCATTTTGTAGCAAATTAGGTTGCTTCTATTCGTTCGTTTACCAATTAATTAAATTCTTTGTTGCTACACACTCTGACTTCGTGTGGCCCCTCCCTGAACTAACGTTTATTTGGTTCGCCCTCTGCAGTTTCTCGCCAAACGACCTACATTTCTACATGCATGCACTTCATCGTTGCTCGTCCCATATCTCAAACCACTTCAAAGCGCTCTCCTCCCATCTCTATCTTATCGCTTTCAAAACCTTTTTTTCGTCCACATCGTATGTTTCGATCAGGTCTTCCACTGTCCCTATCTAGTCCTGCGCTATCATTCCCTCGTTGCAATCCGAGTTGTAGCATACTTACCACTTCCTCTAATTCCATTTTCATCGTTCTTCTCCCTTCTGCCATCTTCTTAAACGCTGCTCGATTCTTATTTTCTTTCCATGCATTCTACTATCTCAGCTTAACTTTTAACAGATAGTAATTTTCCGGTACCTCCTCATCTGATCCGCTCCTTTTAATTTGTTTTACTTCATCCATTTTTTGGCTTTCATTTGTTTCTTAAATACAAAAATTTTGTAAAACAAAATTTATATTTTTGTGTAAAATTTTGAATTAAGAGTCAATTACTCGCCGTGATATTTATAATTTATTATAAATTATGCCGACACCACATCAGAGCTCTAGGCCTCACTATAATATTATTTTTATTCTTTCTAATTCTATATCTTCGTACAAACTTATTACACGTATAACACATTCTCAGTCGCTTTTCTTTTCTCCTTCCTTTTACAACGTTTCCCTTATTAGCAAATGTGGTTTGTTTTGTCCGATTAACTCGTTCCTGACATATTCTTACCTATCTACATGCATAACCTTACCACTAATTCTTTTTTCGGAATGCTGGCATGAGATACCAGTCTTTTGGAGCATGTACCTTGACATTAATCCACTTTATCTACGTAAGCTCGATAACACAAGCACAAATTATTTTGCCGTAGAGCCTTTGAACGTCTACAAGTGATCATTGTCGAATTGGCAAACCTCCGGTGAGCGTTTGCGTGATTTCCGATTAATCGACTAAACTAACTAAACGAGTTAGTTCATGCTATTTCTAGATAGATGGAACTGCGCAAAAGTCGCAATCTGTGCCTCAACTTGAAACTAAACTAAATCAAAAAGTATTATAGTTTATTGTTTTAAATTATTATAATTATTTTATAATTTTTGTAAAAAGGCACCAAAAAGTTACCTCGGAAAAAGAAAAGTTACCTTTTCAGCTACCACCTACAAGGCAATAGCGGAAGCTTGATCAATTTGAAAAGTTTAGTTTGAAATGTCGATTAAGTCACACAGCATTATTTGACCAATGAAATTGTGGAGGAACCTATGCTTCTTATTTGTTCCATTGTTAGTCAAGATGATTTGTTTCGTTATTCCCGTTGCTCTATGGTTACATTAGCAAGTTATATAATTGTATTGTTTATTTTTTAGTTGGATTATTTTAAATTTCAAATGGCTTAATTTCTAACTGCAGCGGTCTATCATCTTCGAACGAAACTTTTGAAGGTTTAAAATTTTGACAGGCGGTAGATGGATTCTAGTTTATAATTTAATTCAGCGGAAAAGGAAAGTTCAGTGAATGTGAATTAGTTTGCGCCTTGAATAACAAATATGACATTTGTATCGTTCTAAGTGGTTTGAATCTACACTAAATATACAATTTTCGCTGAATAAATCATATGTTTTGTCGGTTCATTGGTTTTGTCATCGTATTCAGCAAACGTCATTTTAATGTTTACAGTTTTCTTTAAATTCGGTACGTCAAAAGTCGTATTTTCGTGTTTTTTAGTGAATTTTTCGTGATTCGAACATTAAATCCGTGTCGCCGGTACGGTCGTCTTTTTTAAAGTGTTCCTCAATCTGTGCACAGTTTAATATCGGTAAGTGTTTTTTTTATGTAGTCGACTTTAAAGTGAGGTTATACCCAAACGTTTTCCCACACAAAATAACACAAAACCCCAATGATTTTATTTTGGAAAATTAGATTTTTATTATTATTAATTTTAGGGAGATGTGTCTATAAAATATTACAAATTTTTGAATTTTTCTGTGAATTCTGGATTTGATTGGTGGCCTCGGTCATCACCACTTGATTTTCCTGCTCCGGGTTCATGCAATTACAGCTGGGATTCATACAATCGGCCGACCGAATATTATCAATTTGTTTGCACGATGAATCTTTAATGTTGCGAAAGAATTTCTTTACTTTATTGTCGTTGTGGTCGGCGTCCACCGATTGGTGGATTGTATCGTCGCGCGAGCTCTGCGCCTTCTTGATAGCCGGCACCATCGATAAACTTGTGTTTGATATGGAATTTTTCTTACTTGTTGATTTTGGATCTTTGGTCGATGCGGCCGAAGCGGTTGTCCGACAATCGGCATCATCATCATCATCATCGTCGTCACTATTATTTTCGGAATCGTCAAAATGACGCGATTTAATCGGCATCGGTGTTTTTGGTTTGCGCTGCTTTGGTGGAACCCCACTCGGTGAGTCGAACTGTTCGCGTAATTTTATTTGTGTTTCAAATTTACTATCGCGCACCTCCTTCATTTGAAACGAACTCATCTTTTCGCCTAACAGTTCGTCCTCCATGTGGTGTTGGGTTGGAATTTGATCGGCCGGTGCAACTTTTGAATTTTTAAGGCGTAACATACGCGCTGACATTTTTGTTTCATCCGTTTTTTTTATATCGTCCGTTACATCAATGCCATTGTCGATGAAACGGATGTCATTCGATTCGGTCGTCGATTGATTTTCGTCGTCGTCGGGTGAACGACGTTGCACCAATTCGATTTGTTTTAATTGGCCGTCACGAGTTTGAATCACGTTGTAGACCTCGTTCTTTTTGGTATCGATGATTTTCATGGCCGAAGTGTCGATCTCCGTTGGTGATTTCGTAGAAGCCGTTGATTCTGTTATTTTTGATTCGGCAAACGTTTTAACGCGTACCAAATTCACCGCATTGTTAATGCTACGCATGTCTTGCTCGGATATTTCGTGTTCCAATTCGGCTATACTAGGGTTTGTGTCGGCCGAATTTATAGTTTCGGGATTTTCACGAAATTTAACTGTGCACTCGCTTCCCGGGAATGATAGATCGGATACTGAATCGGTTTCACTGGTCGAATTATGGTCAGCGGTCAAATGCTTTTCGGGCACTTCTAGGTGATTTTGATTGACATGTGACGGAATGTGATTGTGATTTTCGTCCACTTCGGTTTCGCCGCTGATATTTCCATTCATTTCTGGTTTTAACTCGCTTGTCGATTTTACTTTGTGGTCAGATTTTTTGAGGACGCTATGAATAAGAGGGGCTGCTACAGTTCCAACGGCCAAAGTTGTAGCAGTCGTTCCAATTGCTATTTTTGCTAGTGTATTGTCTTTTACTTCTTTAATCTTATCATGGACTTTGGGGATATCATTCATCGATATTTTGTGCTCTTCTGCCATCACGTAAGTTTTATCCCAATTTTCCATTTTGATTTTATCATCGACTACATCTGCGATTTTATCTGCCACGATTATAGATTCAGGCATTTCAGTTGCTGTTTCGTTCTGTGGTGATTCAGGTTTACTTCCGGCACTATTTCTCTTATCGGCAGAATGATCTACCGATTTAACAATGGCTGATTCTTGGCCTAAGGAGCCGTGTTCACTTCCAGCAATTTTTTGTTGGTCGTTCACATCATCATCTTTCTGTTTACCAATGTCTGATTCGTTTTGTGATGATCCATGTTCACTTCCCGCACTTTTCCTTTTCTCATTTACAGCACCATCTATTGGATTATCATTTTCCTCCACTATTTTGTCAACTTCTTTATCTTCGTTCAATTTGTCGCTGTTGGCAAAATTTGGTATTTGCGGCGCAACTACCGTCATCGGTATCATCGATTTTTTACTCCTACTTACATTCATTCGCACATCCATTTCCTCGTTAATTATGGTCAACGGCTTTAAATTAGGCAACGCATGCGCAAGTATATGATAATCGCCTGACGATACATTTATAATGCGCATACATAAAAATTTTTTAATTTCATGAAATTCATCGCCTCTCACTTGTCGATCGTAATTCGTAAAAAATCGTCCATTTCGTGTCGTAAACGACAAACTATTATCGTTGCCGAACGAAATTATTTGAATTTGATTGCCATCGGGATTCTCATTGTCGTCGGCTGCATCGTCGAATAAATTTAATTTACGAAAATCATTCAACTTAACCTTGGCGGTCAGTTCGCTTAAATAACTTCCGCTCTCGCATATCAAATACACGTAATTATTATTCGGATTGTAATTTAGATACTCGATTATGTCATCGTCGAATTCGATACGATTGGCGACCGTTCGATTAAATACATAAATTTCATTCGTATCGGTGACATACAGTGACTTTGTGTCGTGACACACGATCTGTTTGATATGTTCCGAAATTGCAATTTTTTCTGGCACTTTTGTGTACATCGTGGTGTCACTCGATTTTGATATTTGATTGAACTCGTTCGATCCATAGCCGTACGCTTTGCCACAATTTGTGAGTACAATAAAAAATTCGTTCCCCGCCTGGACGTCAATATAGTTTAGGTTTTTGTCATTGGCCAGAGTCTTGAATTCGACTATTTCGAATGGTTTCCAGTCACTGTGGTCGGTGCCTATTTTTTTACCGCACACATGTACTCGATTGTCGACTGAAAATATACACGAAAACATGAAAAATTGATTAATTGCGTTGTGTGGTTCGTTTAATCGCGTGACTCAATTTGAGCTTAGATATTTGTCTTGTGCCCGGTTTTTTGTTTAATGCGACGCCGCAGCGCTTCCATTGTTGCATGACAGGTGAACATTAAATTGTTGGTTGGTTACGCGGAAATTGAAATACATTTGAATGTGGGGGTGTAATGTAAGGGGATGGTGTCTTACTTAATATTTGAACTTGAAATAGATGTTAACAAATAATTGTGCGTGTTTTTAAGAAATTGTCATGTTGTTTGTCGCAACGTGCGTCATGTCGCATGTTACATACTATTTACACTATAGAAGGTGAAAATTCGATACGAATCCGATAAAGCTCTGCATTATGCAGATGACAAATATTGGCGAATATGCTACGGAATGTGACTAAAATACTAAGATACTGTTATGAAAAGTAATTGTTAGAAATTCAAGGATCTGAGGTACAATTCGAATAAACTCATTTATATATGCCTATCTCTAACAGGTTTAATGGAAAAATATTGGGAAGAATCCAGCGATCCCAATAAAGTTGACATGGAAGTTATGTTTGCAGAAAGGATATTTCAAAATCAGAAACGTATCCAAACAAATCTCTCGTTTTCGGTAGGAAAACATTGTACAAAGTGATTTTATCTACCGAAAGTACAAAACTACATTGTCCACGGATCTGTCGGATACATTTCTATCTAAAATCAGAGTTCAATTATTT
Source organism: Tipula confusa (assembly GCA_963556175.1). Taxonomy (NCBI): domain Eukaryota; kingdom Metazoa; phylum Arthropoda; class Insecta; order Diptera; family Tipulidae; genus Tipula; species Tipula confusa. The sequence continues at coordinate 36,705,142 of OY744477.1, read as the reverse complement.
AAAATCGATATTGCCCAAACAAAATCAAACAAACGCAGAATAGTAGAGGAGTGACATACACATAAACCAGCCAAATAGTGTAAATCGTGATGGACAGATCATGCGACTTGAAGATTAAGTCATGTACAATTTTGAAGGATATCATAACGACTGGTCCCTGTGGTTCGGGGCATTCCAATGGGTCGTAAAAAATTTCTAAACTAGCATGTTATGCTTAGAATTCCACCACAGCCTTCTGGGCTTATCGCAAGAGGCGACTAAATAAAGGTTGTATCGCTGGGCTGACTACCCACATCCTTATAAAACTTTATTGGTGAAAAATAACAGCCATGAAAGAGTATTGCTTGGAACTCGTTGCTCTACAGGAAATTCGATGGCAAAAAAGTGGAGACCATGGGTCCCAAATCTATACACTCCTTTACAAGTTTTATCCTTGGACCGCAGATGAAAGAGACTTGGATTTCAAAGCAGTTGATAATCGTATGTCTAAGCTACGTTTACTGACTGCTGAAAACATAGATCCGTATTCCCAACATGGTCTAGCGACCAATAATGGGGAAAGAATAATGTACTTTGCAATCGGGAACGACTTTCGATTGTATAAGCTGTTGACCAGACCCGTTGTCATGTATGGGTGTGAGAGTTGGACCCTGACGGTTGAGTATGAGAGATGGTTAATAACATTCGAGAGAAGAATAATGCGGTTGATTTATGGCTCCAAACGATGACGCCACTTACCGAGTTTTATTTAACCACGAGATCAGGAATTTAATGAAAATTAAACAAAATTAACAGTCTTCCAGACGACTTTGAGTTATCCTATGAGTTGTGTCGGTAGCCTTCAGACCAGATGAAGCATCCACGGGCGTATTATCTGTCGTCTCGAAAATTGTACGAATTTTTATTTATCATCTGCTTCGTCGTTGCAGTTAGTTTCGCAGTAGACTGATTTTAAGTGGATCTTTTAGACCGCCAAAGTGTGAAGATCCTTGTGGAATGAAATGCCACTTTATCCCGTGAACTGACAACTTGTTCGAAATATCGTCCAAATGGAGATAGATGGCATCTAGATATTCATTTGATGCAGCAAAATTTATTGCGTTATCACTATCTAAATTTGCAACATTTTCCCTTTGTGCTAAGGGAAGTCATTCTGATGTCGAATCATTATAACCAGTTCTATAAAATAGACATTCAAAAATGTATAGGGCCGGCATAATTTAACCCCGTGAGAATGAATGTCCTTGATGATGTCACCCTTGGTAATGGTAGGCTTCCCATTAGTTGGGGGTTGGATGTTGTTTTGTTCCTCTTTTGCCTTGAAGAATCCAAAATTGCTTTCTTATAAAAGCAAGAGTTAAATCTACACTTCCATGCAGGGTGCTTTTATGCGCCCAATCAAGGAACAAGCTCATCATATGGCATTTAGGTGGTCAAATTGAGTGCTGCAAACGACTTCCAATTAATTAAATTTTTTTCTTTAATTTTCTAATATCTGCGAAGGCTGTAGATTGCATAACTTTTACAATGTTGAGTTTCGCCTCTTCTAATTCTTGAACTTTTAAAGCACCTTTCCTCTGATTGTCTTTTTTGACAATTGTTCCAATAGAAGCGCCAACAATATGCGACTCCTCTTTTTGTTTTTGTGAAAGTAGAGAATTTTCCATTGTGTGAGGCTGATAATAGAATGAATCTGTGAAATTCTATATTCGCAACAAAGGTTTTCCATTTACTTGAGTGTCCCAAAATTATTGCGATCCTCATCAGATCGAAACTGAGCTTTGCTTCGCACAACATCCAATTCTGAATAATTAAAATAACGACACACAACATCCACGTCGTTATAAGATAAATTTTAACATGAGGGTGAAAAGTGGAAAGCAAGAAAAACATGGCAGAGAAACCAAGGCAATCAGCGGAAGAGAATATAATTCTGGTATATAAGGAGGATTATAGAGAAATACTGCCTGTAACACAACGGGAGTTGAAAGACGAATTTAATCATAACCTAAGTAGAAAAAAAGACCAGCCTATGAATTAATTACAGGTCAAATACTAAAAGATCTTTTTAAGAAAGGAGTACCAGAACTGCTTCATATAATCAACGCATCATTTCGATTGAAACGTGTACCTCAGCAATGGAAAGTAAGCTGAAATTATGAGAATTATATGATAAAAAATCATATAAGCCGTTTTCCCTGCTTCCACTACTCTGCAAAACCCTTAAAAACCTGCTGCTCAAAAAAATAAAGCCTATATAATATTTAAAACAAAATCTAATATCGCCTTATCAATTTGAATTTCACAGGATTACGACAGGTCAAGACAATATGTTTCGCAATCTTTCTAGATGTAGCCCAAACTATCTTTTTTTGAATGGGCTACGACAAAGCTCCATACAAACGCAACAAATCTAAAGATCAGAAAGCAAAAATAAATCCAGAGGTCAGAAGAGAAAATGGAGATGGATTGGCCGTACACTAAGAATAACATCAAAATGGCAAAAAATGCAATAACCTGAAAAAAAACCATTCCATCAGTAGCAAAACATCTCGACGGATGTATAAAAAGCTTCTGATGTTAAAAGCCCATACGAAATTCTTTGGATGACATACAATTATCCTCAAAATAATTTTTCAGGACCATTATGAAAACCTTCGTGTTACCATCGATGTGTAACTCGACACTTGGAAGGACATTTTTCTGATTTACTCTACTCTTACTTCAAGAAACCGATCTTCTGGTGTTGATTGCATTAATTTAGAGGTCTTGGAATTTGGCAGCGATAATAATTAAAAGATTTTTACAGGACATTGCTGGCTCGTTCCAAATCAACAATCCGGCTCCATTGGATTTGATCCCAAGGTTGGCCTTTGCATTGTTCTCGATAGCCAAAATAAATCAGGTCGGTCTCTATCCCGAAGAGCCATGGTCGCCGACAGTGACCTCTGCTCTTGCCAAATCGAGGCTCGCCTTTAAGAAATCGCTCGGTAATAATGCGGCACAAAACGATTTTTTTTATCTTATTGATTATAACAACGAGTTCAACTTCATATATCTGCATGCAATTAACCTAACAACCTTCATTAAAATTTAGCAATGCAATCGATTCGTTTTCGACACAATGACCCCTCATTACCTTTCTTTAGCACAATACATGTGTCCTATTTAAAAAAAAAAATTTTTCTATATACTTACGTGATATTGTCACCGAAAATTTATCACCGAATGCAATTGACTTTATTTTAATTCCATTACTTTTGTATGCTTTAACACATGATGGCCGTGTTACAGTTCCGTGTTGTTGTAGTTGTGGATTATTTGGTATACCTAATTGACCATCGTCATTTCTACCCCATACAAATAATCGGCCTGATTCTATAAAAAAAAAAAAAACAAAAAAAGAGAAACAAACGACAAATTAAATAAAGGATATAAATTTATATGCGATTTGTGTATTTAAGTTGGGTTTGGGAAGGAGCTCCCTCGAGTCAATATATATGACTAGTAGGGGTGATGTGGTGTGCACAATAAAATAAAATAAAAACACTAACAAATGGATATAGATTTGTTGATTAAAAAAAAAAAAAAAAATTGCGTGTTTCGGTTCGAAAGTTTAAATTTGAACCAGTAGGTGGTATTTTAAAGGATGAAAAATGAGCCGTAAAATGAAATTTTAGATCAGTGATATATTCATTTTGTGCGACTACTTTATATAGCTGGACAATTTATTTTGATTTATTCTCTATGGTTTGGCTGGTTCGTTCGCAATTTATATGAAAACATCAATCGGGACGAACGCGAGGAAAAATCATTTTATTGACCTATTAATTAAATTTTAGTGGTTTTTATTTTTGTTTTTAGTCAACAGTGCTGTACTTTTTTGTTTTATCGCATTTTTGTTTTCATGCAGTCTGTTTTTAACTTCTACAAGAGGTTGTATTTAAGTTTATCGTCATTTCCAATTAAATTTTAGACCTGGCGTCTTCTGATTTAACCGGCTCTGCTTTTATTCATAATTGTATGACGAAGTCAAAGGCCTGATGGTTATTTTCACTTTATGAACCGTGCAATCTGCCAGTATGCTTTTGGCTGAGTTCGTTCACATTTTACGCGTGTTTTGGTCTCTAGAACGACGGAGATATAAGCGTAAAATTCACATGTGACAGTGCTATCTTACTTTGAAAACCAAACATTACAACTTTTTCAGCAGAATTCCTGCACGATTTAAATTTGTTCGGATTTGTAATGGTGAAATCAGGTTTCATCTCTTGCAATGCAAATACCAAGTTGTAATACTGATTACTGATGTCTGAACCCTTTTGTTTTAGATACCTTTAACGAAACAGTCATAACTTGTATGGACATTTTATTTATGGATTATGCCCCTTCTTAGGACGTTCTAACTGTGTGAATAACCAATATCTGGATTAAACATATATATTTCGTATCTTACCCCACCTTTTCCAGAAAAAAAGCTGGGAAACGTGAATCTACCACCTTTACGAGTAAAAATATAAAACTAGATGATTGAGATTGGCCCACTACGCTACACGCAATCGCTGAGGTTTTAAAGATTAAAAAAAAAATTCAATTTATGGAATGTAGAAGAGACAACTCTATAAAAAAAGAAATGTAGAAGCAGTTACTTCGCGTAGTCTTACTGGGCTCTTTGATCTACTTAATCTGACTGACATTTGACGTGTAGTCAAATAAACAAAACGTTAATCTATCATTTTTGCCCAAAGTAAGGAAAAACGCCATCTATGTAAATCTATAGTAGTCCTTTAACAAGACACATTTACTAAAAATTCTATCAATTCCTCTTTGAAAAACTTGTAAAAATCACCTCAAAAACAGAACAAAGGTATCGACCCAAATGTTAATACTCTATCGATGTTGATGGCCAGCAGTTTTAATTTACATATAACAAAACCGCCGAATATGACCGGAATGCTAGTTATCACAGACTCGGCCCGTTTACTCTCTCAAGCGATCGATCATTAGTCTTGTTCTGTGGGTAAAGGAAAGTAAAGTATGTCAGTAATTACATGGTAGGTCCGATCTCCCAGTAATCGAAATTTAAACTACTATTAGCACAAGACAATCACATTAATAATCAACTGCTCTGCCTTCTGTAATCTCTTATAAAATCTCCAGTCTGGAACCATTGATCTGTAATATGCAATATTTCTCTGAAAAAAAATCTATTAATGTACTTCCAGAAACCAAATAATTTAAAGAGACGTCGCAACCCATATATAAAAAAACATCCAAAATTTAGTTCCGGGTTCCATTTTTATCGGGTTTCAATCGTCGTTGCGGGTCAAAACCATTTATATTACAAGCCATATTGTTTGCATACTCACGCCATACATGAAATATTTTGTAAGATAAGTATGTATGCGCATCATTGTATTTTATATAATTGTTTAGCACCCGCAACGGGGAACCGCTCAGAACTGGACATTTTAAAACAGGATATTCCAAAATAGGATTTGACAAAACGAGATAAGGTACAAAACTGTAATTTCAAAATTGGATATTTCAATACGAGATAAGGTACAAAACGAGATATGATACAAAATTGGATATTTCAAAACAGGATATTTCGACATGTGATTTAAACTTAAAATGATTTTTCGGGAAAGTTCTGGAATATGGCCAGTTAGGAAGGAACTCGGCGAGTTCTTAACCGATTATGATGAAACTCAATATGAAGGATGGGAATGGGATTTAAAAATGATTTTTTGGAAAAGTTCCGGAATATGGCCAGAAAAAACATTAAGGGAAGGAAAATTCTATTTCTCTCCTTAGAAATATTCAAGTATGGAACCTTACTGGGCTTATTCCAGAACTTTCCAACAAATCATTTTAAGTTTAAATCACATGTCGAAATATCCTGTTTTGAAATATCCAGTTTTGTACCATATCTCGTTTTGTACCTTATCTCGTATTGAAATATCCAATTTTAAACTAACCAGTTTTGAATTATCCTGTTTCGTCAAATCCAGTTGTAAAATATCCAGTTTCGACCGGTACCCCTCGCAACGATGATTGGAACCCAATTTTGGATGTTTTTTTTATATATGGGTTGCGACGTCTCTTTATATTATTTGGTTTCTGGTACTACTTTCTCCAAACCATAGGCTTATAATAAATTGAATTATTTTTCGCTTGAAAATTAAAAATTAAATAATTCATCCTATTGTTAAAAATTATTAAGTGTATAGTTGTTAATACTAATATAATAGTGTAATAATATAATAATATAATTATATAAAAAGATAATTACACAAAATTCTAAAATGTAATTAAAAGAAAACTTATAATAGTTTAAAATCAAATAAAACAACTGTTTAACTGACAAAAATTGTCATTGAATGACACGAAAATTTAATTTATATTCATTTTAATCCAACAAAGATCTAAAATCTGTATAAATTAGATTTATAAAATATATTAAACACTAAAATCAAAAGTAACAACCGTTAAACTAACAAAATACGTCCAATGAGTATGGAAATACTGTAAAAAAATAAAAATAGTAAATTGATTGATTGATTGATTGATTTTGAATGTACTGCCAAGCATTAAGCAGGATATCCCGGAAAACGCCGGGCCCACAGTACACCCGTTTTTACATATACTTGGAAGGATATGGAAGGATACTAGTTAAATTATTGAGATCGACCCGGTTACAGACACCTTGGCGGCCAATAGTTAGTAAATTGTTGTGGGTTCGGGAAAGGAAAAGTATGTTAGTTATGACTTAATTGGTCCGATTTCCCGGTATCCAATATTCAAACTACTGTTAGTGTAAGACAATCACATTTTTGTTGTACTGCTCTGCATTCTGCCATCTCTTATCAGCAACTCCAGTATGCCGCCATTCATCTATAATCTGCAATGGGTCCCTGAAAACAGAATATTTATTAACCAATTGCTCTTAGCCGTAAGCTGTAATAAATTGAATTAATTTTTAATCTGAAATCACAAATTCATTAATTCTTAATATAATAGCACAATTATACAATAATATAATTCCTACAAGCCATATGCTGTAATAAATTGTGTTAGTTTTTGCCTGAAATTTACAATTAATTAATTTATTACAATACCAATAATATAATAATACAATAATATAACAATACAATAATATAATACACATTAGACGTCCTACAAGACGCACTACAAGAGCTTAGATGGTCTGGGAGTGGGATCCATAACACCACTAATGGTTGCACACTCCATTACAGTGGCCATCAGAATGGAGGAGAATTTGGAGTTGGCTTCCTTATCCATCAGCGCACGAAGCATTATATCATCAACTTCCGCCCTATCAACATGCGGATATGCACGGTCATGCTCAGCACTAGAAATTCAACATCACGATCTATAATGTACATGCACCCACCGAAGATAAATTTCATGACATCAAAGATCTCTTCTTTGTCGAGCTGGAGGAAGTCATCAATAACATACCGCAGCACGACATTAAAATCATCCTGGGCGACTTTAACGCAAAAATCGGCAGGAGTGCCGAAAATTCATCATACATAGGTCCTAACAGCCTGCACCTAACTAGTAACAATAACGGCCAACACGTCACCGACCAGGCGATAACGTAAAACTTAGTTGTTCCAAGTACGGTTTTCCCACACAAGAGAATCCACAAAGTAACGTGGAAATCGAATGATGGAAGAACGAAAACCCAAATCGATCACATCATGGTGTCTAAGAGACACTCCACCAGCATATCCGACGTCAGATCTTACAGTGGTGCAGACATGGACAACGATCATGTGCTTGTCATATTTAAGTATAAGTGCAAACTGTCATCTACGTTTAACAGACAAGCATAAAATACCGTTCGATGGAATATCGATGCTTTAAAAGACCAAGCGTCACTGCAGAGCTACCAACCAGCTGTCACTAATTACTTAGACCGGCCCAATAACAACGAAGAATCTCCTCCCAACATCCAGGAGCAGTGGCACGCTATACAGTCAGCCATAACCACCGCGGCGCAAAGCTCCATCGGAAGAAGGCCTCCGAGGTCCCGTAATATTTGGTTCGATGATCAATGCCGAAGAGTCGTCGAAAATAAACAAAAACTTCGTGAAAAATGGTTGGCTCGCAACACTAAAGGCCCTCTAGCAGAATATCTCCGCGCTAGGAAAGGTACGACTAAATACCTTCGACAAAAGAAGCGCGATCATATGAGATCTTGCATCAAAAACATCAACTTCCAAGCGGAATTAGGAAACTCAAGGGACTGTTCTGCTAACCCCAGAAATCTTACTAAAGACTTCCACACAAAAAGTATCGTCATCAAAGGCGGAAATTGAAAACTGAGAACAAACGTGGCTGATGTTCTCTCAGTATGGCAAACTTACTTTCAAAATCAGCTAAATCGGAACGACGAAATGACCCCCATTAGAGCAATAGTTCCTCCAGGTGAAGAGGTCCTTGTTGGATATCCCACAGTAGAGGAAGTAAATGCAGCTATTAGTAGATTAAAAATGGAAAGTCACCCGGTCTCGATGGAGTCCCCGCAGAATTGATTAAGCTCGGAGGCGCTAAACAAATCTATACGATCTCATCGTCTCTATTTGAGACCAAGGAGAGTTCCCGGAGAATTGGAAGACCTCACTCATATGTACGCTGCACAAAAAAGGAGACCGTCTTAAATGTGGAAACTATCGTGGTATCGCTCTGTTGAGTACTGCTTACAAAGTGTTGGCTAATGTTGTATTTGCCAGACTCATCCTTCTCGCCGAAAACACCATTGGCGACTATCAATGTGGTCTTCGTCCCAACCGATCGACCACTGACCAATGTTTTACCATGAGGATGATCTTGAAAAAATATTGGGAGTACAACATAACCATAACCATTCACCAACTGTATATATACTTCAGACAGGCATATGACAGTATAAACTGCGAAAACTTACGGGCCGCGCTGGTGTGCCTAGGAAATCCAGAGAAACTCGTTTCTCTGTGCAAATTAACAACCTCTGGGTCTGTATGTAGAATCGTAATTGAGGGAGCTATGTCAGACCCCTTTGAAATAACATCTGGTGTTCGACAGGGAGATGCACTTGCGTCTGTGTTGTTTAACTTGGCGCTTGAATACGTAGTGAGAAAAAAACAACATTGAAACTTCGCGCTGTATATTTAATAAATCAGGCCAAATTCTTGGATATGCAGGTGATATCGTGCTTCTTAGCCGAAGACCTGGAGATATCAAAGACAGTTTCATACAGCTCGACTGCTGCGCAAGAAGACTTGGTTTGTAGGTGAACAGCAGCAAAACAAAATTGTTATCAACTCCCAGGAACATCTCCATCGTAAATCTCGGAATTGGCGACCATAACTTTGATAGCGTCGAAAACTTTAAATACCTCGGGTCAGTTATAACATCGGCGAATGATATGCAGGCAGAAATAAAAGCCCAAATCGCTGCCGGACGACGAGTTTTCTACGCCTAATCGAAATTATTGTAGTCTAAACATATGTCACAGACGTGCAAGCTCGCACTTTATAGCACTCAAAAGACCAGTGCTCTTTTTTGGAAGCGAGAGCTGAGCCATAACCTCTAACGATTGTAGATTGTTATAGACCTTCGAAAACAAAGTTATTCGCTTAATCTCTGGTCCAATCAAAGTCACGGACAACGAATGTCGGATTCGTATGAACAAAAAAAACAAACTACAACACCTGTACAACCACCCAATTAAACACGAAAAGATAACCGTGAAATATGAACAAGAATACAGTGATCAATAATGATTAATCAATCAATTAAGGGCACTCCCATTGGATAACCCTTTATAAAACTAGCATTTTACAACAACACAACAGCACACACTATACATCCCCAGCTGTTCGAAAACAATATTAAAAACAAAATTGGAACCTGTTAATACACATACTATAAAACGCGTTGAAGTAGTATAAGTAAAAACAAATCGAGGAAACAAGCAAAACAATACACATGTAACATATACATATTAATTAACATATGTATTAATTAAAAACTACACAGCAAAACATATTAACAACCTTTAAAAAACGAAAATAAGAATAAAATTCATTGAATGAAATATGTCCTCTTTATTTAACTATTAAGGTGAAAAAAATGAATTTCGTCCATTTCTTATTAGAAGCATAACACATATCACATGCGAGCAAGGCTCCAATTAGAATTATTATACTAATGACGATATTCAATTTGTATTCTACTTCGTAGTAGGAAATTACATATGTTTTCTCGTACATTCGTTTCAACTTTGTATGCGTTTTGTGTTTGAATTACCAACATACATCATGTATGTGTGCATGTGTTTGGATAACATGTATATACAAGAGACTGAAGTAAAACAGAGACAGCACCATGTACACATCTACTAACCACTAACTATTAACCGTTTCGAAAAATAAATTCTATACTATATTATGAATACATGTCTAATTTATGAAACACTGACCATACACACCCATACACAAACTCTAATTAATAACTATTATAACTATTTATTTGATAAAAAAATTCACCAACGGTACTTATGTACCTACACCAATTTACTTAAAAATAAAAATGAAAAAAATGCACATTAAAATGATGCACTGATACCTGATCTCTGGGAAAACAACAGAGTACAAGATCCACTTTAGCACTTCAAAAAAACACACGCACAAAACTACTCAAACTAAAACAAAAAAATAAACAAATAAACACAAAAAACAACACAACAAAACAAAAAAAAAAAAAAATTATTTTAAAATTGAGGAGATCGGAAAAAACACGTCCGATCTCTTCAACGATCATCGATCGACCCGTAAAAAAATAAAAATAGTAAATAAAAAAAAACTTCAAATTTAAAAAACATAGAAAATCTAAAAATATAATAGTAAAATTCAGTGTTAAACAATAGTTAAAATATTTAGTTAGGTAAAAAAAAACATAGTTTTTCAGCTTAATCAATTTACAAATTTAAGTGCTAAAATTTTGGTTAATGCTGTGTACATAAGATCGACTGGATATCCTATGTTTACTTATCTCTTTATTTTTGTTTTTTTGTTTTCGATCTTAGTATGATTCGTTCATAGATAAAATAATTTTAACTCGATTGGGGCGTGGCTTGACTTGATATGGTTGATTTGATTGCGTAAAGAGATAGAATGGAAATTATTAATAATCAGCCGATGTTATGTACGCAGCATAAATCATGGTCTATAAATTTAAATTTTAGATCATAGAAACAAGTCGAGAAGATTGGCAAATCTTTAAAAATAATAATACATTTTGAGCAAATTTTTAAATATTTCTTAGTAAATTGCACGATATAAATTTTAAAATTATACATTGAAAATTTTATAGGTTTTACTTATTGAAAATGCTCATTGAAAATACTGAAAAGAGCTTTCAAATCTTTACAAATATCAAAATTTTTTATTTAAATTAATTGTTATTTGACACAAAGATTTATTTAGTTATTTAAAAAAAATAATTTTATTCAATCTTTAATTTTTGACAAAAATTTTTAAAACATATTTTAAAAATTTAAAAATTTCTTATAAATTATAAAATTGTTAAATTCTTACTCAATAAAAATATTGATAAAAAATAATCTAAACGGTTAAAAGGTTTAAAATTTTTCTAAATTACCTAAAAATTTCTAAATAAATTAGATAATCTAGAATTTAAAAAATTAGCTTAGAATTTTATACCTTTTGACACAATAGTTATACTGATATGAAATTATCTGAAAATTGGTTTTGAAAATTTAAATATTTTTAAAAATTTAATCTGAAGACTAAAACTTAAGATATATTTCTTAAATTGTTTTTTTAAATGTCTTTTTTTAAGCAACCCTTTTTTAGATTAAAATAAGCGATAAACTTTATTTTTAGTTTATTTTGGTTTATTTATTTTATTTAATTTATTTATTAAGAACATTTTATATGCAGAGTAATAAGATAAGTGGAATACATGTATATGTTTTGCGATTGGCAATGTTTGCAGCACATTACAAAATCCGTTTTTTTTTTGTAGTTTTCTCTTTGGAAGATAATTTTCCGTACCGTTTTAGGAGAGATTCTGCTGGCAGCCGCCGAAAATTTATTTGTTTGAATTTTAATTCGTAATTTTTTAAAAGAGTCCATTAGTTCGTAACAGCCAAGTCGATCATTTAGAAAATCATAGGCATGTAGAATTTTTTCTATAGGTCAACTTCGCCCATGTTTCTATTGCATATTTTAACTATGGCTGGTTAAGGTATATTAATTTTTTTAAAGTTTGTGTGTCAAAAACTCAATTTTTGAGTCAAAGTATTGACTCTATTTGTTTATCCTACCATCGGGTCAGTATACTAGGTTGTTTGATTTGTCCGTAAAATGTTCATAATATCATCTAGGTTTTTTGTTTAATTTTTTCTTATCCTTAAGTTATGTATGTCTTTCAATCGGTTTTTCGCGCAAAGTTCCCGTTGCAGCCAATTTTATCTGGCTCAAAACAAATATAAGATTTCACCCCGCAAAAGTGTTATCAACATAGAAAGGAAACTGCTTATTGTTCCTTTTTGTCATTACGTCTTTGGTATATGTCAAAAACGTAACAGTAACGATACAGCCTATTTTTGAGATATCACAAAAAAAGATATTAGTAAAAATTTCCTAAAATAATGGCCGTTTCATTTATTTTAGTAATTAGCTCATTACTAATGTTCTAAGTACTTACTAAGTACATTACTAAGTACTAAATGCTTGGGGCATACCGCCTTCGTGGTAACGTATTACACGATCAATACGCCGATAAACGCATAAATATCATCTGCATCAATTTTTATGGCTTTCTTTTATTTTGCTGCATACTTCACTGTATCTACCGCTGTGTTGATGAATGATATAGAATAAAATCAAAAAAAAAAAAAAATTCAATTGCACCCGATTTCGAAGATAAAATCAGAGGACGTATGAGCATGTCATCCCATGAATTAAGTTTATACATATAGCTGATGATAGCCATAAATTGTCTTCATTGCTTGGGCTCCACTCTTGGTTTATTCGTTGTTGGTTCGACCACAGTCTTGGATGAGCTTGGTTGCTGCTCTTTAGTGTCGTCATTATCTTCATCGCTATCGTACATGTAATTAAATAGTGGTAGTAGGAATGTACATTATACATTTTATAAAATTATAGATTTTTTGGTATGGATTTTCATAGCACCAATACACTCAATTGTGTATATAGGTTTTGTTTATCTGTGCCAACAAAAGTTACAAGACGGCTTGTATAATAGAGAGGGTTTTGCCTGTTGATCACTGTGACCGCACAGTTAAAACATACTTAAATAATACTACCGACAGTTATGACACTTGTGTATACCATATATGTATGAGTTGATCCGCAAAATATTCTCTTAAAACTTGGATAAGTTTTCTATAAGAAAAACTAATACTTTTCCCTTAAATATTATTTTAGGAGACATTTCTAATTTCTTTCTGTGGCGGCCTTAGGGTAAATCTCATTTAACTATTTGACGATAAAGTATACAAATACACAGTAGCAACAGTATAACCAAATTGTTGAAGCAGGTGAATCAGGCCAAGGCCAGGCAATAGTGTAGAATTCGTTACATGTATATTTTGTATATTTAGTCTAGTATTCTTGCATCTGCTTTTTTCTATGCAAGAATGCTTTTTTCTTTTTTTTACCTATAAACTAAAACACGAAAAATTTTTTTTTTCTCGTGTTGTTTCTTTAGGGCAATTTTATAGTTACAGGTTTTGTCGCAAAATGCGACACCGTAAGGGATAAATATTGAAATGTCATATTTTTGTATGGGAAAACATGTTTACCCTTTTTTTTCGTGAAAATAGTTTTAATTAATAAATTTAAATTAAAATATGTGCCATTTCGTTTGTTTTTAGGCCGAAATTCAACAGTAATGTTGGTTTTACAAGTTCGAAATTTACTGGCTTCGTAGTGGCAGTCCTCAAAATGTTTGCTTCACACCACGGCATACTTGGAAAGTATTTTACCATTGCAAAGTTTAATTATCCATTGCTTTTTAAAACTTATATTAGCTATTAGGAAATCTATAATATTTGATTCCATTTTCTTTCGCTGTTTTTGATTTGCACTTTGGCACGCAGGAGCAGTTTACCATTTTGATCTACATTTTTAACAGAGATTTTAAGTTGAAAAGCAAAATTAAAATAAATTGAATTTTATTAAAATGGTCTATGGAATATAGGACTATAGATGCCTATTATTATAATTACTGGCCAAGTAATCGCGACAAAAAGGAAATGAGAATTAAAAATGTAAGTTTTAAATTATATTTTGTTGTTATTTACCGTCATAGTTTTATGGCCAATTGTACATTAATTAGACATACAATTTATCTAGTTATAGCGTAAAAGTGGTATAACATCAAATAATGAAACATTTAATTCAGAATTTCGAGTTATTATACAAATAGTTCTGTTTTGAAGAAAATAAAACGTGCGTTTCATATTATATGTTGTGCTTGTTTTATTTCAAAATAGTGTTGTTTTATTTCACTAAACTCATATTAAATTTTCTTCAGAACAGAACTACTTGTATCAGAACTCAAAATTCTGATCAATTCTGAGAAAACGCATCATTCGTTTTTATATTGCGCTCGTTGGCTAATCGGCCAGCAATTGATTTTTTGAAAAATGATTTACGTTTAAATCGTTGTCTTTACCAGAATCTTCGCTGCAACACTACAGAAAATATCACTTGGCAGCTGGATATCATCAGGTTATTATTTATCATCATTATCCAAAGTATCAAGCACTTCAGACACACTTAAATGAGTTCTTCTAGAAAATCGTATATATCAACTAAAAACAAATGTTGCGTTTTTACTGCTCAAAAAACGTTTTTATAATATAAAAACTAATAACGTATAACTGTTAATTATCATTATCGGCTTACCAATATTTTATAGTTTCAGGATCCATTTCTTTCGAGATAAAACTAACCACTTTTTTTAATCGACGTTTACCATAGCACGAATAATTAAAAATGACTATGTTCTTGTTTTATTCATTTTCTTATATAGTTAATCGAATAACGGAATCACACAAAACAAGAATAATCATGTTAATTTTGTATAGGATTGAAATTAGCATGGTATGTTCGTTGTTGCGTTTTTGATACCAATTGTCATAAATGGGTCATAATTTTTAATTAGAATTACTAATATTTGCAATTTAATTTTTTTTAAAGATATTAAATTTAATTTGATTACGTTTTCTTTCTATTAGGTTCTAAAATTTGTATATTTATTTTTTGTTTAAACTCGTTTTGGAAAAATACATAGACGAAAAAAATGATGTGAGTTTATTATATCAAATCACATCACGCCATTATATTTCATCATTTCGACAGAATTTTTTGTACAGATTTAAAAACCGGTTTTTGGTATTTCAAATAATGGAAAAATTGGTAAAACCGGTATTTACCGGTTATTTAATAGAATATTACAATTGTAAATATATAAACCAATAGTTGTAATCTACTTATAAAGCAGAAACTGCTAAGTAAAATAAAAGTACGATCGGTACCAATGAAAGCAGGCTTAACAGTTTTCAGTGCGTTAATTAATTGGTCCAAATTTTTGATTCTGTTACCCGTAACTTCAAATATTGCAGATTTCTTTTGCAGTAAATTCAATTAGATTGGCTCAGGCTAGGCGATAATATTTAAGCTGAGTTTAGTCCTTCAGATAATATTTGTTTTCATCTAGACTAGTTTCAGATTATTCCTAGATGGAGAATCTCCATTTGAGGAGACGTGATTGTGAAATAAACAAGATGGTGATAATAGTAGTTTTGTAAGAATATTTCAAATGATGCTTTTGTTTAAATTCGGCAGGGCTTGGCAAAAATCTGGTTAAAGAAAACAAATTTTTATTTGGCCGAGAAATTAATCTGCGATCAAAATATAGACATATTTTCTATCCAGTGCCTCGACATCTTTGTCTTACGGGAGAAATATATCCCTCAAATTTTTGTAACTACTGAATATTAACATCCACCAACAAAAGCGCAAGATTTAATTTCAAAAATCTGCCCACCATAAAATTATTGCCGCCCAATCTTGTTTTACAATCTAGCAACAACTCCAATTCTTTCCCAAATTGTTTTTTTTACATTTTCTTGCAAAATTAAATGTTTCACAGAAGAATTTTTATTATTTTGTAACTCAATTTTTACGAACTTTAAAACTGCAATTGGACAAATGAGCAAACTAAACGAATAATATGCCAATCATGTTTCTTCAGAAAATTGACATATGCGGATTAACGTCGATGGTTTGATGTATTTTTGAAATTTTTCAGTATTTACCGGTTTTCAAGTGTGTTTTTACCGGTAATCGGTATCGGTAAAAACCGACCGAGAAACCCTACTGGAGCAACTGTGAAAGAAAAAATAGGGAAGGCTTTTGTAATATGGATTGATGATAGTTCCAAAAACGAATTGCACCTGAAGAAAATACCACCCGGTAAAATTGCAAACATCATGCCATAAAGATAAAAAAATTTAATTTTCTGCAAGTAAATTGTAGTTTCCGCAAAGACATGCGCTTCATAACATTAACATTATAGGTGAAATATCGTCTACTGCAGATTTGAGCCGGCAGCTAAACAGTTCCCGCATAACTAACTAATAAAATTAATAGAAAATGGTGGCTTTACTCCGGATTAGGTTAATATTACCTCATTATCCCTTTACTGTCAAATGTAATGATATTTCACATGAAGAATAATCCTCCTTTTTTATGCGGCTATTCTATCTTATTTCTGCGGAACGGATCTTTCGCGTAAAAACAGAATTAAGTGATTAAAAAACCTTTCGATTTGTTTCTATACGTCACTATAATACTTTAACTTAAAATTTTAGGAATTTTTAAAATATTATAAAATTGTAAATTTCAAAATTTTCATTATTCTTGAAGATTTGAAATATTCAAAATTTTTTAAGGTTAGTCCTAGTATTTTCAATGAGTAAAAAGTTATAAAAATTTCAAAATTCAAAATTCTAGAATTTCATATTATGGTTATACCAAATTAATAGTTTCCCAAGTATTTTATGTAAAATTTTCTAAAAATCTAGATTTCAATTATTTTGATTAAAATATAACGATTCTACATCTTTAAATATAATTTTGATCATCCTTCATCCTTTTTTTACGCCTATGTCCAGCTCTGTTATTTCATATGAACAAATAAGATAGCATGTCAAAATTTATGTACATATTTATTATGAATTGAAATTTTATGTCGAACATAACATATATCCGCGGTTAGTATATCTATATAACATATCCGCATGTCACCGACACAAAGAAGTTCGTTACTAACCATAATCAATTTTAGTGTCATGTCTCACTGCTAGAAACGAGAACTATCAATTTACTTATCTATCTATATATACAACAATAACCAGTAATTCATTCAACTGGTCAATACCGACGATATGACTATTTTCGATATAGGGGTGAGATAACATTATAGTATGTGTAGTTTCGATACTAATCAAATTTCTAGGATGGGTGGATCAATTATATATTTTTTCAAAAATAAATATATGAGTTAGGTGATTTTATATTACCGCAAATAACTGCACTTTGATATGATCCAGCTACTAAATGTTTGACGGCATCATTCTTGATAAAAAAGTAACTGTTATTATCTTCGGACGATAGATACGATTTTCCGAGTGTAAATACAGCTCCTGTATCTGAAAAAGACAAAAAAACCAAAAATACAAACATTAAATTTTGTTCAAACCTTTTTAAAATTTATTTTAATATTTGTTTAATAGTTCTAGAGATAAATTATTTAAACTATATTTAATACAGTTTGTACGCGAGTTCTTAAACACATTCAAACCACTTTCAAACTTCAAAAACAATTTAAATAAATTATAAATTTTATTAACATGCCTATAAACCATACTTTTTCTTAGAAATTTTAAATTTTTTACTAATCAAACTATATATTTTTCATTCAAACTGGTTTCAAATTTGATCAATCATCGATTTTGCTACCTATATTGTAGTATAGTTAAGTAAATCGATATAATAAAGGCATGATTTTTCTAATAACGAGTCAATCTTGATAGTAATATCCTTTCAAACTGCTTTCAAATTTTAAACAAATATAACAAAAATCGAATATTTCATTTTTAAAAATATTTCAACATTTGTGAGTATTAACAAGTCAATTGTGAGGCAATTTGATTGTGTACGACATTTTTCTGAACGAATTATTACTTTTAACTAGCCTTTCAAGTCAAATTTGATCTCAATAATAATCCTGTTGATATTGGAAATTTGAGGTATATTCTCGATATTGGTACCAATTCAATTTCCCGTATTTTATATTTTTTTCAATTTGACTTTGTTTTGATTGTGTTGAATTGGAAATAATTTTATTTATTGAGCGGATCTATTAATGTTGTATTAAAATTGTATTAATCAAACCAAATCAGATCAAACCTAAATCAAATAATTTATTGGTTCAAAGTTAATATGACAAGTGAAATTATATCTTGCCAAGATTGATCAAAATACCTTATTTGAACATTTTCGTGATTTATTTGTTGTTTGAACGAAATAAGTTTTGAGTTACATTTGGTTTGATTACTATCGCGATATATGTATTGTTGGTATAGTTTTAGTGCAGTATCAAGTTCATAAATATTTGGCATATTTATATTCAAACAATCAAACCAAATTCAAAAGTATGACATTTTGTGAATTATTGGAAGTATAACTTAGTTTGATGGCTATCGAACATGTAATTCTTAATGTTTATTGATGTTTTGAATTTGATTTATGTAGTTAAAGCTCTATTTGATTGTGGTTTGATTGGTTTTATATAGTGACAGCATTTCTCTAATTTAAATATATCAAACCTAATTAGCCATTCAAATCAAGCTTGACACGAATTTATTTTTTCGTTTTTATTTAATTCTATCAATTTGATTAAAATAAATTTGAATTATGATTAAATTTATCATTTCAAATCGGATCAAATCAAATCAAATCAAATTAAATAATTATTGGTTAACATGCCAAGTGTAGTTTGAACAAAAGTCCGTATTTAAACCTTAATTTAATAAAATTAAGTTTAAAGTTGAATTTAGTTTGATCGGTATCATAATCTATTTTTTTGTAATCAATTTTTCCTTAAACTATATGTGTATAAAGTAGAGTCTGTGTTCAAATTCATCAAATTTATTCATATTTAGAACGGAAAATTTTACAATCAAACTAAATTCATAGTTGTATTAATTTAAACTTACTCAAAATTTCATTTATCGATTTAATTCGGATCAAACCAACTCAAATAAATAATTAGCTTAAAGTTAAGATTTTATTGGTTTGATAGTAACAACATTTTTCTGATTTAATTTATATCTAACTTAACTCATTTCATTCAAATTTGAATTCAAATACAATCATATTGATTTTGACAATCGAGTTGTATTTTCCAGCTTTGGCTTGATTTTGATTGAAATAAATTTGAATTAAATTTAAGTTATGAAATTTAATTTATCGTTTCAAATCAGATCAAACTAAATCAAATAAATTATTGACACAAGGTTTACACGCCATAAATAAAGTTATACCTTGGTCAGTTTGATCAAAAGTTCGTTTCTGAACATTATTTTGTGAGAATTAAGTGTTGAGTTGAGTTTAGTTTGATTGGATTTTAATTTTTTTGTAATCAATTATTGATTAAATTGTGTGTCGGAGTAGTTTCAGTGTCGTATCAAATTTATAAACATTTAGCATATTTAAATTGTACAATCAAATCAAATGCATAACTATGTTAAACTGTTTGAAACTAATTTATATTCGATCCAATTTCTATCAAACTGCAAACCAAAGTTTATTTCAATGTTCTGAGTTTGATTAATAGTTGAGTTTTATTTAATTGTATTTTTATTGGTTTGCTAGTGTTATATATGTTCATAATTTTGAGTCACCCTTTTATAATAGCAGTAAGTTTCTTGGGGTTACTAAATTATTATGGTCGCTTTATTCCAAATTTGTCGGTAGAATTGAAAGTCTTATATAACTTGTTGAAAAAAGATAGTAAATTCGAGTGGGCTGAAGTACATCAAACATGTTTTAATAATTGTAAATCACTCATAGTGAACAATAATCTTCTTGAGTTATATGACCCGAAGAAAGAAATCGTAGTGGCTGCAGATGCTAGCCCCTATGGACTCGGTGCCGTCCTATCGCATGTCGTTAACGGAGTAGAACGTCCAGTAATGTTTGCGTCCAGTACTCTTTCCCCAGCTGAAAGAAATTACTCACAAATACATCGTGAAGCATTGGCTATTATCTTTGCGATAAAAAAGTTCCATAAGTATATTTACGGTCATAAATTTACACTATGTTCGGATTCTCAGGCATTGAGAGAGATATTCAATCCAAAAAAAGGAACCTCAAACGTGTCTGCTTCTAGGTTACAAAGATGGGCAGTGATTTTGTCAACTTACAATTACGAATTTCAATATAGGCCTTCAAATAAAATGGCAAATGCCGATGCTCTCTCGCGACTTCCACTGCCTAACGAGACTCAAGTTGACGTAGATTCAATTAATTACTTCCATTCATCATTAAATAGTTTTCCAATTTCAGTTAAGGACATATCTGAAGGTCAAAAGAACGATTCACTATTGGCGAAAGTGTACAAATTTGTAGAAACTGGGTGGCCAAACCAGGTGCAAAATGAATTTAAAGAATTTGTTAAATTAAAAAATAGTCTAAGTATCGAAGATGATTGCCTTTTCTTTGGAAATAGAATTGTTATTCCAAAAACGTTAGTTCCAGTCATTTTGAAGATTATTCACAGTAGTCATGACGGATTAGTAAGAATGAAAGTTTTGGCGAGAAGTTTATTTTGGTGGAAAAACATGAACGCAGATATCGAAAATTTAGTTTCAAACTGTTTTACCTGTGCATCAACCCGAAAAGTTAACAATCAACCAATCATGTCAACCTGGCCTCGTACTTTGTTTCCATTTGAGCGAGTTCATTTGGATTTATTCGATTTTGAAAATACGAAATTCTTAATATTTGTTGACTCGTATACTAAATTTATTGATGTGAAGCCAATGACAAAAACAAATCTTTCTTGTCTAATTGAAGAGCTTTGTTCAATTTTTAAATATTTTGGGTTGCCTAAACAAATAGTCACTGATAACGGGCCACCTTTCAATGCAAACCTTTTTGAAAAATTTGGTCAAGAAAACCAAATTGAAATACTACATTCACCACCTTATCACCCAGAGTCAAATGGCCTAGCCGAACGAGGAGTGCAAACAGTAAAAACGTATTTAAAAAAATTTTTGGTAGACTCTGCCTTAAAGAAAATGTCGATTAAACAAAAATTAGATAAATTATTATTCTCGTATAATAATACTCCAACTGCCGTTACCCTGAAATCTCCTGCGGAATTGTTGTTTAGTTTTAAACCAAGAACTCATTTGAATTCCATCAACCCAAAAACGGAGAAAGTAAATGTCAATATAGGGTTAGGTGATAATAACAGAATACAGGAAAAAAAAGTTAATTTTAATTTATCAAATAACAAAACTTATGAAAATAAAATAGAAAAAAATAATGAAAGTGATAATGTACCAGTATTTAAAGTAGGCGACAAGATTATGTACCGAAATCATTATCGCAGTTATCATAAATGGATTCCAGGTAGAATATTAAAGTGTTTATCAAAACATACATTTTTGATAAACATTAAGAATGTGGTTCGACGGGTATCCAGATATCAAATAAGAAAATCTACTTTGGAAGATAAGTTTCATCCTTCACTAGATATTATTCAAGAAAACAATAATGATGAAATTGAAAGTAACAACAGACAAAGAAACCAAAGTGAAGGAAGTGACGATGATTGTGTATGGATACGAAGATCCAATAGAAAGAAAAACACTCCAATTAGATTTGAATATGCAAAGTTTTCAAGTCCAAAATGTTAAATAATGTAAAGTAAATTAGAGTTTTGCAATATCATATAATTGTTATAGTGGTAAATTAATTTAATTTGTAAATGGAGCTTTTATTCAAAAAAGGGGAAATTGTTATATATGTTCATAATTTTGAGTCACCCTTTTATAATAGCAGTAAGTTTGTATAATTTTGTTAATTAAAATGAATATAAATTGTAACGGTAAGAAACAAGTACCAAAAGGTATTGGGAGAATGATGGTCAGTCGATAGTCGAGATCTGAAGAATAAATACTAAAAATTACTTTGTTTATTGGTTATTGTTTTATTTAAATAAAATTGAAATATACAACAGCTAGTAACCACATTTTTTCTGATTGAATTGTATCAAACTTAACTATATCCATTCAAATCAAATTTGAACTCAATAACAATCATGTTAGTATTTATAATTTGAGTTATATACTCAAGCTTGACATCAATTCAATTTTTCTTTTAAATGTTTCTATCAGTTTGGATTTAATTGAAATAATATTGAATTTAATGTAAGTTGTCAAATTTATTTTATCGTTTCAAAATGTATCAAACCAAATCAAATAAATTATTGACACACGGTTTACATGCCAAATAAAGTCATATTTTAGTCACTTTGATCAAAGCCCTTATCTGAACATTAATTTGAGAGAATTAAATGTTGAGTTGAGTTTAGTTTGATTAGTTTTTATTTTTTTGGAATCAATTTTTGATTAAACTGTGTATCGGAATAGTAAAAGTGCAGCATCAAATTCATACTTATTTAGCCTATTTAAATTTTACATTCAAACCAAATTCACTCAATTGTAAAAATTTGTTAAATTATTTGAAACTAATATATTCGATCCAATTTGTATCAAACTGAAAGTCAATGTTTATTTAAATAATAAACTAATTAATTTAATTATTTAGCTATTCAAATCAAATTTGAACTCAATTACAATAATGTTGATTTTTCAGGCTTGGTATCAATTCAATTTTTCCTAATTTTTTTCATTCTATTTAGCTTTGTTTTGGGTAAAATAAATTTGAATTAAGTTGTGAACTTTAACTTATCATTACAAATCGGATCAAATCAATCAAATAATTACAGGCACAAAGTTCATACGCCAAGTAAAGTTATATCTTGATCAGTTTTATCAAAATATCGTATTAACACATTAATGTGATGTGATTCAATTAAGAGTTGCAATTGGTTTGATTGGTATCACAATCTATTTTTTTAAATCAATCATTGATTAAACTTTGTGTAGTTGTAGTTTGTCAAATTCATATTTAGAACGATTAGATTTTACAATCAAACCTAACTTATAGTTGTATTAACTTTTTGTTGTTGTAAATATTGATGTCAAAGTTGTATTTGATGGCTTTCGTAGAGCTCTAACTGGTTACTGTCAAATTTTTATCAAATATGCTATTCAAATTGATGAAAATCCTTTATTAAATTTATAAAACCGCGCATTTGTCTGATTGAAGTGCATAAAATTTAAATATCAATTCCGATCAAATTTGAATTGATATTAACAATTTGAATGATATTTTTCGGAGATTGATGCCAACTCAATTTTTTGTATTATGTCATTTTATCGTTTTGACTTTGTTTTGATGGATATAAATTTGGTTTTAGTTTTGAGGTTTGAACGTATATATCAGTTATAAACTTATTTAAAATTTCATTTAACAATTCAAGTCGGATCAAACCAAATCAAAAAACTTTAGTAATTTAAAGTTAATATGACAAGTTAGGTGATATGTTGTTCAGTTTAAACATAAAACCTTATTTAAAATTTTTGTAATTTACTGGTTCGAAAGAATTAAGTTTTAAGTTGTGTTTGATTTGATTAATAACACAATCATATTTTGTTGTAGTAAATTATTGAATAATTTGCGTGTCGATATACTTTTAGTTGAGTATTAAATGCATAACTATTCAGTACTTTCAAATTTTACAGTCAAACTAAATTCATAATTTTTTAAAATTGGGGTTATGTTGACAGATGATTTAGATCGAGCAAATTTTACCATAACTTACTGGTAGCGCCATCTCTTGTCCACTAGCTGAGACTTATAATGATGCAATTTAGTAAATTAAATCAAAATCATGATGAACATTTTCTTTATTTAACTTCTACTAAAATTTCAAGTTGTTAGAATACGGCTAGGCTTCCTGAACTAAAAATAATTTGTATTTATTTGGCTGATTGTCAAATGAATCGGATGTCACCATAATCTGCATTGTAGATATATCGTTACCATCGAGCAAAAAATTGTCGCATGCTAACGAATTTATTACATGCATCATCATTGAACTTTCACGAACGACATTTCCGGAAACATGTACATATATAGAAAAAACGTCTTAACTTGTTATATAAAAAAAAACCAACACAACCGATTTAAACTTGAACCAAGTACTTTGACAACAACAATAAAGTAAGTTACAAACTTTTGGAACTATATAGAAAATGAAATTCTTTTTTTTAACACTTAAATGGCAAAAGTTATTTAGTGTAAAAAAAATAGTTTTTATCCTTTTCGCCCGCCATTGGATTTCTATATATAAAATAAATTTTTATGAACACAAAAATTACAAAACTTGAAACTAAACTATAGAACTTTTATATTGCATGTTGATTGCACATTTTAGAAGTTGTATAGTAAAAACTGAAAATCGATTTAAAATTATGTTTTTAGTTTTAAGCAGTATAAAACTGTTGCATTACCCACCTAATTCGAAACTTTATTTTCGTGATTTTATTCGGCATTCTAATTTTGTGCGGTAAATGAACCTTGACCCCAATATAGGTTACATTTGTTTAATCTTACTCAGCTAATTATAAATCAATTTGTTATAAGATTAATCACTCAATACAGTACAAGATCCGTTGATACTACTACGTAGGCAATTGTTTTGGGTGGTTTTATATAATTTAAGGTGAGACAGTTGATCAATTGCATAGTTAAATTGATAGACGTCTGATAATTTTGTTTTATAAACAAGTAATGGTTTCCCCCCAATATTGAGTTTTTGGCGCCAATAATCAATATAATAGAAACAAAATAAAAATTACTTTGGAAAATGTGCTTGTTTGGGTTTGATTTGATTTTCCAACTGAAACATTTAAAATTGTAAATCAATATTTTTAAATCAAGCCATTAATGCTGAGTGTAAATTTTCACTCGAAATTAATTGTAAACGTTCAGCTACACTTAAAAAAAAGAGAGTAATAAAATATGACTATTAAAATTTTTTGAGTGAAATTTTATCATTTTATTTTGAGTGAAAATCTGTTAAGTACTATGCATCTATTTCAAGTAAGAAATATTTTTATTGGAAGTTTAAAATAATATATTCCTTACTCAATATTGGGCTACTTGTTAAGTGTTTATTTTAAACTACAAAACCACTCAAAATATAAAGGCTTGTAAAATTTTATACGACTTAAGTTTTAACAAAGTCGAAATTTTAAAAGTTTTTCCAGTTTCAAATCATAACCTCGATAACATCCAAAAGAGGGTTGAGTGTAATTTTTTTACTCAACATTTTTTACCAACATTCAATTTTACTTTAAAGGAAGAGTTATTTTAATTCTAATAATAATTAAAATCAAAATGGTATTTTTTGAGTGAAATTCAATTCTTAGGATTTTAATTTATTTGAGTGAAGTTTTAAGCTTTAGCTTTTCCGCAAATTTAGAATAAGTTTTGTTTCTTATATTAATGAGACTCGCGAATCGATAAGGTCTTTTCAAACCTTAGAATGTCAAATCTACTATAGCTTTGTCAACAAATGTTTTGAGTCAAATTCGAAATCTGTTGTCAAAGTATGAACGTTAGTGAAATATTTTACGTCTTAAAATTGTAAACTAAAGTTATAACAAAATTGAAACTTTAAATATTGATTCAGCTTCCAGTTACAATATCGATAACTTTTAACTTTACTTTAAAAGGAATAAAAAGAAATTTGATTTTTAATCCATATATTAATGTAAGGAATAATAAGGTTTGTCTGAGTGAAAATTTACAAATTTTAAATCGGAAGGCTTTTCAAAGCTTAGAATATCAATTGTGACATAGTTGTCAAAAATATTTTTGAGCGAAAAAAAATATACTGGGCTACTTGTTAAGTGTTTATTTTAAAATACAAAACCACTCAAAATATGAAGGTTTGAAAAGTTGTATGCGACTTAAGTTAAATCAAAGTCGAAATTTTAAAAGTTTTTTTAGTTTTGGGTCATTACCTCGCCCAAAAGAGGGTTGAGTGTAATTTTTTTCACTCGATTCTTCTTATCAATATTTAATTTTACTTTAAAAGGAGAGAAATAAAATTTGTAGTCTAATAATAATGAAAACCAAAATAATGTTTTTTGAGTGAAACTGTATCCTTCGGATTCTCATAATTAATTTTAAACTTTTAATATTACTTTAAAAGGAATGAAATAAAATTTGATTCCTAATTCTTATATTAATGAAAGTCACAATAAAGTTTATCTTAGTGAAATTTTACGAACTTTAAATCGATAGACTTTCCATTCTTTAAAATATCAATTGTGATATAGCTTTATCCAAAAATATTTTTGAGTGAAATTTAAACTCCGTTATCAACTGCATCTATATCAAGTTTGAAATCTTTTTAAGTTAATTAAAAATATATTACGAACTTCTGAGCTAGGTAGTTGTTATGTGTTTATTTAAAAATACAAAACCACTCAAAATATGAAAGTTTGTAAAATGTTATATGACTTAAGTTTTAAGAAAATAGAAATTTTAATAATTGATCATGCTACGTGTATAACCTCGATATCACTCAAAAAAGGATTTTTTTCACTCAACATTTATTTTGAATATTCAACTATATGTACTTTGAAAGTAGAGAAATTAAATTTGATTCGTCTAATAATGAGAATTAAAATGAAATTTTTTGTGTAAAATTGTATTCTTCGGATCTCGATTAAACTGAGTGAAATCTTCTTTGGATTTCCAGGATTTCTCTAACCTAAAAAAGTTTAATATAACTTGAAAAAAACCTCGGTACGTCAAATTTACTATAGCTTTGTCAGCAGTTAGTTTGAGTGAATATCTTTTAATCTTTAAAAACCAATTTTGGTTTTTTATAATAATAAGACTCATAATAAGGTTTATCTAAGTGAAATTTTATTTTTCGGGTCTTGATTTGTTTGAGTGAGATTTTATGATTTAATAATAAGGATGTTCTGCAATCTTAGAATAAATTTAATATTACTTGAATATCTCGATACACAAATTTACTATAGGTTTTTCAGGAAATAAATTGAGTGAAACTCAAAATACTTCATCCAATGCAGCAATATAAAGTTTTAAATTTTTTCAAGTTAAATGCGTGTAGACTGTAGAATTTTAATAGAAGTCATCAAAATAGTAACTATAATTGCTCCGAAATCTCATAAAAACGGGTTAAGTGAAACTTAGTTGAGTGCTATTTTTTTCCTTAAGAACGTGAAGTTCCTTGCAACTTAAAGTTTTAATTTTACTTTAAAAGGAATGCAACGTCATTTGATTTTTAATTTTCATATTCAGAAGAGTCCTGATGAGGTTTATCTGAGTGAAATTTTACGAATTTAAAAACGAAAAACTTTCCAAACCTTAGAATATTTAAAATTTAGAATATATTTTTGAGTGAAATTCAAAATCAGTTGTCATCTGCATTTATATCAAGTTTGGAATATTTTTAAATAAAGATATAATATATTCCCAACTCAAAGCTGGACTACATGTTAATGTTTAATTTAAACCACTCACAAAAACACTCAAAATATGAAGGCTTGTTCAATTTAAGTTTTAACAAAGTCGAAATTTTGAAATTTTTTCCAGCTTTGAGTTAAAATCTCGATATCACCCAAAAGAGAGTTGAGTGTTTTTTACCACTCAAAGAGTTTGAGAAAGAGATTAAGATAGAACAAAATTTGATTTTTTATTAATGAGACTCATGAATTGATAGGCTCTTTCCACACCTTAAAATGTCAAATCTACTGTCAACAACATTTTTGAGTGAAATTCTAAAGCTATGTAAAATTTCATACGACCTAAGTTATAATAAAATTGAAGTTAGAAATATTGAAACAGGTGAAAGTTATAATATCGATATCACCTAACCTTTTTTAATAGCCGCGATATATTTAAAATAAGGATGAAGTAAAATTTACTTGAGTGTTAAATTTTAAACTCAAAACAATTATAAACTAAAATTTGATTAAATTTGATTCATATAATAAAGAGAATCACAATGTTATTTTTTGAGTGAAATTTGATTTTTCGGATCTTGATTGTTGAGTGAAAATTAAAAGAGTGAAATTTTTCCACTCAAAATAAATCATTAAATTGAACTTGCTATAAACGACAAGAAGAGAAGAACAACTCAGAGTAATAAAAATTGTAGTGCAATTTTTTCCACTCAAACAACTTAAAACGAGTAAAATTAATAATTATAGTGAAAGTTTATCGCTAAACCCGACAACCACGACTCGTTTACTGGAGAAACTCTAATTCAGTAACTTATAAACGGGATAAATAAAAATGTGTTGAGTGAAATTTTTTTCCCGTAAAATAAATTAAAATATTTGATCCGGACCATGAAGTAAATTAATTATAACTTGTAACGAGTAAAATTGAATAATGGAGGTAAATTTTTCGCGTGACTCGATGACAAAGTGACGTTCGAGTGACATTTATTAACTTCACAGTAAAAGTAAATATTACTAAATGATAAAAGAAATATCATATAAAGTAATTAAAAATACGCACACTATTCCTTTACATAAAAGCCACTCAAATTAAAGGACATCGTAAGTTGAATGTATAATTTAAGAAACATTGACGACCACTTTATCTTATTTAGCCACGCTGCTTGTTTTAGCCAACGAGTGTATTAATTCACTTTCAATTTTCGTATCCAATCCGTAACCTCGAAATCGTAACAGCATTTTGAACTTTAACTTAAATTCTTAATGAGGAAATACCTTCTATATGTCCTACACCACCTGAATCGTAATTTTCAGTATACTCAAAAATCGATTTGAAATTTATTTTTAATTCATGTATCGTAAGTATTACGAATTCTCGAAAATCCCTCAACCTAATTTTTTATTTTTTTTATAGTTAAATGTAGGAAAATATTTTTCTCCGATTTTGAATATTTATTTTTATTTGACATAAATATTATTAACCTGGAATATCCATAATTTAGTAGTCCTGTTTAATAAATTTAAGTATTTTAAATTAATTGCACTCAAATCGAATTTCGGCACAGTTGGCACTCATTTTGTTGTTGTTGTATTCACTAACACTTTAGTTTATATTTTCAAATCATATATTACACATAAAACTGACCCTAAATACTAACGAATAAAACTACAACTAAACACTGAAAAACTTTTGGGAAAACTTCATCGAATTTTGTATTTTATATGCTGTTGTTGTGGTCAGTCTAAAAGTTATATTCAAACTATTCACTAAACTATAGAAATAAACGGTACTACCGTTAGTGTTCTAGTTTTATTCAACGTAAGTTCGTTTTGTTAGTAAAAAAAGTAAAAATATTGAAAATGGAAAAAAGTGGAAAAATGAGTTTTCCATGTCCATAAGAATTTTTTTTTTAATTTGTATTTTTTTTAAGTGGCGGGAGTTATATTTATTGTTTGTATATTAATTTTGGATTTGTATGTGTTTTTTCTGAATTGAGTGTATATATAGCGGGATATTTTTTGAGTATTGTTTATTTCCATTGCATGGAAAATGTTAAAATATTTTTAGAAAATCTAATTTCGCTCAAAATCTAGAACACTACAAAAGTTTAAGTATAAGTAATTTAATTGCAGTTTCACTTTTGCATTTGTTTACTGTCGAAAATGTTTAATTCGATTTAAGGTGGTTGTCAGTATTAAATATAATCAGTAAAACTTTTCTAATCAGCATTCGATTTTATGCTGTTTGGCAAAATTCATAAAATTTTAAAACTGCTAAAAAAATAGATCAAACATTTATATCGTCACTGTATTTGCACTCGGAAAAATCCACCCTTTTTGGTGGTTGGTCTCATAGATTCATTCTGAGGTAGAGTTGAATCGGTTAACGGTAAATAGTTTATGAAAATCTTGGTTTGTCCTGGAGTGACAATATGCACCTATGTAATGCCAGGGCTTTTTACACAACTTCCAGTTTCAATTGTACCATGCCTAGCACTTCATCATATTTGTTCCCAGGCTGCTTGACCGGCCACATATATTGCAATACCATTCGTGGTTTGAAGCTACTGCGCGTTGCTATTTTGTAACTAA
Source organism: Tipula confusa (assembly GCA_963556175.1). Lineage (NCBI taxonomy): Eukaryota > Metazoa > Arthropoda > Insecta > Diptera > Tipulidae > Tipula > Tipula confusa. The sequence continues at coordinate 36,674,766 of OY744477.1, read as the reverse complement.
GGCCTATGGATTTTTGTCGATGTCTTCTACTAGTTTCATCCTGCAATAAGCTTTGCTTAAGTTAATGGTTCGTCAAAGTTGAATTTTTGAGATCTTATGCGTTGCTGACATTAGACTGGACTCGGCTCTATTTATTGCACATTGTGCTTTCTGTCGTAGTGTGAAACATCTCCCACTTAGATGGCCATGACTAGTTTTTTTACGTGGCATGGATACATCGCAAGCCGACGAATCATAACGAATCTTCAAAGTCGAAGATACCAGTGCCTAAGCCGCTAATATTTCTTGTATTACTGCCATATTCCCACCTTTCGCCAGTTCAGACGTGAAAAGAGCAGCTTCCTTTTGCCCGATTTTCGCCACATATCAGTCTGCTGCCTGTTACCAACATTTAAAGTAGTATACTAAAGATCGCTGTCTAGTCCTGGATGTACGGTACGAACGCCTCCGATGTGAGACTGATGTCTGGGATGGTTTCTGTTCTGTATATCCTGGGCGGCGTAATGTTGTTGTCTGACCATCATTTAAAACTAATAGTCCTGTTGTTATTAGCCATCTTCAAAATTAGTCCGCCTCTAGTATCTGGATGAGGCAATCCTCACTCGATAGCTCTAGAATTTATGTCTCCGGCTACCACTATATATCCCCTCTTTTTTAAAATGTCATCCTCCAGAACCTCGAGTTTGGGTCGAAAAACTGCCATCGCCTCGTTTAGGGTAACGTAGCAGCTAAAAAAGGTTGCTTCCTTACATTTAACCCATATGTAAACTCAACCTGATCCATGGCTTTAAACGAATATTTTTGGATTAGGAACCCATGTAGGGGCAGTCCCAAATTCGTCAGCGTACAAGGTACGCTGATAATCGGCAGATAATCGGCAGTTCTGCTCCGATTATTTCCTTGAAGGATGCGTATCTTAGGCAATTCTTAGCCACCTGAAGTGCTTTTCGGTAGACCTTGCTCTTTCTAGATCCAGTAATGTGAGCTAGATATATTTGGTCAATGCCCTTCTCTGAAAAGATCTCGCAGCATTCCTGGGCATTGTACATCCTTGCCTTATGATTATCACACAGACATTAATAGCACAGTTAACTTCTGTCTGGACCATTGCAATTTCGGGCTATATAGCCATATCCAAAGCATCTGAAACAGCACGCGGCAATTAGATTGGCAGGTCTTTTAGTTTCTAGCAGTTCACGTTCTTAAACCCCTTTAGTTGAAGACTCTATTTAATGATCCAGTTGGCCTTTAAGACTGCGAGTAGTTTCTCCAGCAGTCCAATTTCTGATTCGTAGTTTCGTCGTTTAACATGCTATCGTTCTTTAGATTGTTAAAACGTGATACCAGTTTATTGCCACTTCTAATTTATAAAAATGAATTTTTTAATGTTAAGCACATATCACAAATTGTTTGAGAAAGCTATAATTAAGGACTGTATATAGGTAATAAACTATAAGGACTGTAATTTGACCATAGCCGCAAGTAAACAAAAAAGGAAGGTTAAACTTTTAAAAGTTCTCGCTAAGTTCTTCAAAATAGTCCCCCCAAATGAAATTTTTCATTTGGCTGACTAACGGCTTGTTATTAAAAACATGACCAACACCAAAAAAAAGTCCCATGACCAACAAATTTTATGTAATTTATTCAAAACCAAACATAACGAAAATAAAATCTCAAAATTCGAATTAATTTTGAACGACATAAACAAACCATTCACATATAAAGAGGCCAAAATAAATCACGCAATCAGATACCCCGTTCGTCAGCATGCAGTAAGAGTGGCAGAGAACACATCAACCCCATCTAATTTTTAAAAACCAAAATCAATACAAAACTAAAAAAAAAAATTCCAAAATTAAAATTAAATACACAAAAGAAATCCTAAAGGTGGTGATTTATTTCCACTTTTCCATCCTACGAATTAGGTGGGTGGGGTGTATTCCGTTTCTTGATGTTTTGTGGCTGAAACGCACTTTACATTGAAATGAAAATCAGTTTTCTTTTTAATTTCAATAGCCAAGTGTTTCCACTTTTCTTTATAGCGTTACCCTACATATAAAACATAGGTGTGTATGTGAATAGTTTTATACATTATAAGTTCAATATCCTCAAGAACAACAACAATTGTAAGTTTTTAGTTCAATTGTGTAGTATGCGCCGTGCGCATTGTTGAGATTTCAAAATTCTGTTTGGTTGAAATGTAAAAAAAAAACAACACCAACACATGGTTTATATAGGTTACAGGACTATGCTAGTTAAAGTAAGTCAAAAGGAAATGACAAATCGTTATTTGTTTTGTAAATATTAATTTTTGGAGAGTTTCCAACCGGTGACACGCAGCATTGCGGTTGATTGGTGTGATACCAAAACGATTCTTCTAATGTTAATTGTATACTACAGATATTAATCGTTTTTTACAGGCCATTGCTGGCACGTACCTAATCAAAAATTCTGTTCCATCGGCTTTGATCTCAAATGTGCTCTTCGTATTGTTCTAGATATACAGAAGAAGGCAAGTCGGTCTCTACGTCGATGAGAGATCTTCGCTTAAAGTGACCTCTGGTTCTTGCCAAATGACAGACCTCCACTTAGATAACACTGCACCATTCATTAGGAATCGAATATGAATTGAATATGAATTGAATATGAATTGAATATGAATTGAATATGAATTGAATATGAATTGAATATGAATTGAATATGAATTGAATATGAATTGAATATGAATTGAATATGAATTGAATATGAATTGAATATGAATTGAATATGAATTGAATATGAATTGAATATGAATTGAATATGAATTGAATATGAATTGAATATGAATTGAATATGAATTGAATATGAATTGAATATGAATTGAATATGAATTGAATATGAATTGAATATGAATTGAATATGAATTGAATATGAATTGAATATGAATTGAATATGAATTGAATATGAATTGAATATGAATTGAATATGAATTGAATATGAATTGAATATGAATTGAATATGAATTGAATATGAATTGAATATGAATTGAATATGAATTGAATATGAATTGAATATGAATTGAATATGAATTGAATATGAATTGAATATGAATTGAATATGAATTGAATATGAATTGAATATGAATTGAATATGAATTGAATATGAATTGAATATGAATTGAATATGAATTGAATATGAATTGAATATGAATTGAATATGAATTGAATATGAATTGAATATGAATTGAATATGAATTGAATATGAATTGAATATGAATTGAATATGAATTGAATATGAATTGAATATGAATTGAATATGAATTGAATATGAATTGAATATGAATTGAATATGAATTGAATATGAATTGAATATGAATTGAATATGAATTGAATATGAATTGAATATGAATTGAATATGAATTGAATATGAATTGAATATGAATTGAATATGAATTGAATATGAATTGAATATGAATTGAATATGAATTGAATATAAATTTTATATGAATTTTATATGAATTGATTATGAATTTAATATCAATTGAATATGAAATTTCATGAAACTCGCCTTGATAAATTTTCCCAAATTGTAAATCCTTTCGGATTTACCCTCAAATCAAAATTATTGACTTGTTTTTGTGCTATTAAAACGCTATTTTCAATGGTAGATTAAGTATTATGATAACTTTCTTAGAAAAATATGCCATAATGATAAAGTAGTAATAAATTTTATGACTAATGTCGAGGTTAACATAATTTTTCATTTTCAACGGTGGAGAAAGAAAAATGATTTGACTTTTAGTTTCACCCAACCGGAAATGTACTAATTATTTAAGTTCGTTGAAATATTAGATATTGGATATGCAATCGATTTTCCATTGAGTCCAAGTCAAATTATGGACACACTTAGTTAACTACCATACACTAAATCATAGCATAATCATCACTCATCATAGATTTGATCATAATGTGTCGATTTCATCTTTCTATTGACAAAATTAAAAATAAAACATGTAATTATATCAATTCCGATTTCTGATGTAGGTAGGCCCCAGTCACAAAAAAGACAATGTCCCATCATCAATCACCAGTTTGTTGTTTTATTTTGTTGGTAAAATTTCAAGTACCCGTTCTCTATTAATTTTGAAAATTACATGGTTTACTAAAAAAATTTGTGATGACGCAATAAAATTAAAAGGATTATCTTGATTTTGCTTCTTATTTTGTTATATGGCCGGACATTCAAAGACATTTGTTGCTTTGTCGCATGAGTCACCCCACTCAATATCGTCTGTTGGAAAATAACTTTTTTCTTTTTTTGTGTTTTTTCTACTTTTGTGTGTGATTTACAAGGTTGGCTTGGCAATATTATATAGCGTGAATTTAGATCTCAAAAGCTTTAAAAATAAAAATAGAAATTTAGGGTGGTGGACTGAAATATGGTGACATTGAAAATGTCTAAAGGGGAGAATGTTGTTTTTCTATACCATTTTGTTGTCGATGTCGGTTTTGATTGTAAACACTGATATGATTTTCAATTGTTTTTTTATATAGAGTGCACAGTACATGCAAATAAATGTTTTTCTAGCTTAGTCTTAGCGGAAAACTTAATTTCTAATGTGATGTGCTGGACGCTTAATATAGGGTAGTACTAAAACAAAATATAAAAATCGACTAAATTCAGCATTTACTAGGAATTATATGGGTAAATTAATTTGATCAATCATTTAAAAATTCGATCTAATTAAAATTTTGATGTTAAAAATTCGGCTTTGCCAAATGACTGCCAAATGTGTTTGTGTTCGCCTACATGTATTTTTTTCTTAACGTCCACCGTCAGGTTACGTTTGCGATTAGAATGCAATTCGTCTTCCAATTTAAAAATTTATTGCTTATATTCATGCTCTTATATAATAATTGTCCATCATAAGATGAAGCCTTTATTCCAATACCGATCCAATAATCTTTCGACTAAATCATATATTTTTTTGATTCTGTTTTCATCATGTCCATGATATATTTCTACATTTAATATACGCGTTTAGCATCCCCGGAAAGTTAGTTCATAAATTGCTTTATTCTTAAGTGTCCTCTAAGCAGTAGAAGGGAATCTCCGAGCGAAAACTGGTCCGAGCTGGTCCTCAGGACTGTATACTTTTTAAAATTTGTCTTAAAAACATTTTAAAAAATGCATTGCCTTTTTAAAGTTTTTCGGTATCTTCCTTATTTGTATTGCACCTTAAGCACCGAAGCAGTTCCTCAAATTGACATTGTGGCTGCAAAAATCGGATAATAATATAGAGGAACGTTTGAAAACAATTTTCCCGTTTTCTAAGCTCTAATTTGGAACATAACCTAAAGAATTCCAAAAATTTTCTACTTCATAGACACAACAGAGTTAAGGCAATTAACAGAGTTGAGGAATTTTGGTTCCAGCTTCGTGCTTGTAAAATTAAATTAGGGTTTGTTCTTCGCATTAGTATTACAACCAGCTTTATCACCTACCTGATCTTAAAATTCTTCTTTGTCATCACTTTCTTCAGAAGAGATATCAACAGATTTATGATTTGTAACATTTGGATCCCTGTAACACGCTACGCTCGCTACTCGGTTCGTGAACTAGGTCGTCTCCAAATTTATATGTTAAAAAATAACTTTGATTATTGCTGGTGCCAAAAAACATAACACATTTCTGTAATTATACACGAATATATGCAAACAAATTTACATACATAAAACTCGCTAATTGCCATAAAATTTGTGACATATAGATGTGATTTCTATCATAATGCATTAAAAAATTGACGGCTACTGCCGTCATGTCTGAAATTAAATTATTTTCGATGACGGCAAATGCACTTACATTACCATTTAGGTTTAAAATATTTGATATCACATCAATTATTCTATGTTCACAGCTACAATAAATCATTAGCTTACCAAAAGGTCAATTGAATTAAAGAATCATTGGATTTTGTTCGTACGGTTTTTGTCTCAAATCACATAGATTTTGTTGTCTAATAGACGATGCTTTATTTGCTGATTGAAGTAGATGCTTTTAATGATAAATATTTTACTTTAAATTTCGCAAGATCACATTAATGTGTAGTGTACTGACCTAAATAATTTAGAAACTAGGTTCCACATAATATTAAGGCTACATATATAACACTAAATCCATGTGCTACATAATGCTATATAACACTTCAATTAAACGCGTTTGGTGTTAAAATAATTTGTGGAATCTGTTTACGAATTCCTACTATTATATATTGCCTTAAATGCTAAATTGTGTGAAATACCCCATGAAAAAATCTATTAGTATGTGAAATCTATTCGTTTTTTTCAACTGGGTTATAAATGGGCGCCGTGATTTATTTGGCACGCTTTCAAATGGTCACGGTGACTTTATGGCACGCTTTCAAATGAGTTACGGTTTCATTGTAAAACAAAATGGCTAAAAATTGACAATATTTCCCATACCGGAATACGTTAGTAAACTAGTTCGTTCACTTAATGCTGATTCCGATAAAAAATCAAATGATGATTCGAGTGACTCCAATTCATACATAACACTAAGCCCACATTTATAACTCTGTTTAAATTATATTATTTTGTGTAGTTTAGTTTAAAATAATTTGTGGAATCTAATTTTTGGACCTACAATTGTTTAGTATTTCGTACAAAATAATCGTATTTATGATATAGAAAGATGCTATTATTATGTGGAACATATTCGCTAAGGCTTGTTTTGAACAAATTGTGGAATCCGTTTTTAAGATGTAACATTATACTAAATATATTTGCTTAAATACTCAATTGTATAGTATATCGTACGAAAGAATCGTAATTTAATATAGAAAGATAGTATTAATATGTGGAACCTATTCGTTTGTATTAATTGGGTTACAAACTCGCCGAGAATAATAGCAAATCATTTTTTTGTGATGAAGAGAAACTACTCGGTTTTCAAAAATGATAGGGTCATTACGGCACGCTATCTAACGGTTTCATTGATGCTGCTACATAGTTCGAAGTGGCTAAAAATCCGAACAAACGGAATACGATGGTAAATTAATTCGTGCACTTAACGCTCATTCTGATAAAAAATCGGATGATGATTCGAATAAATAACACTTAATCCACACGTTTTATTACTCGGTTTAATTCATATTATTAATAGTGTTTTGTGTAAAGTCTTGTATAAAATAATTTGTGGAATCTGTTTTTTGGACCAAGTATTATACTAAATTTATTTGCTTAAATATTCAATTGTATAGTATATCGTACGAAATATCCTTTTTTTAATATAGAAAAAATTTTTGTTAATATGTGGAACCTATTTTTTTTGTACTTAGTTACAAATGCGCCAATAACGATGGTAACGTATTTTTTGGAAGACGAAAAAATAGCTCGGTTTCCAAAAAACGATTGTGTCATTATGGTCCGCTGCCAAATAACTTACGGTTTCATTCGGTGTCGAGGGGTTAGCCCACAAAAATACGAAAATCCATAAATTATACAATAAAACACGTAATAGGGGTCCGATTTTAATCAGATACTTTAATTTAAAGCTCTCGGTGTCAGCATAAGTACGACGACGAAATATGCATACATTTTCGTAAATTTTTTAGAGCTAAAAAATCAGGCAAGAAGGGTAGCCCACAAAATAAAATTACAATTCGAAATTACAAAAAAATACTATTGTAATTAATTTGTGCGCAAATGATGCTTCCAATGATAAATCTGATGATAATTCGAGTAATTTCCTTCGTACATACATTTATAACTCTAACACGTGAAATCGGAGTTGATTTAACAACACTGGACAATATTACATGAAAAACTTGTTAAAGAGTTAATGGAGTTTGTAGAACCTATTTACTTCCTTAAAAGTTAGATAATATGCCATTTCTAGTCATTATCTTACAAGCATCAATAAGTTATCGGTGAATTTGTTATTGGTTCTATCTTTTTTAATAAACATTGAAAATTAGGTTCCACATAATATTTCTATATATAACATATAGTAGTAAAGTTACATACCTTAAAACACTTAGTTTAATAGTTTAGGCTTAAAACTTGTCGATATAATTTGTGGAACCTATTTATTTTATACCCATTAGAACACGCGCTATTTGATTTCGATTAAAAAAAATCCAACTATACCTCCTGCTATATTTGTCATTACATATTACACAAGAAAAACTTGTTATCGCAATATAACAGGGTTGATCAACATAATCCAATAAAAGGAAAATAAAAATTTCTAATTTTAAATTTTAAATTTAAATAACATAAATATTAATATCAACGAAAATTATAAAAGTTTTAATGTTGTTTCAAACAATTTTTTCATTTGCTCATATAAAACACAAAGACGTTGTTATACAATTGGCTTACGCTTTATCGTTCAGCACGAAAATATTTTATATCAGCACAAAAACCAAAAAAAAAAAGAGAAAGCTGTTGCTCTTTAACGATTTGAATCGTTTCAATTTTTTGTTTTTTAGTATAAAGTTCTTGTACCCCCGATTTGTAAACTTCCATTGCATAAATTTAGCAAAAATCAATATGTAAAAGTTTTTCCCGTTCCCATGAATCTGAAGTATGTGGGTGACAAAAAACGAAAAACGAAAAAAAATTAAGTTTTCCTTTTACAATACAAAAAAAAAAAGTTGTATTTGATTGTTGAAATAGAAATGAAATAAAAAATGCGAAAAACTTTATCGTGATACTCTACTCCTTCTCAATAATGATTTTCCTTTTTATTACGTGCGATTTGCCATAGCAGTCTACTTTGATTCCACATTGTAATAATTCAAAATTAACGAATTTTCTTTTTTAATTTTAGAATTTTAGTGACCCAAAAACAAAACTAACCATGGAAAGTGAGAGTGACGATAGTAGCGATGAAACAAACGAAATTCCACACATCGATCCCGTACCAGAAGAAAATATTGTCGAATACGATACAGACGAGGATGAAAGTGTTAAAGTTGCGGAAAAGTTACCAACCGAAGATAAAAAATTGGATGATTATAGTGAACATGTGACATATAATGATAGTGGTGTTGCCATATATAAAGACCCGGCTACAAACATAACGTATCAATGGAATAAAACAAAAAATGAATGGGAATTAGAAGTGGCGAGTACAGCAGATCCGGCGGTGGCCACCCCATCCATTGATGAAACGAATCCTTACGAAAACGAACATTATATTTGGGATGCGGTTAAAAATGAATGGGTTGCGAAGGAGACCGAATTCTATCGGTGGTCATCGGAAAAAAATGAATGGATACCGAAAGTAAAAAGCGCTACGACCAATGGCACCGAGGTGGTTTACGGCTTTGACGAAAAATTACAAAAACATACGTACGCCGACAAAGATGGTAGTGAATTTTTTTGGGATGACGAGAAAAATGCTTGGTTTCCAAAAATCGACGATGACTTTATGGCACGCTATCAAATGAGTTATGGTTTTATTGATGCCGAAACACAAGCCGAATTGGCTAAAAAATCGGCACAAACGGAATACGATGATAAATTAATTCGTGCACTTAATGCTGATGCCGATGAAAAATCCGATGATGATTCAAGTGATTCGGCGGCGAATGAACCAAAAGTGAAGTTAAAACGAAAATTACCGGCCGAACCACAAAAATGGTTTGAACTTGAGCCTGACGCGAATACAAAAGTTTATGTGTCAAATTTGCCGCGTGACATTACGGAAAATGAATTTGTCGATTTAATGTCGAAGTGTGGTATGATTGTGCGTGATGTTGATACGAAAAAAATTAAAGTGAAATTGTATCGGGATGCGGATGGTGAGCTAAAGGGCGATGGATTATGTGACTATATTAAGGTAAGCTGAACAAAATTATATTTTAAAATTCAGATGGTCTTAAGAAAAGTTTAAACTCTTCTGTGACAATTGTTTTGGACTCTCTTTTTTTTATGGCTGATGCGGAGAAAAATTATGCTACGTTTAATTAGGATAATGAGTATACGAATACAGAATGCATTACGATGTTTTCATTGGTTAAGATTGACTTAATGTGCTTTTATTGTCGCGCATTGAAGTTTCAAATCACTGGTTCACTATAAATGTTTTGGCAAAGCCCACGCCTTGAAACAAATCGCTGTAAATGTCTTAAGTTAGATAAACATATATGAGCCGCCCAAAGTCGCGCCAATGTGATTTACTCGAATAGTGCAACCTTGATTTTATCTATTAGTATAGTAGCTTTGCTCTCAGACTTATCTCCGAATATAGCATATATAACGGCTGAATAAGCTGGTTCACTAGCATCGCAGAAACCACACAGCTTAACTTTATTTGTGGTGTTTAACCATCTTTGAATTCTGATTATATTTATTCGTGACAAACCTTCTTTTAATTCTAGCCACATTAGTGTTTGATGTGTAGTATAGATCGCTCCATGTAACTGGGACCAACACAAATCTTTGAAATACAATTTTAATCTTGGTGAAGAAGGATAATACCCATCCTAGAGGGTCAAACACATCAGAGAGTATTCCACGTTTAGCTAAACATGGGGGACCCTGTAATTCACATTTGAATAAAAACTCATCCTGGTATGAGTTCCAAATTACGCCAATAACCACTTTTGATATATCTCTCTTATTTGAAAACTCCTTTTGATTTACATGACTTACTATTTAAATCATCCCGTAAATTTTTTCTATGTTCTATAAATATATTTCCATGCATGATAGAAACGACCCGGTTTCAAACACCTCAAGATCATTACGGCATAATTCTATTCTTTTTTTGTGGTTAAGAAAGGAAAGGTATGTCAGTAATGACAGAATTGGTCCGGTTCCACGGTAGCCAATATTCGAAATACTGTTAGCATAAGACAGTCACAATTTTATTGAACTGCTCTGCATTCTGTTATATGTATTCTGTCATATCTTATCAGCAAATCCAGAGTGCCGCCATTTAACTGTAATCTGCAAAAAATACATAAAAACAAAATCTACTAATGGGCTAACTTCTCCAAGCCGAAGATTGTAATAAATTGGGTTTTTGCCTGAAATTTACAATTAATTAATTTATTACATCATTAAAAATATAAAATTATAAAAATTATAATATAAATTAGATTTAAAAAAAATTGATTAAACATTACAAATCAATTGAATTAACCGTTTTATGACAAATACGCCATATAATCGCAGAAAATCTAATTTATACACACTTTATTTGATACAAAACGTTAAAATTAATATAAATTAGATTTAAAAAAATTGATTGAACATTACAAATCAATTGAATTAACCGTTTTATGACAAATACGTCATGTAATCGCCAAAAATCTAACTTATATACACTTAATTTGGCACAAAACGTTAAAATTAATATAAATTAGATTTTAAAATGGTTAAACATTACAAATCAATTGAATTAACCGTTTTATGACAAATACGTCATATAATCGCCGAAAATCTAATTTATATGCATTTTATTTGATACAAAACGTTAAAATTAATATAAATTAGATTTAAAAAAATTGATTGAACATTACAAATCAATTGAATTAACCGTTTTATGACAAATACGTCATATAATCGCCGAATATCTAATTTATATACATTTTATTTGACACAAAACTTTAAAATTAATATAAATTAGATTTTAAAAAATTGATTAAACATTACAAATCAATTGAATTAACCATTTTATGACAAATACGTCATGTAATCGCCAAAAATCTAACTTATATACACTTTATTTGGCACAAAACGTTAAAATTAATATAAATTAGATTTTAAAATGGTTAAACATTACAAATCAATTGAATTAACCGTTTTATGACAAATACGTCATATAATCGCCGAAAATCTAATTTATATGCATTTTATTTGATACAAAACGTTAAAATTAATATAAATTAGATTTAAAAAAATTTATTGAACATTACAAATCAATTGAATTAACCGTTTTATGACAAATACGTCATGTAATCGCCAAAAATCTAACTTATATACACTTTATTTGGCACAAAACGTTAAAATTAATATAAATTAGATTTTAAAATGGTTAAACATTACAAATCAATTGAATTAACCGTTTTATGACAAATACGTCATGTAATCGACAAAAATCTAACTTATATACACTTTATTTGGCACAAAACGTTAAAATTAATATAAATTAGATTTTAAAATGGTTAAACATTACAAATCAATTGAATTAACCGTTTTATGACAAATACGTCATATAATCGCCGAAAATCTAATTTATATGCATTTTATTTGATACAAAACGTTAAAATTAATATAAATTAGATTTAAAAAAATTGATTGAACATTACAAATCAATTGAATTAACCGTTTTATGACAAATACGTCATATAATCGCCGAATATCTAATTTATATACATTTTATTTGACACAAAACTTTAAAATTAATATAAATTAGATTTTAAAAAATTGATTAAACATTACAAATCAATTGAATTAACCATTTTATGACAAATACGTCATGTAATCGCCAAAAATCTAACTTATATACACTTTATTTGGCACAAAACGTTAAAATTAATATAAATTAGATTTTAAAATGGTTAAACATTACAAATCAATTGAATTAACCGTTTTATGACAAATACGTCATATAATCGCCGAAAATCTAATTTATATGCATTTTATTTGATACAAAACGTTAAAATTAATATAAATTAGATTTAAAAAAATTTATTGAACATTACAAATCAATTGAATTAACCGTTTTATGACAAATACGTCATATAATCGCCGAAAATCTAATTTATATACACTTTATTTGACACAAAACGTTAAAATTAATATAAATTAGATTTAAAAAAATTTATTGAACATTACAAATCAATTGAATTAACCGTTTTATGACAAATACGTCATGTAATCGCCAAAAATCTAACTTATATACACTTTATTTGGCACAAAACGTTAAAATTAATATAAATTAGATTTTAAAATGGTTAAACATTACAAATCAATTGAATTAACCGTTTTATGACAAATACGTCATATAATCGCCGAAAATCTAATTTATATGCATTTTATTTGATACAAAACGTTAAAATTAATATAAATTAGATTTAAAAAAATTGATTGAACATTACAAATCAATTGAATTAACCGTTTTATGACAAATACGTCATATAATCGCCGAAAATCTAATTTATATACACTTTATTTGACACAAAACGTTAAAATTAATATAAATTAGATTTAAAAAAATTTATTGAACATTACAAATCAATTGAATTAACCGTTTTATGACAAATACGTCATGTAATCGCCAAAAATCTAACTTATATACACTTTATTTGGCACAAAACGTTAAAATTAATATAAATTAGATTTTAAAATGGTTAAACATTACAAATCAATTGAATTAACCGTTTTATGACAAATACGTCATATAATCGCCGAAAATCTAATTTATATGCATTTTATTTGATACAAAACGTTAAAATTAATATAAATTAGATTTAAAAAAATTGATTGAACATTACAAATCAATTGAATTAACCGTTTTATGACAAATACGTCATATAATCGCCGAAAATCTAATTTATATACACTTTATTTGACACAAAACGTTAAAATTAATATAAATTAGATTTAAAAAAATTGATTGAACATTACAAATCAATTGAATTAACCGTTTTATGACAAATACGTCATGTAATCGCCAAAAATCTAACTTATATACACTTTATTTGGCACAAAACGTTAAAATTAATATAAATTAGATTTTAAAATGGTTAAACATTACAAATCAATTGAATTAACCGTTTTATGACAAATACGTCATATAATCGCCGAAAATCTAATTTATATGCATTTTATTTGATACAAAACGTTAAAATTAATATAAATTAGATTTAAAAAAATTGATTGAACATTACAAATCAATTGAATTAACCGTTTTATGACAAATACGTCATATAATCGCCGAATATCTAATTTATATACATTTTATTTGACACAAAACTTTAAAATTAATATAAATTAGATTTTAAAAAATTGATTAAACATTACAAATCAATTGAATTAACCATTTTATGACAAATACGTCATGTAATCGCCAAAAATCTAACTTATATACACTTTATTTGGCACAAAACGTTAAAATTAATATAAATTAGATTTTAAAATGGTTAAACATTACAAATCAATTGAATTAACCGTTTTATGACAATTACGTCATATAATCGCTGAAAATCTAATTTATATGCATTTTATTTGATACAAAACGTTAAAATTAATATAAATTAGATTTAAAAAAATTGATTGAACATTACAAATCAATTGAATTAACCGTTTTATGACAAATACGTCATATAATCGCCGAAAATCTAATTTATATACACTTTATTTGACACAAAACGTTAAAATTAATATAAATTAGATTTAAAAAAATTGATTGAACATTACAAATCAATTGAATTAACCGTTTTATGACAAATACGTCATGTAATCGCCAAAAATCTAACTTATATACACTTTATTTGGCACAAAACGTTAAAATTAATATAAATTAGATTTTAAAATGGTTAAACATTACAAATCAATTGAATTAACCGTTTTATGACAAATACGTCATATAATCGCCGAAAATCTAATTTATATGCATTTTATTTGATACAAAACGTTAAAATTAATATAAATTAGATTTAAAAAAATTGATTGAACATTACAAATCAATTGAATTAACCGTTTTATGACAAATACGTCATATAATCGCCGAAAATCTAATTTATATACACTTTATTTGACACAAAACGTTAAAATTAATATAAATTAGATTTAAAAAAATTTATTGAACATTACAAATCAATTGAATTAACCGTTTTATGACAAATACGTCATGTAATCGCCAAAAATCTAACTTATATACACTTTATTTGGCACAAAACGTTAAAATTAATATAAATTAGATTTTAAAATGGTTAAACATTACAAATCAATTGAATTAACCGTTTTATGACAAATACGTCATATAATCGCCGAAAATCTAATTTATATGCATTTTATTTGATACAAAACGTTAAAATTAATATAAATTAGATTTAAAAAAATTGATTGAACATTACAAATCAATTGAATTAACCGTTTTATGACAAATACGTCATATAATCGCCGAAAATCTAATTTATATACACTTTATTTGACACAAAACGTTAAAATTAATATAAATTAGATTTAAAAAAATTTATTGAACATTACAAATCAATTGAATTAACCGTTTTATGACAAATACGTCATGTAATCGCCAAAAATCTAACTTATATACACTTTATTTGGCACAAAACGTTAAAATTAATATAAATTAGATTTTAAAATGGTTAAACATTACAAATCAATTGAATTAACCGTTTTATGACAAATACGTCATATAATCGCCGAAAATCTAATTTATATGCATTTTATTTGATACAAAACGTTAAAATTAATATAAATTAGATTTAAAAAAATTGATTGAACATTACAAATCAATTGAATTAACCGTTTTATGACAAATACGTCATATAATCGCCGAAAATCTAATTTATATACACTTTATTTGACACAAAACGTTAAAATTAATATAAATTAGATTTAAAAAAATTTATTGAACATTACAAATCAATTGAATTAACCATTTTATGACAAATACGTCATGTAATCGCCAAAAATCTAACTTATATACACTTTATTTGGCACAAAACGTTAAAATTAATATAAATTAGATTTTAAAATGGTTAAACATTACAAATCAATTGAATTAACCGTTTTATGACAAATACGTCATATAATCGCCGAAAATCTAATTTATATGCATTTTATTTGATACAAAACGTTAAAATTAATATAAATTAGATTTAAAAAAATTGATTGAACATTACAAATCAATTGAATTAACCGTTTTATGACAAATACGTCATGTAATCGCCAAAAATCTAACTTATATACACTTTATTTGGCACAAAACGTTAAAATTAATATAAATTAGATTTTAAAATGGTTAAACATTACAAATCAATTGAATTAACCGTTTTATGACAAATACGTCATATAATCGCCGAAAATCTAATTTATATGCATTTTATTTGATACAAAACGTTAAAATTAATATAAATTAGATTTAAAAAAATTGATTGAACATTACAAATCAATTGAATTAACCGTTTTATGACAAATACGTCATATAATCGCCGAATATCTAATTTATATACATTTTATTTGACACAAAACTTTAAAATTAATATAAATTAGATTTTAAAAAATTGATTAAACATTACAAATCAATTGAATTAACCGTTTTATGACAAATACGTCATGTAATCGCCAAAAATCTAACTTATATACACTTTATTTGGCACAAAACGTTAAAATTAATATAAATTAGATTTTAAAATGGTTAAACATTACAAATCAATTGAATTAACCGTTTTATGACAAATACGTCATATAATCGCCGAAAATCTAATTTATATGCATTTTATTTGATACAAAACGTTAAAATTAATATAAATTAGATTTAAAAAAATTGATTGAACATTACAAATCAATTGAATTAACCGTTTTATGACAAATACGTCATATAATCGCCGAAAATCTAATTTATATACACTTTATTTGACACAAAACGTTAAAATTAATATAAATTAGATTTAAAAAAATTGATTGAACATTACAAATCAATTGAATTAACCGTTTTATGACAAATACGTCATGTAATCGCCAAAAATCTAACTTATATACACTTTATTTGGCACAAAACGTTAAAATTAATATAAATTAGATTTTAAAATGGTTAAACATTACAAATCAATTGAATTAACCGTTTTATGACAAATACGTCATATAATCGCCGAAAATCTAATTTATATGCATTTTATTTGATACAAAACGTTAAAATTAATATAAATTAGATTTAAAAAAATTGATTGAACATTACAAATCAATTGAATTAACCGTTTTATGACAAATACGTCATATAATCGCCGAATATCTAATTTATATACATTTTATTTGACACAAAACTTTAAAATTAATATAAATTAGATTTTAAAAAATTGATTAAACATTACAAATCAATTGAATTAACCATTTTATGACAAATACGTCATGTAATCGCCAAAAATCTAACTTATATACACTTTATTTGGCACAAAACGTTAAAATTAATATAAATTAGATTTTAAAATGGTTAAACATTACAAATCAATTGAATTAACCGTTTTATGACAATTACGTCATATAATCGCTGAAAATCTAATTTATATGCATTTTATTTGATACAAAACGTTAAAATTAATATAAATTAGATTTAAAAAAATTGATTGAACATTACAAATCAATTGAATTAACCGTTTTATGACAAATACGTCATATAATCGCCGAAAATCTAATTTATATACACTTTATTTGACACAAAACGTTAAAATTAATATAAATTAGATTTAAAAAAATTGATTGAACATTACAAATCAATTGAATTAACCGTTTTATGACAAATACGTCATGTAATCGCCAAAAATCTAACTTATATACACTTTATTTGGCACAAAACGTTAAAATTAATATAAATTAGATTTTAAAATGGTTAAACATTACAAATCAATTGAATTAACCGTTTTATGACAAATACGTCATATAATCGCCGAAAATCTAATTTATATGCATTTTATTTGATACAAAACGTTAAAATTAATATAAATTAGATTTAAAAAAATTGATTGAACATTACAAATCAATTGAATTAACCGTTTTATGACAAATACGTCATATAATCGCCGAATATCTAATTTATATACATTTTATTTGACACAAAACTTTAAAATTAATATAAATTAGATTTTAAAAAATTGATTAAACATTACAAATCAATTGAATTAACCATTTTATGACAAATACGTCATGTAATCGCCAAAAATCTAACTTATATACACTTTATTTGGCACAAAACGTTAAAATTAATATAAATTAGATTTTAAAATGGTTAAACATTACAAATCAATTGAATTAACCGTTTTATGACAAATACGTCATATAATCGCCGAAAATCTAATTTATATGCATTTTATTTGATACAAAACGTTAAAATTAATATAAATTAGATTTAAAAAAATTGATTGAACATTACAAATCAATTGAATTAACCGTTTTATGACAAATACGTCATATAATCGCCGAAAATCTAATTTATATACACTTTATTTGACACAAAACGTTAAAATTAATATAAATTAGATTTAAAAAAATTGATTGAACATTACAAATCAATTGAATTAACCGTTTTATGACAAATACGTCATGTAATCGCCAAAAATCTAACTTATATACACTTTATTTGGCACAAAACGTTAAAATTAATATAAATTAGATTTTAAAATGGTTAAACATTACAAATCAATTGAATTAACCGTTTTATGACAAATACGTCATATAATCGCCGAAAATCTAATTTATATGCATTTTATTTGATACAAAACGTTAAAATTAATATAAATTAGATTTAAAAAAATTGATTGAACATTACAAATCAATTGAATTAACCGTTTTATGACAAATACGTCATATAATCGCCGAATATCTAATTTATATACATTTTATTTGACACAAAACTTTAAAATTAATATAAATTAGATTTTAAAAAATTGATTAAACATTACAAATCAATTGAATTAACCATTTTATGACAAATACGTCATGTAATCGCCAAAAATCTAACTTATATACACTTTATTTGGCACAAAACGTTAAAATTAATATAAATTAGATTTTAAAATGGTTAAACATTACAAATCAATTGAATTAACCGTTTTATGACAAATACGTCATATAATCGCCGAAAATCTAATTTATATGCATTTTATTTGATACAAAACGTTAAAATTAATATAAATTAGATTTAAAAAAATTGATTGAACATTACAAATCAATTGAATTAACCGTTTTATGACAAATACGTCATATAATCGCCGAAAATCTAATTTATATGCATTTTATTTGATACAAAACGTTAAAATTAATATAAATTAGATTTAAAAAAATTGATTGAACATTACAAATCAATTGAATTAACCGTTTTATGACAAATACGTCATATAATCGCCGAAAATCTAATTTATATGCATTTTATTTGATACAAAACGTTAAAATTAATATAAATTAGATTTAAAAAAATTGATTGAACATTACAAATCAATTGAATTAACCGTTTTATGACAAATACGTCATGTAATCGCCAAAAATCTAACTTATATACACTTTATTTGGCACAAAACGTTAAAATTAATATAAATTAGATTTTAAAATGGTTAAACATTACAAATCAATTGAATTAACCGTTTTATGACAAATACGTCATATAATCGCCGAAAATCTAATTTATATGCATTTTATTTGATACAAAACGTTAAAATTAATATAAATTAGATTTAAAAAAATTGATTGAACATTACAAATCAATTGAATTAACCGTTTTATGACAAATACGTCATATAATCGCCGAATATCTAATTTATATACATTTTATTTGACACAAAACTTTAAAATTAATATAAATTAGATTTTAAAAAATTGATTAAACATTACAAATCAATTGAATTAACCGTTTTATGACAAATACGTCATGTAATCGCCAAAAATCTAACTTATATACACTTTATTTGGCACAAAACGTTAAAATTAATATAAATTAGATTTTAAAATGGTTAAACATTACAAATCAATTGAATTAACCGTTTTATGACAAATACGTCATATAATCGCCGAAAATCTAATTTATATGCATTTTATTTGATACAAAACGTTAAAATTAATATAAATTAGATTTAAAAAAATTGATTGAACATTACAAATCAATTGAATTAACCGTTTTATGACAAATACGTCATATAATCGCCGAAAATCTAATTTATATACACTTTATTTGACACAAAACGTTAAAATTAATATAAATTAGATTTAAAAAAATTGATTGAACATTACAAATCAATTGAATTAACCGTTTTATGACAAATACGTCATGTAATCGCCAAAAATCTAACTTATATACACTTTATTTGGCACAAAACGTTAAAATTAATATAAATTAGATTTTAAAATGGTTAAACATTACAAATCAATTGAATTAACCGTTTTATGACAAATACGTCATATAATCGCCGAAAATCTAATTTATATGCATTTTATTTGATACAAAACGTTAAAATTAATATAAATTAGATTTAAAAAAATTGATTGAACATTACAAATCAATTGAATTAACCGTTTTATGACAAATACGTCATATAATCGCCGAATATCTAATTTATATACATTTTATTTGACACAAAACTTTAAAATTAATATAAATTAGATTTTAAAAAATTGATTAAACATTACAAATCAATTGAATTAACCATTTTATGACAAATACGTCATGTAATCGCCAAAAATCTAACTTATATACACTTTATTTGGCACAAAACGTTAAAATTAATATAAATTAGATTTTAAAATGGTTAAACATTACAAATCAATTGAATTAACCGTTTTATGACAATTACGTCATATAATCGCTGAAAATCTAATTTATATGCATTTTATTTGATACAAAACGTTAAAATTAATATAAATTAGATTTAAAAAAATTGATTGAACATTACAAATCAATTGAATTAACCGTTTTATGACAAATACGTCATATAATCGCCGAAAATCTAATTTATATACACTTTATTTGACACAAAACGTTAAAATTAATATAAATTAGATTTAAAAAAATTGATTGAACATTACAAATCAATTGAATTAACCGTTTTATGACAAATACGTCATGTAATCGCCAAAAATCTAACTTATATACACTTTATTTGGCACAAAACGTTAAAATTAATATAAATTAGATTTTAAAATGGTTAAACATTACAAATCAATTGAATTAACCGTTTTATGACAAATACGTCATATAATCGCCGAAAATCTAATTTATATGCATTTTATTTGATACAAAACGTTAAAATTAATATAAATTAGATTTAAAAAAATTGATTGAACATTACAAATCAATTGAATTAACCGTTTTATGACAAATACGTCATATAATCGCCGAATATCTAATTTATATACATTTTATTTGACACAAAACTTTAAAATTAATATAAATTAGATTTTAAAAAATTGATTAAACATTACAAATCAATTGAATTAACCATTTTATGACAAATACGTCATGTAATCGCCAAAAATCTAACTTATATACACTTTATTTGGCACAAAACGTTAAAATTAATATAAATTAGATTTTAAAATGGTTAAACATTACAAATCAATTGAATTAACCGTTTTATGACAAATACGTCATATAATCGCCGAAAATCTAATTTATATGCATTTTATTTGATACAAAACGTTAAAATTAATATAAATTAGATTTAAAAAAATTGATTGAACATTACAAATCAATTGAATTAACCGTTTTATGACAAATACGTCATATAATCGCCGAAAATCTAATTTATATACACTTTATTTGACACAAAACGTTAAAATTAATATAAATTAGATTTAAAAAAATTGATTGAACATTACAAATCAATTGAATTAACCGTTTTATGACAAATACGTCATGTAATCGCCAAAAATCTAACTTATATACACTTTATTTGGCACAAAACGTTAAAATTAATATAAATTAGATTTTAAAATGGTTAAACATTACAAATCAATTGAATTAACCGTTTTATGACAAATACGTCATATAATCGCCGAAAATCTAATTTATATGCATTTTATTTGATACAAAACGTTAAAATTAATATAAATTAGATTTAAAAAAATTGATTGAACATTACAAATCAATTGAATTAACCGTTTTATGACAAATACGTCATATAATCGCCGAATATCTAATTTATATACATTTTATTTGACACAAAACTTTAAAATTAATATAAATTAGATTTTAAAAAATTGATTAAACATTACAAATCAATTGAATTAACCATTTTATGACAAATACGTCATGTAATCGCCAAAAATCTAACTTATATACACTTTATTTGGCACAAAACGTTAAAATTAATATAAATTAGATTTTAAAATGGTTAAACATTACAAATCAATTGAATTAACCGTTTTATGACAAATACGTCATATAATCGCCGAAAATCTAATTTATATGCATTTTATTTGATACAAAACGTTAAAATTAATATAAATTAGATTTAAAAAAATTGATTGAACATTACAAATCAATTGAATTAACCGTTTTATGACAAATACGTCATATAATCGCCGAAAATCTAATTTATATGCATTTTATTTGATACAAAACGTTAAAATTAATATAAATTAGATTTAAAAAAATTGATTGAACATTACAAATCAATTGAATTAACCGTTTTATGACAAATACGTCATATAATCGCCGAAAATCTAATTTATATGCATTTTATTTGATACAAAACGTTAAAATTAATATAAATTAGATTTAAAAAAATTGATTGAACATTACAAATCAATTGAATTAACCGTTTTATGTTACGTCAAAGTTGGCCCTAATTGGTTTGGTTGTATATTAAATGACAAGTACACAACAAATTTATTTCCAGGTCCTAGTTGCGTAGTTTTTAGATGTAGTTGTTCACAGACAACATCTTCCAGACTTTCAATCATTTTAGGGCATATTCTCAACATGTGTCGTTGTTTAGTTTGTAGAGTGCTAAATTAATGAGCCGCATGGATCACGTCCTTTAGCTTTCGCACTTACGCACTTCAGCCCCCTAATGACTTACACACATACATCATGAAATTTACGATTGTTTTTATGGAGTTTGGTTGTTGTATTGCCGATTGCTCGATAAATTGTCTCATGAACGAATTTACAATGAAGCGCTTACGATCATATCTTTTGCGTAATTTGTCTAAAGCCTCATGGTAATTTCTGGATGTTATTCTCATATGTTTTACTAAATTTGCAGCTGGCAATGGGTGGCTCGAGCTACTCGGGAGCCCAATATTTTTAAGAGATATATTCGGATCCTGAAGAACATCCAGAATTAGTTAATTTGTGTCGATAGAGACATATTGCGTGGAAAGCAATATGATTAATGCTTGCGATGTTGAGGCTCAGAAAAGGCTCTTAACAAACGATGAAAGATTCTATTTTTAGTTAATGCCAAATCATTTTTTGGGGTGAATGCACAATGGCCCATAAGAGAGGAGTTGCGCCGCCTAATGGAACTTTGCGAGATTTAGAATCGATCATATTCAGATGGGTGAGACTTTCGTTTGACGGACAAAGATTTCATTCAAACTTTGACCGTTATTACGTTGCACATTAAGTAAACTGAAAATGCTTCTTCCAACTGTCGAGTACAGTGTCGACGCTATCGTCCGGTGACCTATTAACAAATAAATTCTGTAAACTGCGCTCATTACTGAGTTCTTCTACTCTTAAGTCTTCCTCCATTTTTTGGTTTCGTGTCATTGTAACACGTATTCGCGATTGCTTGACAGTTGGACAGGTTGTCAGCGCAGCGATCCAACTTATGATTGTAGCCAATCATACTGTGGTGGTATTCTGCCACATGCTTAGAATATATCTTTGAAATATTCTGATAAATAAATTCTTTATAGTAACAGCATTGATTCTCGAAAGACCTTTCCACAACATATGTTGAAATTGAAAATTAAGTTATACGTAAAACGTCACTTCCAAGAGTCGAGAGTCGACCATTTAACATGGAGTTTTCTATCCTGTTCTCGAACAGGACATATGCTCATAGTAGGGCAACCATAATATCTGCGAAATTATATTTTGGCAACAAATAAATTTTCTCTGATATTAAAAATTTAGAAAATTTTTATTACTTGGTTGATTTTAATAAAATTTGAGATTAGTGATTATGGTCTAGTGATAGTTTCATGCTAATTTTGGTATCTCTTAAATAAAAATGCGTTTAAAATCTACTAACTATAAGTTTTAATTTTTATAGTTGAGATGAAAATTTTTTTTAATTTTTTTTACTAATTATAATTTCACTGTTTTTTGTTTTTATTTTTTAATTTGTTTTTGTTTCTGATTTTATATGCTAAAATTATATTTGTAATTAATTAATTAAATTTAAAAAAAATGTATATATATATATATATATATATATATATATATATATATATATATATATATATATATATATAAAATTTATTAAGAAGCGTGGCTTGTTCACAAAATAATAATAGTAGTAGAAGTTATAGTAGTAAGTAATAAGTAGTAATAATAATTATAAAAGCGTAAAAAATTTGTTTAAAATAATAGACCACTTTACTTGGCCACGTCCCGTGAACACTTCGGGACGGGGTAAGTGGATGTTGCGCATATCTGATTGGTTTACAATTTTTAATTTTTAATTGTTTTTTTGCACAGTTGTGTTGCTGTCCTTGTATTTCGTGTAATTGGCACAATTTTTAATTAGGTAATTTTGTTTTTTTTAATTAAAATTAAATTAAAAACAGGAATACTTTCTAAAAAGATTTTTTTTTCAAATTTTTATCACATATTTCTAAAAATCGCGGTGACCATTTTTATCGATTTTTTAAATTTATTTTTCATTTAAAATTTTGGTCATTTTTATTTTGTCCTTCTTAAATGCTAAAAATATCTGTTTTGTTTTTTTTCTTATATTTCTACTGACCAGTAAAAAAATTAATTAATTTTAAATTAAATTAAATTAACAAAAAAAAAAAAAATCATAAAAAATTAAAAGGAAAAGATTTTTTTTAAAATTAATTAAATTAATTTTTATTGCGCCCGGGGGGGTCCCCCGTCCCCATCATAAAATTATTCCGGAATAGTACTTTCGTTTTTCATTTGTCGTCGCCGTTTTAAGTATTCTTGTTTTTGTTCGGGTGACAGCTTTTTAAATCGTTCGAGTAGTTCTTGGCGTTTTCGTTGTTTTTCCGATTCCAATTTCAGCAATTTTTCATCCTCAGCACGTTTTAGCTTCTCGGCTTCCAAACGTTCTTGCTCCTGTCGCTTTTGCTCGTCAGATATGCGTTTTTCTTCGGCGAGCCGATCTTCTTCTAATTTTTGTTCGAGCTCTTTTTGTTTGCGATGTTCTTCCAGCCGCTTAGCATCTTCTTGTTCGCGCACGCGTAACTCTTCTTGCCGCCGATTTTCTTCGCGCACATTTTTCTCATGTATTTTTTGTTCAGCTCGCTGCTGCTCCTCTTCGAGTCGTTCACGCTCTAATATTTCGATTTCTTTTAATTGTTGTTTTTGACTGATTCGTCTACGGTCCTCCTCCTCGTGGTATTCATTTATTTGTCGATCGTAAGCGTCACGTTCACGTTGTAATTCACGCTCCCGTTCCATTTGATGTTCTACGTATACACGATGCTCCTCATCACTTCGTTTCTTTTCCTCATCGCGTCGTTTCTTCTCCTCTTGTATTCGTAAATTTTCTTCGAGTTGTCGTTTCGCCTCGGCCATACGGCTTGCCTCTTTTTCACGATGTAACTTTTCACGATTTGATCGCGATTTTTCAAAATCATCGAATAGTATTTTTTCAGTGATGATCTCGTTCTGCGACGTACGATGGTTTGTTGTCTCATTTTCTTGACGTGGATTTTTATGTCGCTGTTTGTCACCCTTTGCTTTGCGACGTCTTTGTTGGCGGCGCCGTTTTGTTGGCGCTGCTGTTGGTCGTGTTGGTAAAAATGAATGCACAATGCTGTGATTTTGTTGGACAATATTGTAAAAGTCATCGTTGTAGACCGATTCAACTATGGGACTACCGAGATCGGAGAGTGGAATTATTAAGCGACCATTACCCAATTCGTTTGGTACATCAGGTGTTGTTGGTAGTACGGGTTTTCTTGTAGTGCGGCGTCTTTTTGGACGACGTCTGCGTTTATCGGCTTTACGATTCACAGGCGTGGGTAGTGTAGGTTTTATCGAATTTTCATGTAACAATTGATCGGCATCAACGTGTCGATAAACTTCGTGCGTAACATTTAGCTGCAATGGTTTACGAATCATACGCTGTTCGATGCGTTGCCGCTTCTCTTTAACTCTATACGAGATAAGGGAATAAAATGTTAAAATTTTAAAATTTTAAAGAATTTTTTATCTCACCTTCTTGTATTATTAATTATCGGTTGGTCCATGAACATTTCAATCTCGTTTGCCTTCTCATTTGGGAATGTCTCGTTCCATCGATCGTACACTTTTTGTTTATTTATTTCTTCTACGAATGGCATTCGATGTTGACATATGTATTGATATTTCTCGACACAAATTTTTGCCGACCATCTTGGTAAATGCGTGATGCCGCACCAATCAAAATGTACAGAGAGAGAACAAATATAAAAGAGAAATAAAAGAGAAAATATATTAGTAAAATATTAATGTATGGTTTTTTGTGGTGTTTGTGTTATGTTATATATGAGTAACGTGATAGTGTGTGCAAATACTGGCGCAAGCGATTACCAGTTTCATATAACTAGGGCATTCACATAAGCTAAGTGTATATCACACAAATGTGACTTATATAACTAAAAGACGTGCACAAACTACAATTTTACAAATGAGCTACGCTTCATACAAACAAAAAATACATTTTGTTGGATTAATTTTGTCCTACCAGTTTGTTGCTTCGAAATAGTTTTAAAAACTTTTTAAAATTTCATAAAATCACATCGAAGGCATTTAAAATTCAAAAACAAAAAAAAAAAATTGGGAGCGAAAACCACACTCGATTTACATTTAAAAATTAGAAGTTGTAACATTACCTGTATTTTAAGGCTGGATTCAGAACAGCACAATGATATTTCAAATCCTGTCTGCTCCTGCAAAAAATGCTCATAAGTAACGTACAAAACACATATTGTCGACGCCATAAATTATTTATTCAAAATTTTACTACTCGTAACTCTATCGTTACAATTCAATTACCGTGGATCCATTTGGCTGAACGATTGATAAACAACTGTACGTCCTGTTTGTCCCCATTGCCATTTATTACGTTCCCAATTATAAACGCCACCAATCCATTTTTCAATTTTATCCGTATCATTGTGTAGCATATATTTTCGTAGGGCACGATCTTCGTACTTGATCGGTTCGGCCAATTTACTATTTTTATCTTTGCACGCAAAATGAGATTCGAGCCAATTGAGACGCTCCGTCGATACATAATAGCATTCGTTACCGATTTTAGTAAATTTTGGCGGACACATTGCATACATACGTTTAATACGTTGTGTACAATCGCTTAGGGCGATTAGTAGGACTACGATAAATAATATAAAGTCTAGTTTTGCCGATAGAGGCGACATTGTTGCAAATTTTGGGGTTTTAAATTTTATAAAAAATTTCAAATTTTTAGAATTAACAAGAAGAAAATATTTTTTTGGCTTAAATTTCCTTTATACACTCTATGTTTTTAGGTTTTATGTTCGTTGTTACATTTTCACCTGCTGGCTGTGTGTATGCGCGGTGACCCTCTGCAATGTAAACAAAAAAAAAAATTATAATATGGACATGTTAAATTTTTTTTGAAGGTCTTAAGACTCTCAGAATATTATATAATATATAAATCGATTTGTCATTTGTAAGTGTTGTTGCTGTAAATGGAGTTGTTATGCTATATTGTATTTTATGTGTAAGATGTGTGTCCATTTTTGGAATTTTTGATCGATTGGATGATGATGATGATGTTGGTATTATATATTTTGGTGTGGCATAAAAAGAGGGCCGAATTACTTTGTGTGACTTTTCTGCTTGTTAGAATATGTTTATAAACTTTAAAACTTAATTTTTAGTCGAAATGGCACAAAAACAGTCTTTCGCCTTAATTCGCCCCATAAAGGCAAGTCATTTTTTTCACATGAAGTCTAGTTTTAGTTACTAAATTAGGAATGAATTGCGATAAGTTCTGTGGTTGACATAAACATTTTAAGTATAAATTAAAATTTCGCCGCATTTTTCGAAATGAAAAAGAGTGTCAGATTGACTTTGTAAGACTTTTCGGCTTGTTAGAAATGTTTCATAATTTTTAAACCGTGTTTTTTAGTCGAAATAGCACAAATTAGTATTTCGCCCTGATTCGCCCTATAAAGGCAAGTTATTTTTTACTATAAATTTGCCTGGTTCTACTTCTTTAATATAGAATGTAGCGGTCGTATATGTTTTTCGTATACATTTAATTTTCGCCGCATTTTTGGTATCATAAAGAATGAATATCCTATACCGTGGTTTAAACGAGGTTAATGAAAAGATAAATTGTACATACGTAATCCAGGCCAAATTGCATAAAATCGGGATTTTGCTCCAATTCGCTCAACAATAAAGAAATTAAATTTTTTCAGATGAATTCGTTTGGGTTTAATTAATAAATTTAAATTTAAATTAAAATTAAAATTTCGCCGTATTTCGCCGTATTTCGCCGAAATAAAAAATATTATCAGAATGTCTCTGTGTGACTGCCTGTTAAACATTAAAAAAATTTAAATCATGATTTACAGTTGAAATATCACAAAAATTGTAATTCGCCCTAATCCGCCGATCAGTAACGTAATTTTTCCAAGTGAGTTTGTATAATTCTCGAAAAGTTTTGTTGTTGACGTATACGTTTTACTTATAAACTG
Organism: Tipula confusa; assembly: GCA_963556175.1. NCBI lineage: Eukaryota > Metazoa > Arthropoda > Insecta > Diptera > Tipulidae > Tipula > Tipula confusa. Next base: position 36,646,144 of record OY744477.1, on the reverse strand, counting down.
TACATATTAATTTAAATTTCGCCGCATTTTGTCGAAATGAAAAAGAGTATCAGATTGACTTTGTATGACCTTAGGGTTTAGTGACCACATTATAAAAACTTTTTAACCGTGGTCTACCGTCGATGTGTTACAAAACTTGGTCAAACATTTTTTAGAAATTTTCAAACCGTTTTACGGTTGAAATTGCACGTAAACAGTTTTTCATTCTAACTCGCCCAGCATTAAAAAAAAAGTTGGTTTTTGAAATTAATTTATCTGGTTTTAGTTGTTAAATTCGAAACGATTTTCGAATAGTTCTGTGGTGTATGTATTTATTAAATATATAAATAATTAATTTCGCCGCGTTTTTTCGAAATGAAGAAGACAATTTTAGACAATTTTAGAATTATAAGAAACTTTTAAATCGTGATTTAAACCAATGAAAAAAATCAATATTTCGCCCTAATCCACCCTACAATACAGAAAACTATTTTTAATATAAATTAAAATTTCGCCGCATTCTGTCTGCGAAATAGAGTGACAGGTTGACTTTGTGTGACTTTTTGATCTATACAAATTGGTTTAGAATTTTTTAAACTGTGATTTACAGTCGAAATGCAAAAAAGTATTTCGCCCTAATTCGCTAAACTATAAAGGCAAATCATTTTTTTAGATAAATTCGTCTGGTTTGGATTTTGATTGGTCCTGTGATGGAGCTATACATTTTTCGTAAAAATTTAAATTTCGCCGTGAAAAAAATTGTCAGTTTGACAGAAATTTGAGCTTTTGCCAAGTTAATTTTGTGTGACTGACTTTTAAGTATTTCACCCTAATTCGCCGAACAATACAAAAATGTAATTTTTCCAGATAGTTTCGTCTGGCGTTATAACACCGCATTATTGTTAAATTATTATCATTAAGAATTAAAAAAATAGTTTTAAAAACTTCGCCGCAACAAAACAATATGTTAGATTGAGATTTGTTGCTTTTTCAATTAAGCATTCTGATCATAGAATGTAATCATAGAATCCGAAGTTATTGAATTCTGGAATCGGAATTGAATAATTGTGTGGGATGGGCAACTATGCCTAGTATGCTTTACATCCATTGCTAGAGTCTAAATACCTTGCAAATGCCGACAAGCTGAAGTTGTACAAGGTGATGATTACATTCATTGTCAGTACTGATGTGAGATTTAACATTTCTCTTTTGGACGGTCACGTTTTGAGGGCTGCTTACCGACATTTTCTAACTATACTACCTACCAGTGTGGATTCGAAACGAGAGTTTTCCGTTCCTGAGGTACAATAAGGTACAATAAAGGTACACTAGCGGTTAGGCGCAACTAGTTATATTCCGGAGTTGGAAATTTTTCACTTTCAAAATTTCGGAATTTGAAAATTTGGATTCCCTAATTTTAATGTTCGTTCAGCTGCTCCATATGTTGATAATTAATCGGATTTATTTTACAAAATTCTCTTCCTAAATTTTAAAATTAAGCAATTTTAAAAAATTATTAATCTTAATTTTTATAAAATTCAATGAATTTCTCGAATTTTTGAAAAAAATTTGCTAAATGCAGTAAAATTGCTACGAATGTTAATAAAAAATATAATAATTTTCAGGGTTAGCTCAATTTTGTGAACAAGTGGCGCCTAATATAACTTTTTTTAAATTTTTATTAAAACAAAAACCTTGATCTAAATTCAAAATCGATTTTACGTTCTTGAATCGATTAATCAAAAATCGATTAATTGTCACCGCACACCAAATTTCCATGAACTATGAAAGATTTGCAAGACAATTCTCTTAACCTTGTGCCGAATATAATTGTTTCAATCGCGTGAATGTATACGCATCATCATCACCAGTCATGTTCTCAGTTAAATTAATAATCGACGACAGAAAAATAATTTATGCGTTGACAGGTACTGCTAATTTTTAATTTTAATATTTTTATTTTTTATTTTTATGTTAAGTCAATGTCACATAAAAACCGACAATGCGACACAACCAAAACTATATCTAACGTGTTACCTCCTTTTCATAATTACTAAAAAAAATGGAATTAATTATAGTCGCGTTTTAAAAAGCCACAGATACTACATTTGTTTGTATTATTCATATTGTGTACATACAACAGACGTACGTATATGCTTGACACATCTATTTACATAAATGATATTAAAAAGTATTAAAAACCATATTTATCTTAAGAATTATAATTTTTTTCCATTACTTCTTTCACTTTCGTTGAAATGAGTAAAAAAAAAACAAACAAAAATAAAATACCACGTTTTATATGGTTTCCGCTATTCACCACAATTGTATAAATTGGCGCTAGTTTCTATGCGGATTGTGTCTTCGCTAAATTTTTATTTATTGATTCATTAAATTATAAATTTAAGTAGAACTAGTTAATTACTAATTTTGGAGGTGTGTATGATAAAAAATAAATTCTTTAAACTTAAGATGATTTCATTATGATCATAATCTGCGTGATATGCCAAGTGTGGGCTAAAATATTTGGATCGAATTATTTGTTGTTGACATTAATGTCAAGGTATGTTATGTGCGCGCTTTTTTTTAATTTTATCTTATTTATCGCAAATAAAATTGCGAAGGCACGTCTTAAGATATCATCAAATAGTTTATGTATAACATGAAAAACATGAAATTCTCTCATCATACAAATATAATATGGCATTTGTACAAGAATTCCCGGAAATATTATGCGTTTGCTATATTCGTCGCAAAAGTTTTGTGCCAACAAATTAAAAAATGATTAACATTTTTGGCATACACGGCAATTTGTAGTGTGACATAGAAAACATTGTTACAAATCAATACGAGCAAATCAATCATATACTTTTGTAATAAAATGTTTACAATATTATATACATACATGCATATATGTCTAGACGTTCGAAACATAATTGACATAAATAAGCATAACTTATATATACATAAAAGACAATACAAAACTCGATTAATTTCTAATATTAACATATGATTTCATCAGTCGCATTCGTGCATTTATGTATACACAGATATAAAGAGACAGTATATAAGAAAATAGAAAAAGTGATATACGACAAAAATGTATCTATAAACGGATATACGTTAACTATTAGGCGCCATTTTCTTCAGATAGACATATTGACGCCATTATAATGTTATGACTAAAATGTGTATACAAATAAAAAAATAAAAAACACTTGGGTTCGATCGTATTTTTTTGCGCAACATAAATTCGCGAGAATATTTATTTTTTTATTTTTTTTTATTGGTGGTACGTGGATTTTTTTTGCAACAGAACAACACAACTTAACCTCGATGACATTCGGAGCAAAATAACAAACTGAAAATATTATATAATTTATATAATATTAAAAATTAATTTTGTGTAAAATTGTTGATTAAATTGGCGTTACAATCTAAATTCTAAATATATATATATATATATATATATATATATATATATATATATATATATATATATATATATATATATATATATATATATATATATATATATATATTTATAGGGTGTTACTTGGTTTGTACCAAAATCTTCTGATTGTCTTTTGACAATTTAAAATTCTGGATCATGATAGGTAAGGATGAAACCTGTTTATTGATTGAACCATTTCTGAAATCTTATACCAGTAGATATCAATAAAGCATCCTTATTATCAGACATGATAATGTTACATTATATTACGTTTTACCATAATAGTCAATTTGTTTGAATTCGCCGCTTAATAATAATTTCCGCCGTGCTTTGGTTTACCCTCAAAAACAGTAAAGATATTAAATAGCATAAATTTGTTGTAATTATTAAGCAAAATATTATATTCATATCGAATTCGCCGCATAATAAAAAAAATTCGTTTCGTTTTGTAATGAATTGAAACATAATTTAATGATTTATGTTCGTTAACTGACCTAGTATAAATTTCAGTTCAACGCAACTATTTTTGAACACAATATGAGGACTAAATGAAATTAGTAAATACTTTTAACTAAACTTCTAACATATTTTATCAAACCTTGTTAACTAGTTCTAAATTTTAGTTCAAAATAGTAAAGTAACGGTCATGCTTTATTTCTAATCAAATCCCAAGTTTTTCGAATTCGCCGCATATTTAAATGTTTTTCCGTGCTTGGTTTTCTGTAATGTTTAACATCTGAAAGTGAGTAGGAAAATATTAAATAACTTTAATATATTTAATCAACGAGATTTTTGAATTCGCCGTATATCAATTATTCTCCATACTCGTTTATTTGTATTTTACCAAATTGTAAATTTCCTAATATAATTTATTCATATAAATTTAGTTTATATATTAGCCAAATTTCAATTCGCCGCAAACAAGCAGTATGTGGACAAAATGGTCAATTATGGTTATAATATACTTATATTTAAAAAACTATATTTTTCGAATTCGCCGCATATCAAAAATTTTCGCCGTGGTCAATTTTTGTATGTATCAACATTATAAACGGGGTAGAAACACATTTAAACCCATTGTATTAGTTGTAAATCGATAATTTCCCTAGTCAAACACAAAAACATAAATTATTCGATTAAATTCGATTTTACATTTAATTTTGAAATTAAATTACATTATAATTTCATTATATCGTGTAAAACAACGTAAATGTATATGGAAAACGATATAATATTCATTTTTTCGTAGGCGAATTTGATTAAGTGTGATATACCCAAATAGATACGTTTCAAATGTATATAAAATTACGGAGGTTTTTTTTTTTTAACAAGAAGTATATAAAAGTCGATGGCCTTGATTAGCCTGTGTACCATGTGTGTGCGTCTATTTGATTGGAATTTGATTTGGTCAAAAACTATGTTTTTGTGTACACAAGAGTTATGCAAACCATATATTTCGATCACATTTTTTTCGTTTATATAATGCCAAAGGTGATCGACCACACCACTAAAATGAATTGAGTAAAGGAATACATCACATAACAAACAAAAAAAAAAAAAAAAAACGAGGAGTGATAATACGAAAACGATGTAACCTAATAACTTACTTATTTAGCTATTTAATGTCAATTAGATTGACATTATCGATTGCATTAAAAGATAAATTTAGAAATTTAATTTAATTTTTATTTTTTCCAACCGTAGATAAGACAAACCTTATAGTTAAATAAACTTAAGTCGATTAAATTGTATATTGTGTATCTTGAGTATACACAGATATGAAGAGTGTGAGTTTCGGATAATTGACAATTCGTTGAAGGGTGAATACTAGGTAAATCTTACTTAACCTTAATACTTTTATATATTATATACAAAAATCGATGACATAGATATTTAGATAGCTAATTTCATAAAAAAAATGTACGGTTGGTTAAAATAAAATTCACAAAGTGGTGTAATATCCTAAATTGTTTCAATCTGTACAAAAACATCTGGTTTACATATAAACGTACTATATCAATACACGATGGTTAAAAGACATACAGCAAAATCGTGCGATATATTGGCGGTGTTCCAACCATAATATCTCAACAAACTTAACGACTTTATACACAAATCTAACAAAAATATAATTTATGTATAGATGTAAAATGTTTAAGCGAAAAAAAATAAAAAAAATAAAAAATTCAAACGTGAAAATCTTAAAATCTTAAAAAATCATTTATTTCGCGTGTAATGTCATAACACAAGTGAAATAAATATATTCGTGCGGCGAAAAAAAAAAAAGTTTAACTCATATATCAATCGAACGTGTGTTGCCTCGCGAAACATAAATAGGATGGTGTGGTTTATATATATACATAGGGATCTGACCAATCCGAAATGATTCATACATGCTACAAATTTATTTATTTATTTTATTTCGTCTTCCAAAAAAATGTGGCCTGGAAAAAAGGTTTTCCATTTTTTTGTTTGTTTGTTTGTGCTGTTGCTGTAAAGTCAATTAAAATTCCATTTATTATTTAATTCTGTGTGCTATATACACATATATAAATATATGCAATCAACAAAAAAACAACAACAATGAAATTGCAAATAAAATGAATGGTAAACTGGATATAAACTCTGGTTCTCATCTTCCCCACCAAATTCTATGGGTAGAATGAGTTTATGTGGTATTTTAATCAATGCTGTCGTGCATGTATAGTTCATCAAATTATATGGTTTATTTTATATTTGAAGGTTAATTATTTGCATGCATCGAATTAAATTCAATATATCGTAATAAAAAATACAGCGAATTCGTTTATGGCACGTAACATATAATAAATAAACTAATCAATACCTATTCATAGGTTTATTCGATATTTGGTATGTCATTAGTATGGATACGATTAAATTTTGTGTACGGTGAATTAAAAAATATGGATAAATCGTGTTTGTTAAAATGCAGCGAATTCAACTATTGAAATTACAGCGAACTATAAAAATGATTAATTAATTAAATTGTTCTTGCTAATAGTATCATTTTTATTGAAAAGTACTAAGAAGTTAATTATTAAAATTTACGGCGAATTTACCACATCGCTCTAGTTTCACGGTAGTTTTGAAGTCTGTGTTCTAATATGTTGGGCTATAAAATAATCTGCCAAAATTTATATCTGTTACATTAAGCTATTATTATAGTTCTCTGTTATATTAGGATTGATAAAATGATTGTTATTAACTAAGGCGAATTCGGCTAGATTATGTTACAACAAAAAAAAAGGCTAAACAATATTTATACTTTTAAATAATGTTATATAATTAGTGAAAATACGACAAAATTTGGCATACGGCGAATTTAAGGTGAATTAAAAAAATAAATGAAATAAAAAAAATTGAACATAAAACAGTCATTCGTTAAATTGGTGACGGTTTTAATGATTTATTTCGATATAATATTAATATTTGAATGTATAAAGTTTAAAAATGCGGCGAATTCCAAAAATTATTTAATGAACAGAAAAAGATTAAATATTATGTTTGTTCTGCTGATAGGACTATTTGTGGTTATACGCACCAAGAGGTTAATTATTGCAATTTACAGCGAATTCGTTCAAAGGAAAACTAAATAATATGCTTAATTGCAAATAACAATATGTCATTACCTAACTAGATTTTCAATATGTTGTTTAATAATACTCAAGGTTATAGTCTGTATTCAGAGATTATATTAAATATATATGTTCGGCGAATTCGTTTAGGCTATATACAAGCAAAAAATAAACAGTACTTATTCGTAATTTGAATGAATAACTACTATGTAATTAGTATGAATACGATAAAATTTTGTATACGGCGAATTCAAGGCGAATTAAAAATATACAAAAAGAAATAATGTTTTTAAAGTCTTGACGACATTATTTAATAAATTTACGATTTTTCAATTTAAAAAAGTTGAAAAACGCGGCGAATCCTAAAATTAATCTATTTTAATTTACGGCGAATTTGCCTGATTAACGATTTCGAATAAATTGGTCTTCCACACCAAATTCAGAAACTAGGAATGAGACTCATTTAAACATTGTACAATATTAATATAAGTTTATATCTGAGGTTGTTAAAAGTCTTTTTAAAAATATAATAACGATTAAAATATTTAGTACATTTAGTCGCTTAAGTTCAGATTTTGCTTTAAATAATAGGTATAGCAATAATTTAAAATTAACAAAGTAATAAGTCCTGGTATACTCTCAGTTTCTCTCATTTTAATCGACCTACAGTAGAATTATATGATATATTTTATGTTTACGAATATATACGGCGAATTAGAAAAAAATTAAAAAACCAATTTATTCATTAAATTCGTGACTTGTTGATTTATTTGAGAATAATTTTCAAAATTTAAAATGTTTTTAAAATGCGGCGAATTCATTTCTGTTATATATTACCAAGGTGTTATCTAAAACGAGACCGAAATAAATAAATCATCACATGAATTCATTTCTATATATACTTTACGCAATCAACGTTCAAATATTTGGCAAATGATTTTAACGACAACGATAAAAAATAATTCCACAAGGAAACAAAAGTATCTTAAATATCGCGATTTTAATTTATTTATTTTTGCACATTAAATAATAAATTTAAAATATTTTATGTATGACTGCATAATAGATAACACAATTTGACCTAATTATTTGTTTAAATAATATCGTCTGCGCGTGTTTTTTGCGGTTGCATCATTTTATGAATAAATAGACAATGTTTTTGTATTTATTTAAGATTTTTTATGTTGTTTGGCAACAACATTTTAAAATTTTAAAGACGTTCTTCCAAGCGGAAAAACACCCATCTTCAATTAATTATTTTCTACAAGTAATACTTAAGGTGTAGTTAATCCATAATGTAAATATATAAACAACTTATACGCACATATACATATAACATCTTAAGTTCTTCGGTCGGTATTTTTGGCGGGAGAAAATATTTAGAATTTCAATTTATATATTTCGCGAATTAGATAATAGATTTTATTTTTGTTTTGTTTTCTTAGTGACAAATGAGTTTATAATGATGATAAATTAATTTACTTTTAAGATAAAAAGAAAAAGAATTGTGGACTTTTTTTTTAATGTCATTAAAATAATTTATTAGGCTTAAATATGCTTGCTAAGGGTTTTGGCTGTTGTTTGAAGTCGTTTATACGAATACTAAGAAGTAGAATTATGTTTTCTTTTATATATACGCGGTAGCTAGACTGTAAAAAATTGAATTATGATTGGTGAGGCCGGTCATTGACATTGACTTTAGTTAAATTGTTTAAAAAAAAAATCTTAATCGATGGTTAATGTGCAGTTAAACTGATATATTTATTTTGACAGATCGCTACTTTAGCATGGTAGGATTCTTGCGAGAAATATTCATCAAATTCTTAATCTCGTGGTTGAAGAGAATTCAGTAAGTGTCGTTACTGTCGCGTGTAGGTCCATATATCAAGCCATATCTGCTCTCCCAAATGTCATCAACCATTTTTCATTAGCAGAGTAAATTTAAACGATTAAATAGTTAAGTGCTTTAATTTGACTTAACTGTTCGGTTGGTAAAAACTTATATGTTAAAAATAATTTAAATGTGATATTTTGGAAATCTGTCAAACTTGGTCCGTAAAATAAATATATTAATTTTATTATTTTAAGTCAGATCTTAAACATTTGATTTAGTCTGTCTTCTTAAAAGCTAGGTGTTGATAACATTCTGTCAAACTAGTGTCTAAAACTTTTAAACTGAGAGTTTAAAATATTATCTAACCAAAATCTGTCAAACATAATTATGTTTTCAATCTGTAAAATATTTTCTCAGCAAAACTAAAAATTAAAGAAATTTAAACTATATATAGAAATGATTTTATAGCAGAAAAAGTTTTAAGATGTTGGTCAAATTTATTGTCTGTCAAAATTTGGTCTTCAATTTATTTGTCTTCAGCCATACCCGTGTTTATGATTAATTTTTTATTTTCAAATTTTTTATGCATTTTCGTACGTGACTTCCGCTACTATTCTGGGATTAATTTTTTCCACTTAAATGCGATAAATGATATTTTCGGGGGAAAAAACGTTTTAAAGAAATTGGCAGATTAAAAAAAAAAAAAAAAAAAAATTCGTGTTTAAAATTTTTTATAAATAAATAATCCATCAATGACATTGGAATGTCATTGGCAAAATTAATGTTGCATATATTATAGTATGTTTGCAAAAAGGTTAAATTTCGATGCCAATTTAAAAAAAAGTCGTATTACTTTACAGAATTCTCCATTTTGGCGACTTAATTTATTAAAATAGCTTCGGGCATACAAGGCATATATAGTCATCATATATTAACATAATCTCACCGACCTCCCATAAAAATAAAACAAATTAAATTTTGTTAAAGCAAAACCAGCAAGCTTTTTGTACTCGAAACCGGGGGACCACATTAAAAATTCCATTAAAAACGCAAGTAAAAACGTTCGTTAGTTAATTTAATAATTTAAGTCGTTTTGTAATTTATAAACATATATCTTATAAGTATTTTGTTGTTGTTGTTTTTGTTTACATTTTTGAGGATGAGTAACACATATGTATACACAGACATACACAAAAAAAAAGTTTCGTTTCTAACCCTTTTCATATGAACATACGAACCGTTTAGTCAAACGATAAACGACACAACATTTTAATCATCACTGATGATGGGTTTTTTGTTATAATATTAAAATTTAAAATTCATATGTGTGTGTGAGTGTGCGTGTATATGTGTTAGATAGCATACCAAATGGCATATATATTATGATGATTCTGTATGAATATTTTAAGATTCGATTTTTCTTGTCGTCGTCTTAAAGACTGTAAAGATATATCAAAAAACAAAAAAGAAATGTGATGACGATAATTTTGGGTATAATTAGGTTGAATAATGTGTGTTGAAAGTATTAAACATACAAGAAAAGCAACAATAGCAATAAAAAAATGGTTTTTATGTGTTTTTTAGAACCTTGATTAATTTCTAGGGAGTTTTAGAAAATGTATTATTCTTGAAAAGTAATTAAAATCGTTGCTAAAGATTTATATAATGGTTCTACTTTCGTTTAAAATAATTTGGTTTACGAAATAACTAATATTGAAAACTAATTGAACGGAAATTGAACGTATTTTGTACACGAGAACCTTCTTCTTTTCTTATTGAATAGACAAAGGGCTCAAAAATTGAATGGTAATAAAAAATTAAATACAATTTCAATACAAAAAGTATTCTTATTCAATTTTTTACATTATTTCAAAAAATTAGATCACGATCTTACTAATATTGAACAATAATTGAACGTACATTGAAAGTATTTTTTATATAAAAATCGATTAGAACTTCGATTAGACTTTGAACTGAAATTCAATTAAATTCTATTGTTCTATTGTATAATACTAATTGAACGCAAGTTGAATGGTAATTAATAATTGAGTCAGAATTTAATTGAGATCCGTTGCGTATGGATTTAAAAAAATTGATTCGTATTCATCTTTCGATATTCGTTCAACAAATTTGGTCATGACACAAGTAATATTGAACACTGATTGAACGCATTTTGAAAGAATTTTTTCTTTCGTTGATTTGTTCCCTTCATTTGTTCATTTGGTCACTAAATTTGGATACCATATAACTAATATTGAACAATAATTGAACGGCTTTTGAATACATTTTTTATACAAAATTCTTTCTAATTGAATAAAAACAAGGGCTACAAATTGATACAATAGATAAATTGTATATTGTTTTACTGTAGAATACTAATTGAGCGTAAATTGAATGGTAGTGGACAATTTAATAAGCTTTTACTTAAAATGATGCGTTGAATATGGATTTTAATTGAATCGATCAAAGATGGAACTTTCTAGGTTTAATCGAAAAAATTATGTTACGATTTAATTAATACTAAATACTAATAGAAGGATATTGAAAGCATTTTGTATATAAAAAGCCTTTTTCCTTCTAATTGAATAGCTAATAAAAATATTGAATAAGAATCTAATCGGGGTGCATTGTTTTTAGATATAATTTGAATTGATTAAAGATTGGTTTCCAACTTTCTACTGTCGTCCATAAAATTGAGGTTCAATATAACTAATATTGAACAACAATTGAACGGATATTGAAAGCATTTTGTATTAAAAAATTCTTCTTAGTAATTAAATAGAAAAAACTCTGGGAATTGAAATACAATTGTTAAATTCTATATTGTTTTATTTTAGAATATCAATTGAACGTAAATTGAAATAATAGATGTGAGTCTACGGTTCAAATTGAACATCAATTGTAATGAACATATTGAATACAAATTTAATTAGGATGTGTTGCTTGAATATATTTAAATTGAAATTGAATTTATAAAGTTTAGATTGTAATCCAAGATTGTTGAAATTAAAAATCAATCAATATAATTATGTTCAAAACATTTAAAACAATTGAAACATAAACGCGAAACTCTATAACTAAGTGATTTATTTTGTAACAATACGTTTGCGCTTTTTTTACCATTAAAATTTACCGTTAACTACTTGAAAATCACCTCATTAAAATCATAATTTTTTTTTTTCAATATTTTTTTTTTAAAACTTCAATACAAAAAACAATACAATATTTGTTTATGTGAAAATGTCTAGTGTGTACACCGACAAAGGGGGATGTGAAATACCACCGACGAATCGATACGCCGACAAAACCACAATATTCATTCAATTCGATTTTTATTTCGCGATTTTTATTTATTTTTTGCTGTTGTGTTAATGCTTTGCCACACTACAACCATATATATTGGTGATCATAATCAATTTTAATTTTTGCATTGTTGTTGGTGTTGTCATATGCAGGAATACAACATAAAAAAAAATGTTTATGTATTTGCGATTCCAATAAATAAATGGTAAAGTGGTTTTTATACATTATGAAGTCGTCTTCGTATTTTTATGATATTTTTTTTATTTATTAAGACAGAAATGTAACGGTTGATAACAATACCGACATTCGCGTTTTAATACATTCTGATAACATAAAAATAAAAACACACCTAAAACTTTTAATATATCTGACCTGAAGACACATTCTTCTTGTCATCATACCGCAACTATACAAAAAAAAAATATTCACAATCGTTGCTGTTGTCAAATAATTCTTCTTTGCCTATATATGTTAATTATACTGATAACGAATTTAGCGTCGCTAAAATTGCGTGTACACATACGAGCCTTACACGCAAAAATTAAATAATTTTCTTATCTTGTTTTAATGAGTTTTTATAAACGAAATGTGTATAAAAGGTATTTTCGCACGCAAAATAACAAAAAGATAAATAAAGTCGCGAAACTTGTAGCAAAGACAATTTTTTTTTGGTTATATATTTAAAATTAAATATCGTAAAGATAATAATCCTCTTATGTAAGGTTGATGTTTTTTAGTATTTTAGCATATTATGTCATAAATGGTGACATTACAATCTTAGATTAACTATTTGTAGGTTAAATATAGTTTAAAAATTTTAAATACACTATTTACAATGTAAAAAAAAATTGAGCTACTTTTTGAGCAACTGTTTTTTATTTGAGCAAAATGTTTCAGTGCAAACAATGAACACATTTACAATGTTAAAAACATAAAATATTTATAAAATTTAAGTTTTTTTGATCTAATTAATTATAGCAATAACGATGATATGATATTATAATATATTCAAGTATTTATTTCGAAATTTTTGTGGTTTTTAACATTTTTAGATTAGATTGCTAAAACTAGAATATTTATCGAGGCCAAGTGGCATACGATATGTGCGTATTTTCAGAATTTAATGTGCTTATCGGATATACAAGTAGCAAACCGCTTCACATTTTAACCTACCCCGCGTAAGCACAGGAAATATAAGTTGTTGATAGCAATAAAAGTGATAGCGCATTATTTTATTATAAGCAATATAACGTTTAATGACCTCAATTTGGTAAAAACTAAGGTATCTGGTGTGAAAAAGATTTAAAAATGTGCTTTACTATCCTAATAACCACACCAAAAATTTAAAATTAAATTGTATCAGGTAACAAATCTTAAATCGCCATTTATATTTCATATTTTTTTGATTAACCGGAAACTCTTGCAAAAAACAAAATTATAATTAAATTTTACATTTTTGTGCGAAGTTTTTATGCGGCTGTACGCGGCAATGTCAACGACAACGATGATGATGGTGATGGTATACAAAAGGAGCAAAAATAATTTCCTGTCACCGTTTATACATTAAAAATATAAATGAAATTTATGTATGGCGTGTGTGAGTGTGTGTGTGTGTATTTGTATACGACACACATACATACATACATACATAGAAAAAAAAGGAAAATTTTATTAACAAAACAATTCTTTATACCAAAATTTGTATGTACCCCGAAATATATCAATCACCCAACAAAAAATATATAGATTTATGAAAGCATCATTATTACACACATGCCAAACTTGTCATTGAAAATTTATGTTATTTATGTATATGATTATGTTATTTGCATAATTCGTAGATGTACTGTTTGAAAATAATAATAATGTCATATGACACAAACATTGTGTGACTGCTAAATGTTAATGATTCGTTTGGAGAGCAGGAAATCTAATACAAGATACATTTGTCAAAGTCAATGTATGTTGTTGTCGTCTTATTATTGTATATTCTTCTGGTGATTACCCTCTAATTTTGTTTTTATTGTTACCATCTCGTTTCATTGAACATACAAAACCAGAAAAACCGACAAAAAAATTTATCGAAATTACATAATTAAAATTCGCGAATGCAGAGCGTCAAACATATTGGAAAAGTGACAAAAAAACTACTCTAGTGTGTGTGTGTGTTTGTTGTGTTGCATGTTTGGTAATCAACTTTTTTTTCTGTAAATAATTCTGTGTTTTAAGGTACACTGACTTTAAAATTGAAGCAGGTTTTGCCTATTCAAAGTTTTAGTTATTGATCTCTAAAATAAGTCGCTTAAATATATCAAAGATAAGTCAAATATTGGGATGATAAATCAATTTATTGGCAAATTATTTACAAATTCTTTTTTAAAGTGGTTTAGGCATTTAAAAAGGTATTGAAACTAGTCCTAGAAATATTATAATTGATTAAAACTTGATGCTTGGAAACGACATAGCTATTGACTCCACAATCCCAACGGATTTAGTTGCAAAAAGAGTCAATAATTGTATGAAAAATATAAACGGCCAACAGCCCACAGTCCTTACGCTATTTTCTAGATTAAGTCTTTTACTGGATCAAACATCGTCTTTTCTGGATTTTGAAATTTTAAGAAATCTGGGATTTTGGTTTTATTAAATTTTCTTCAGATTCATCGCTTTCCAATAAATATACTGCTGCTGCATTTGTACCATAGTGCAATATTACTATTAATGATATTTAAGTTTCGTTCACCATAACCTCGGATGAAAATCCTAGGATTTTTCATCCATGCTCTTCATGTTTTTATTTTTTTTTGTTTTACATCTTCGGATGATTTGCTCACAGGAAAAACGGAAAGGCATCTAATCGTTCGAACGTTTGTCTTTAGATGAAAAAATAGTTCTGATTTTAGCTCCTATGGGAACTAGTGATGATATTATAACTTAAATGCTACGTATCCTTTTGAAAGCACTCCTTGTTTGCCAATGATTGTCTAAACATTTTTAACTTTAGTGAAAAACTAGTAATTCACATAAGACTTTAGCTCAAAACCAGTAATTTTTAGGACACCAATAAATTGGTTAACTTTAACACATACAATTTAATTTGATTTACGCGAAATTAAAGGTGTGGAACCTGTTTGTTAAATATGTGGAACTTATGATTTTTTTGTATGGAATTGTGGTATTTTTTGTTTAAAGGTCGATTATTTTAATTGTTAACCTTTCAAAGTTGTGTTTCGCTGTGGAACTTATTTACATTTTGAGATACATAGATGATCTTCCATCTATCTCAATAGATTGATTTTAATGAATTTAGCGCAAAACCAGTACTTTAAAGAATACCAAATAAATTGGTAAACTATAACTATAAACTATAAATTGGTAAACTATAGTTTAAGGTGTGGAACTTGTTTATAGAATATGTGGAACTTAATTTTTTTTTATATGGAATCGTGATATTTTTGTTTAAAGTTCAAACATTTTAGTTGTTAAATTTTAAAAGTTGAGTTTTGCTGTGGAACTTTTTGGCATTTTAAGATATAGTTGACATTTCATAAATTCCAGTTTAACACTTAACAAATATATTAATTTTAAATTTTAAATAATTTTATGTATCGGCCTTTAGTCCATATCGTTCTCCATATCGTTGTGAGCCATCCGCTTCAATAATTTAAATATTTATCAAACACACCATGTTGTTCTTCTGGTTGTTCGTATTCAAAAAACATGTTGTTCCTGTTTTTGCTATCTATCTTGTTCTTAATTATAAACAAAAGAAAACAAAATAATGACCACCATATTCCTTTTCAATTAATTGAAAGATTATAATCGAT
The DNA here is from genome assembly GCA_963556175.1 of Tipula confusa. Classification (NCBI taxonomy): domain Eukaryota; kingdom Metazoa; phylum Arthropoda; class Insecta; order Diptera; family Tipulidae; genus Tipula; species Tipula confusa. The sequence continues at coordinate 36,630,151 of OY744477.1, read as the reverse complement.
AAGCCAATGTTAATTGTTGCATTGCGGGCTATACATGCAACTTTTTATCATAATAAATAGATTTGCGGTCAGATTTTAATTTATTTTAAAATGTTAACTAAATTATATAATGAAATTTTTATTAAAAATTGAATCAAGTTTGAACCGAAAAATTATCAAATATCGATTAAGGTAAATCGCAACTTAGGCACGACTGATATGAATATTTATAAAATTAAATTTGTTGTTTTCTGGTTTTGACTTAAATTTTTTTTTATTTTTTCGTTATCACTTCATTTAATTAGACATGAAAAACCAGAATAATCATCAACACAAAAAAAAAAACATCGCTTACAATTAATTAAAACGAGAATGCAGAACAAAAAAAAAAATAAAGAATAAATTATTGCTGTGCAGCATTTTTTTTAAAGATTCAAACATTCGAAATTTGTAAAAAAGAAACGTGCCCAGAAATTTGATTGAGTTTGATTGTTTAAGTCGTCTTGGGTTTGAATCGACGATTAACGAGCACTATATCACCTCGTATAATCAGAACACAAAACCAGAATTCTTCGCAAAAAAATGTCGGTCATTACTCTAACCAAGAATACGATTTTAATGCAATGACTTAATTGTTGCGTTATATGCTACATACACAACTTTTTTTATTTTTTGCTTTTCCTTTAATTTTATATACTCGTATGTACTTAAAAAGTTTGACATTTTGATTTTTAATAACGAGTTTCTGTTTTTATTATGTTTTCCTTATTTTAATGGTGATGGATTTCCGCTTTCATTATTAGGGTGAAAAACTGATACCTGATACTTTTTGTTGTTTAAATTTGGCGGTAAAGTGTTGAAAATTAATGTAAAATTTTTAGGAATCATAAATTGAATCCGCACCTAAAAAAATAATTTTACCACAACACTGTACAGCGTGTATACGCAATGTTTGTACATTTGGTTGTATGAAGACACAATAATAATAACATGCCCATCACAATCTCACACGTTATAGATGACATGCGAACATAATATTTAACATAAAAAAATCGGTAATGTTTTTTCTTCTAAATTCTATGATTTTTTTTTGTGACGGTTGATTTGATGAAATGTAAACACTGGGTATGTAAAATAAAAAATACAGATACGTATTACGAAATTTCATCGCAGATAGGTTTTAAGATCTGACTATATATGATAATGGTGATGACCATCAAAAATAAATTGTACGTTATGTGGGTCGTGTTCTATGTCATTTACGATCACAGCAAAAATTCTAATCACGAACCACATGCACTTCAATATAATAGTATAGATATATATAGTTCATAAATCTATATTAGGGATCGACATAATATAAAATTAAATCAATTTTCAGCCTCAGGAGACAAATACAACAGAGAATTTTGCTTTTTAATTCAAACGAACGAATGTACAAAAAAAGCAGCATTTTTCTTCGTCGTTTTTCTTTTGTTTCGGTAGTTTGTCTTATCTTTATAATTTGACGATAACAGGAAAATTCAATTATTTTGTTATTGTTGTAAATTTTGTTTGTTTTTTTCGTGCTTTACGTCTCGATTTAGTCGTTTTGTATAGATAGAATAAATGGAACAGAATTTAGTAGATCAATATTCAGTCAATCATTTCGTGAATGAGGGCGGAAGGTTATAGCAATTGTATTTTGAAAGGGTGGCACCAGAGAATTTAGTTTTTTTTTGCTTGTTGTTTAATTATAATCTTTTATGTTTGGTATGGTAGAGTCATGCATACGACTAATGTTGTTTCGTGCTTAGAATTACAAAAATTGATTGAAATTAAGTTTTAAATGCTGACTTTAGCGTAAAATCGGTCCTTTATAGAACGTCAATAAATTGGAAAACTATAACACATGCAATCTTTTAAGTTTTACAGTAATTTGGGTGTGGAACATATTTGCAAAATTTGTGGAACTTATGTTTTTTGAATTAAATCGCAACTGTTTGGGTTAATATACATAAAATATCATATTTAAGATCCAAAAGTTAGTATTTTGCTGTGGAACTTATTTGGATAATGCAATAGGTGTCAAGTGGTATCAGAGAATTTATTTGTGTCGCACCATAAAACCCTTTAAATTTAGTTTACAAATTTAAATGTTGGCTTTAGTGCAAAACCAGTACTTAACAGAAGTAAAATATTTTCAGTTTTTAGAGCAATTTTTGAGATGTGAAATTTGTGAATTGTTTGTGAAGATAATTCTTTACTTAATAAATTTATTATTTAAAATATGGAAACAAAGAAGTTTGTTTGAATGTTAAAGTTTAGCATTCGGCTTAGGTTGTTTAGAGCTTAGAATTACTTAATTTTTTAAAATTAAGTCTTGCTATGTGTAAATGCAAAACCAGTAATTTGCTTTAGCACAAAATCAGTAATTTACAGAATATTGCCAATAAAATGGCAAACTTCAACACATCAAATATTATCGGTCTTTATAGCAAATTGAGTTGTGGAACATATTTGTGGAAAATTAAGAAACTTATGTTTTATTCTGTACTGAATCATGTTTTTTGGGTTAATATACATAAATGAATATGTTTAAGATTTCTTATTCGTGTTTATTTAATTTAATTATAACCTTTAAAGGTCATGCATGTGGCTAATGTTGAAATTAAGTTTATTAATGACTACTTAAACGCAAAACTAGTAATTTACAGATTAATATAAACATTTAAAAATTAAGCTTAAATCATGGCCTTCGCTTAATTCCAGTAGTTTACAGAACGTCAATAAATTGGTAACCTATAACACATTAAATGTTGTCTGTTTTTAGAATAATTTTAGTTGTGGAACATATTTATAGTATTAATATAAATAAATGACTAATTTTAAGCTCTAGAAGTTAGCTTTTCTGTGTGGGACGTATTAAGAAGGTGCGATAAATGACATATCTAGAATTCCAGAATTTCACTTGAACTATATTACACTAGTGTAATAATTTGAAATGATATTACTTTATTTTGTTTGCATGTCAAAAATTCTTGCTTGTGACTAATGTAAACATTTAAAAATTCTGTTTGACACGCTTAAATGATAACTTAAGTTTAAAACCAATACTTTATAAAACGTTAGTAAATTGATAAACTATAACACATTAAATTTCATTGGTTTTTAGAGTATTTTGATGTGTGGAACTTGTTTGTAGAAAATGTGGAACTTATGTTTTTTATAAGGAATCGTAATTTGTTTTTGTTTAAAGTTAATAAATTTTAATTTTTAAACTTTAAAAGTTGTGTTTCGGTGTGGAACTTATTTGCATTTTAAGATAGAGCCATTGCATAAATTCCAGTTTTAAACTTACTACATTTTAAATTTAAAATAATTTTATATAGACTTTAAAATTTGAGATTAGACTTATAAAATTAGAAATGGCAACAAAAATAAGATCAAATGAAGTTCAAAAACCTATACTAAACATTTAGTGATTAAAAATGTGTGATTAATTTTTACTCAAAGTAACTTTTTTCTAATATCTAAAATTATACATTCTTATTGGAATTCCGAACTTTAAACTTGAAAACCAAAATTGATTAACTTTTAAATTTAGTTTTACAATTTCTAACCTTGAACATCACAAATTATTAATTACTAAATTAGGCGCCTCTCCACCTTATCTTTACATATTTTACTTCTGGTGTTATCATCATATAAATAGCGAAAAATAAAACGGGTCGACCTTGCAAACGTCTATGTCGCGATTTCTTTTTTTAGAAATTTGGTATCGTTGATAAACATTTTGTTTTGAAAACACCATCATCTAACATCAAGGTCATTGTCAAAGCAAATCTTTTAAACACTATTATCTTTCACTCAGTGCACCCCATAAATAATTTACACAATCATCGCTCACTCTCGATTTTTTAAATACAAGACAAAAGCTCGTATACAAAAATGATGACGGTGCTCGAAAAAATCACGTTATCACGTTTCGAACAGAAGGCAACGCATAATAAAAAAAAACCACAACATCGTCGTACCTCGATTTTTTTTTGTATTTTCGCAAAGCTTATCAATTACAGAAAACTTTTCTCATTTTCATTAATTTTCACTTTTGTTTTGTTTTTTTTTTTTAATTAACATAAAATCTAATAACAACAGCAACAGCAACCAACCAACATTATGATTAGAAATTGTGAAAATAAGTGGAATCTATATATATATACAAATTATATAAACACACACATACAAACACAGAGCGCGAATACAAAAATTCTTATTGTTTTCCCTACCTTCTTCCTTTATTATTGTTTTGTTTGGTTTTGGTAAAACACAAGAACAACAACAAAAAGTGTTAAGTCATAGAAAAATTATTTACGCGCGCCCTTTTCAGAAAGGGTTGTGTATATTAAGGATAAGCGATAATTAATTGAATCTCTTATGCTCGTGTATCGAAACATTTAACCTAATCTCGTATAATTGAATGTTTGGCAACCTTTTGATATCAACACATTGTTTGAGTATTTTCTTTATCAATGTAATCCAAAATAATTGAATTATCTACCAGATATATATACACACACACAGCAATATAGTCTAATCCCAAATCTCGATAATCTACTTTTTTTTTAAGTTTTGCTTAATTTTTTTTTTTTGTTGGATAATCAAATATCATATCAAAATGTAATTCGATTTTAAGTTTTGAAAATAATTCGAGCACATAAACTTTGATGACTTGGCATTAGATCGAAATGTACGGTCGTTAGGTAGATAAGATAAGACAAAAATGTGTTTTAGTAATAATCCTTTAAGGGGCTAGTAATCCAAACAAGGTAAAAAAAATTTATAAGTCTCCAATAAGTCTATACGTATGATACACTAATATATTAATCCAAAATTTCCACTTCGTTTTCATTTCAATCGATACAGGTGTACTCTATATATGTCACTATATATGGCATAGTAAAACTAAATTCGCCGCGTTTTGTGTATGAATTATAAATTAGCCAATTGCTAATATAAATAATCAATAAATTCACATAACAATAACTTGTCGTACGTCATTTGTGTTTTGCCGGGTATTTTTGAATATCTGAGTGATAATCTATCTAGAAAACATAAATTTTTAACTCAAATCACCTTTTAACTAATTTTCTTTTTTGTATTAAAAATTTTCACTTAGATTTTTTATTTGTATATAAATTTATTTTTTGTATATTTTTCACTTTTCACTCAAAACAAAAAAAAATTGAAAATAAAAATTTCACTCAAAAAATAATAATCACTCAATTTTTTTTTACTTCACACAGTTTTATGTAATAATATTATTTTTTTTTTTTTTGAAAATAAATAAATTAAATTTTTTTCAATTTTTACACGATTTTTTTTTCTCTGTGCTATATTTACTGTGTTCTTGTTAAGTCGAGAGACAAGCCGTAACTGAATCAAGTTATCTCTTTAGCATCAAGAAAAATAAAAAAAAAAGTAACGTAACAGAAAAAAAAAAAATAAGCAAGCAAAAAAGTTTTTTTTATTTTTTTATGTTTTGATGTTTTTTTTTTGTACAATATATTAAAGCAACAAAAATACACATAACTTTATGTTTGTATATTTATGTGTTATTATATTTATATGTTGGTGGAGCAGCATAGACGAAAAAATATGTGTAATACTAAAATTTTACCAATTTATGTACTGTGTGTATATAGTTGGTGAAAATATTATGTGCAATATTTTTATTTTGATATATAAAAGAGAACTGTCACCCGAGTATAGGTTGTGTCATTTTTTATGCTTTTGTTATTTTATGGTATATCAAATGTAAATCGATTGTTTTAAATTAAATTTTTATTTTTTTAAAATTTTTTTTTGGAAGTTTAAGGTTAACATGCTTTAGTTTCGATTATTATCTAGAATTTTTCATAAAATATTCATAAATCTTCGAAATTTTCAAATTATATTGACGATGCTTCGATATAAGAAATTTATGGAAATTAATTTGTGTAATTCACAAAAATATTTTTAGAAATGTTTATTACAATTTTGAACAGTTACTGTTTTGAAACCAAAACAATCCAAGCTATTAAAGTGAATTTACCTAAAGTAAATTTAAATTTTGAGATTACCAACTTTTCAATTTAAAAATACAAAAATAAAAAAAGGTATGCACTTGGATTTCAAAAATATAACGGTTTTTTTAATTTTGAAAATTTTAGTAATTTATAAAAATAATTCTTAGTTTCGAAATTTGATAACTTAAATTTTTTAAAACTTCTTAAAATTTCAAATTCAACAAATTTAATATTTTTAAAAAGTTATGAATTTGTAAAATTTTTAAAACTTACGAATTAAATTTTAATATTTATTACAAAATTTAAAAAAAAAAACAAAAGAAGTTTAACTCTTTGTGTTTTTCAACTTTACCTGGTAAATCAGCAGAGATTCTGATAAATCCGTCCTCTTCGGAGGTTGGCCCAAAGGATTTTGGAGTGGGTCAATTATTGCTTGATGACCAACATCTTCAACTAAAATTTTTTTTTAAACAAGTTTATGAAAATGATGAACTAGGAAGAAGAAAACTAAAATTGAAAAGGTACCGTCGCTGCTAAGCAACAAAGTGGTGCTGCTTAAAAGGGATGACGAAAATTTAAAGTTTTTGTTTTTTAAAATGAAAGATTTTATACTGATGAAGAAGAACTAGTAAAAGAAACAGATTGGGTCTAAAAAAGAAAAAGAAAAGCAAGAGAAAGAAAGCAAAGTCGTCTTCTGAATGTAGTGAGATTCAACAAAACATCCTCCTAAACACCGATGAAGCTGGAATACAACGAAAAAAACCTGATTGTTTTCTTTTATGTTACAATCTATGTCCCAAGAGATATTCAGTAAATTTTTTGGTTTTACAGTGGTACGGTTGGAGTATTTTTATCCATTGATAAAATCTCAAATACATTTAAACTTAATTTAACCTGCTAAAATATATTTGTCTATATTCTATATTTGTCTAAACTAAACCTTGTTTGGCAAATCTAGAATGTTTTGACGTTTTAGTCTTTGCTTCGTCGAGTAGTTTGTTCGCCAACTCGTTTGGATGAACTGCTAGCCGTGAGTGGTATCTAATGCTAAAATTTCTAATCTCTTCTAGTATTGTTGGTATTTTGAGATCTCTGTGAATTAAATCGTTCATCGCATGAACCATGGTGCATCTACGGTTATTCTCAGAAATTTGGATTGGAAACGATAATTAGAATTGCTGGCTGTTCCCCATAACTATATACCATATGGCCAGTAGGTTTTAAAATGGCTTTATTAGAGGTTTTAAAATGGCTTTATTATTTTATTTTCGAGCGACAAACTTGTATGTTTACATACGAGCCACTACATTTTGGACAGTTTTATTCCCAATTGCTTTCTTTTTGTCCATATATGTTTACGCCATGTTAGACGTTTGTTTTGATGAATTCCTAAATATTTAACTTCATTAGATTGCGGGATTACCTGGTTATTCAATTTAATCGGCGGGCATATGTCCTTGTCCTGTAAAACCTCTTTCGCTTTGTTGGGGTTTTCGTGTGATGAAAGTATTGCCGTGTCATCTGCAAATGTTTCTACAGTCACTAGATTATCATAATGATTGCTTAATTTTATATTATAATCCAACATGCCACACTATGGATTAATCAATTATTTTTAAATCTAATTTATATTAATTTTAATTTTTTGTGTGAAATAAAGTGTATATAAATTAGATTTTTGGAAATTAAATGACGTATTGGCCATAAAACGGCTAATTTAATTAATTTGTAATGTTTAATAATTTTTTTTTAAATCTAATTTGTATTAATTTTAAAGTTTTGTGTGAAATAAAGTGTATATGAATTAGATTTTCGGTAATGACGTATTGCTCATACAACGGTTAATTTAATTGATTTGTAATGTTTAATCAATTTTTTTAAAATCTAATTTGTATTAATTTTAAATTTTTGTGTGAAATAAAGTGTATATAAATTAGATTTTTGGTAATTACATGACGTATTGGCCCTAAAACGGTTCATTTAATTAATTTGTAATGTTAAATAATTTTTAAATATCTAATTTTTATTATAATTTTCATAATTTTATGTTTTAAATGATTTAATAAATTAATTAAATGTAAATTTCAAGCAAAAACTAATCCAATTTATTGATGTCTAATACTTTGAGAAATTAGCTCATTAATTGATTTTTTTTCAGAGAAACATTGCAGATTACAGTTGAATGGTGGCACATTGGAGTGCTGATAAGAGATAACAGAATGCATAGTACTTCATTATCATTGTGATTGTCTTACGCTTACAGTATTTTGAATATTGGCTACCGGGAAACCGTACCAAATTTGTTATTAGTGACATACCTTTCTTTCCCTAACCCCTATATAAATTTCACTCCACTCATACATCTAAATTTATGTAACTTAGATTCAAAAAAAACTTTCAAACACTCATAATTCGAAAAGGCTATCACAAATTTGTGGATGCTTTGAAATTATTCAATAAAACAATAAATGGTAGTCCTAGCAATCATACAACCTTTTTATGTCTATTTATCTGCGTTAAAAATGTTCCTTGACCCGTAACCAATATTAAAGTATTTTAAGTTTGACAAATGACATTAAAATTGTTAATTAATTTTGTGACGTTGTATATGACATCATACGAGAGTTATCATATTACTGATAGACTATTTTTATTTATAACGCATGTATATATTCTATAATTATGAATAAGTTTAGTCAATTTGTTGATGTCACTTAGTATTATAATAAATTTGATCTAATTAATATTCGTGGCTAGACTTATTCTAGTCATACAAATTCCCAGACAAAAAAGTCCCCACAGATTAAATCATTCCTCTCATGATTTGTGTATAAATATAAAAAAAAATCAAGAAAATACCTAGAATTACTCACCCACCGGTTGAATTACAACAAATTTACGCGACAAAATTCACGTTTCTATGGCGTAATTACTTGCGTAACCACCATTCATACAGGCCAAAACAAATAAAATAAAAAAACCGCGCACATTTTAGATGATCTCAATTTTATTCATGAAATCATTTGAAATTTACGTCATTGATATCATGTCATCGGTACATCCGATGGATCATTATATGTTGACGCGTTTTCTATTTCTGGTATATTAAAATTTTCATCATAGTATAATAAAAAAAAATCACATCTACAGTGGGTGAAAATATATATTTTCTTTTGCAGTGAAATTCATTTTTATATATTATCTCTTCTTCCGACTTTTATTGCCACTCGAAAATTTTTATACATATTTTGAAGTATAATTTCACTTTATAGCTTTAATTCAGAACATGGATTTGGCACAATAAAGTTGTAGATGTAAGTGGTTGCAGAAAATATTTTTGGCACTCGACTTGGTAAATTAATTTTCTTACCGGTTGAATTATAAATACATAAAATAGATATACACTTTGAATGAGTTGAAAAACAATTAACTTTAACTCAATTTAATATTTTCAATTGCCGCCAAGGTACAAATGAGTTTGAGTGGAATTTGAAATAACTTGTAATTAAGGTTGAAATAGCATTCATTCAAGCATTTTAAAAGTCTGAAAAAAATCAGTCAATATTTTATCAAGATCATTTTTCTATTTTCCTTATCTCAATATGTTACGGATAACGCATACACATCACATCACAGTTTAGTTTCGCTTTCAAATTGTTTGTTATGAATTCAAATGAAAAAAATTTGAAAACTATAAATTATATCTAGGCGACAGAATTAAAAAAAATTGTCTACACACAGTATCATGAAATTGGATATGTTCTACTGTGCAATATAAATTCGCACTACTGGTATAATAATAATAATAATTGATCTTTACAGGCCAGTGCTGGCCCGTACAGTACAATAATCTGGCATGACTTTGACTTATACTAAATGGTGAATTTAGTCTCAGAGATCGCTTCACTATTGGTTTAGATAGTGATCGCTTTGATTAAATATTACAAATCATTTGAATTTACCGTTTTATGACAAATTTTCTGTGACCCGTGACTTGTACTAAAACTGCCATCTTAGTTTTGCAGTGTCCAATTGATTATTACTTCCTACAAATTTGGCAGCCAATCGATAAGATCTCTTGGGAGACCCAAGACTTTCACTTAAAAATTAAGACATGGTCAATTTGACTGCGGGACGCCTTATGAGGGTGTGCCCTTGTTTTTAAGTGAGGAAAGAATATGCTAGCCACAGTAAGGTCGTGCGCGATCCCAAAGTATTTCATTCTTTCTCCATTATCCATTGCCAGTTCGGGTCAGGAGCCAGGTTAAGCATAAGTTAAGTTATTTGACGTAGTATTTAGATATAATTTCGGAAGTTGTTCATCTAGATGTAATAACGTGTTATAAGGCCACGGATAGTCTCATCTAATAAATCCAACAATTTGAGAATGCTTTTTTATATGTACCATGTTTTAGTTCTCGTTGATCCAAAAAATTACGGATAAATGCTTGACTTTGGTATGCTTTTTCCGGAAATTATTTAATTAAATTGGCAGCTAAATCTATCATTCTGTAATATAAATTTTATGTCAATAATATCGCCAAGCAGTAATAAATTAAAATTACTTATCACCTAAAATTTCTAAAAAGTAAAAGTAATATGACCCACCAACACTCTCAAAACACGTCATAATAATGTCAATACACGCAAAATACTAAAATGTCAATGGATTACAGATTCTAAAAATTATTAGCACGAAAATTAAATGACATAACCGTTAAACTGACAAAGTACGTTATTGTAATTACAAAAAAGTAAATAAATTTCAATACACACACACCCGTACCTCAAAAATACATATTTATTACATATTCAAAAAAAAAATTATTCAACACGAAAATTAAATGAATAACCGTTATAAACTGACAAAATACTCCATTGTATATATAAGAAACTTTGATTGATACACATTTCAATACACACAAAACTCTAAACTGTATATGATTTACAGTTTCAAAATAAAAAATATTTAACACCAAAATTAAATGAAATAATCGTTAAAATATTTATTCATTTGCATCAGTGACGTCTAGAAATATTGTTATTTCTGGGAATAAAAATATTGATATTGTTGTTAACGTGGTTTCTTAATGCATGAGTGAGATAATGAATAGCTTGATGCTGGAATTGTACGTGCTTAAAGCAGGTAACAGTGGCTGCTACTGCATACTAATACCGGTATCGGTCCATTGTGATACTTTACTAATACCGTTATTAGAACCATTCTAAGCTACTGATGTATAGCGTAAGATGTCTCGTACCTTGATGTCTGCAAGATATACAAGGTTGCTCATTACATATTTGTCCAAGGCTCTATGACTTTTTTGATGTCATTACTTTCCAGAACCAGCCTTCTCGCATGTTCACCGAAAAGATATGAAACGCTCTTAGTCTAGCATTGGTCACACTTGTCTTGATCTCTCATTCTGCCATCTGCTTAACGAAGGTATCGTCCGGAAGAAGATAGAACATAACCTCTAAAAGCACGCGTAGGTGTTGTCCTTAGCGCCCTGCTTCTGGAAGTTTAGGTAAATACTTTGCATCTTTCCTATCCTATTTTTGTGAGTTGCTTTGTCAACGCTGGTCACCAAACGCTCAATTCGACGGCATTGTGCCAGGCTTGAGGCCTTATATTTCTAACCACTGGCCTACAACTCTAGATTTTTTTTCCAAATGCGATTTCCAAATCTTGTTTAGTCGCGTAATTTACGAGATTTTTAAGTACCCTCCAACCACGCCGGCCTCATTTTTGCTATTGGTATATGTCTACGCAATCCGATATCGAACTTGTTGACTGCTGATATAATTTGGAAATTTTTTAGCATTTAGAAATAAAGCGATAGTTCGCTTAAAATCTGAGAATATTTTAATAATTTAATCCCATTTCCTGGTTTAAACTGATATTAGGCAAAAATGTTGTGAAAAAGTGATAGCTTCATAAATAAAAATCTAAAAATGTATAGTTTTTGCTTGTTAGTCAACCAAATGAACTTAATTTTTTTTTCGAATACTTAAAATTTCAAATGTTATCTTATTTTTGTTATCGAATATCCTTTCGGTTCAGATGACCAAGCGTGTCTGGGGTAGTCCAATAAATGATTTTGTGATGATATCAAAAAAAAAAAAATTTTTGTTTCATAAAGTTTTCATAACTGAAAATAATACTTTTAATAAACAAAATTATGGCTGGAGCATAGAATGACACCTCAATCTCATATCTGCTGTACTCATTCAACCATAAAATATGATAAAATAAATAAAAAAAAATTATCATAATTTCCCATCATTGTGAGATACATAACATTGATGTAAAAATATGTACCGCATCGAGATAGACAGATATTTATACTCTTTTGTGCGTTCCTATACACTCAAACCATGATACAAATACAAAAAAATTCCTATATCCATCATTCTGTTCACCAATCGAATTCATTGTGTCGTATTCGATCATTTAGCAAAATGTATTTTTTGAAAAATTGAAAAATTTTCATATTCCATAATTCCCTAAATTTATTCAATACAATGGTTGTTGTTGGGTTACCTACCTATTTTTCTTCCTTCACAACCAACCTGCCATATCATAAATATACAGCATCAATAATAACAACAGAATTTGTTGTACAACAACAAAAATGTTACGATGAGTATCTGTATAAAACTAAAAATATATAGAAAATTGAAGCAATTTCAAAAAGAGCAACAAAAATTGTACTGTTGTTTACCGAACAAAAAAATAAAAATCTTCTGAATAGTTTCATGGAATGTGGTCGAAAACTATACTGTATCGGAATGTTAGTCTAAATAATTTGTATCAATTTAGTACGAATGCTATATTGTATAGGTAGTATATAAATTGAAATCCATTTAAATGATTTAATTATGAGAGCAATTAAAATATTACAATATATTACAATATTACAATAAAAACCTGGGCAATTTTCCCCGAATCCCAATAATAATTCGATTTAACCAGATTTGTTTCATCTATCTGTAATCTGATAACCTGGGGTCGTTTTTTAACATAATCAAAATATTGAGCTACATTGAGCAACTTGATTTTTAATAACAAGAGGTTACATAAGAATTGAAAAAAACCAATTACTGTATTAAGTTTGCGATAGTATGTGTATGAGCTCAGAAAGATGCAAAAAAAAACATGAGTTGTAAAAAATTCAGCAACTTTATCTTTAGTAAAATTTGTCTAAACGCGAATATTACTTTTTATTGTCTAATTATTATATTTGAGTGCCTTTATACAATTAAGTCACATTTTTGTAATTTTTTGTAGTATCTCAAGATTGAGCTACATTTAGCTCAAAATTTTCAAAATATTTAGAATAAAAAAATTAGAGTAATCCATAGAGAACAAATTATCATCCTCTATGGTAAATCTAAAAATTAGAGTAAGCTTAGCAAGAATCAGTTTCTCGTGTTGGCCCTTCGTATCGTTCTAGACATACATAGTTTTGTACCCCAAGAAGCCATCTTAGTCGACAGTGACGATGCCAAATGCGCTTGCAAAATGGTGGCTCCTTTCAAAAAGATCATGATAAGAAATCATTATCATGATCTTTTTGAAAAAAGCCACCATTTTGCAAGCATATCATTATCGAGGTTAATTTACTACACTTAAATCAATTGAGCAACTATTTAATTATTATTTAATATAATTATTTAAGATATTTTAATTTGTTCAAAAATAATGTTTTCCATTTTCATTAGTAAAAAGTTTTCATAAATAAATTTAATCAATTTCTTCAAAAATATGGATGTTAAATTGAGCACCCAGATAAAAATAACAGTCTAAACTTAATACTTATATTACATTTTAGTTTGCTTAATTGCACCTAAACCAGTTCTTTTAGTTCTGTAACATGATATTTTAACATAATTGAGCAACTTGAGGAAAAATTGTAATTGCATTCATTCGCTTGACAAATTTGATACCGTTACATAAAAAAAATAAATGATGGCAGGTTAAGACAAGTAGAAGTTAATTTCTTAGACAATTTAATAATGATAAATTGAGCAACTAGATTAAAAACACACATTTCATAAAATTTTAAACTGTTTAATGTTTTTTATTAGGTACTCGAAAATATTTTGAAAATTTATAGTATTGATGATTAGATTGTTCGGTGTTTTGTATTTAAATTTGCCATATTGAGCAATATGGTTTCTAGCGCACACTTTAATTTAAATAATTTTAAAAAATCTCTAGATGCATTAAGTATTGTGAAATACGTGTTCCAGCTTAAGTGTGTGCAATTGACGTTTGAAGAATTAATCTAATATAAAAATTGAGCAATACACATTTTGATTTAAATAATTATTGAAGAGATATTTCAATTAGCTTTTTATAAAACTGTTTATTTTGAGCACCTATCAGACTAAATACTATTAATATGTAGTGACTAAATATTATTTTTAAATGACTCCTGATTATTGAGCAACAAGTTTTCTAAAGCACAACGTCAATTGATAATTGTATTTACACAGTTTGTAATTGATGAAAACCTTAATTTCTTAATCGATATCACCAAGCTATATTTTAAAAATTAAAATAGTAAATTAAATCAAAACTAGTAACTATGTTTTAATTGAGCAACTTAAAAATATTTTCAATATTTTCTTGGACAATTCAGATACAAGTGTTTTTAACATGTGCAGAATCATATTTTAATCATATTTAAAAAAAAAAATCAGTAGTTTTTAATGTTTTTTTAAATTCAAAATTGAGCTACATATAATATATATCAAACAACAAATAAAGACAAACCACAGGTTTTAATGATCTTTTTTTTGGATTGTGAGTACGAAGCAAAGTAAATGTTTTGCTTGTTGCCTTGATTTTAAATTGGTCGTTTTAATTGAGCAACAAATATTTTTATTTTAGTAAAAAAATTGAAATTAATAATTTGCTTTATTTCTACATTTACAACTTATTAACTTATATATTAATTGAGCAACTAAGTGTTATTTGATAACGAGCTTAAACAGTGGCTGTGTACTTAAAATTTTAACAATTTTGTCATCTAGATTTAGATCCATTGACTTACACAGGAAATAGATTTAATTTGAAAAAAATTATATTTTGTATAGTCTATTAGTAAAAAGTGCTCTCATAACTAACTTTTATTCATTATTTATAAAATATGGTTAACTTGAGCAAGAATATACAAGTAGTAATCTAAACCTTATATTTCCATTTTTCAAACCTGCAAATATAGTATTTTATAATAATTGAGCAACTTAAAGAAATATAATAATTCGCTTGACAAATTCGATATCGGGAATTTGCTGAAAAATTAAGCAGTTTTCACAAATATATTTGTATTGTTTTCGGTATTTATATTCCATTATTTAGATATATAGCTTGATCATAAATAATGTTTCTGAGCAACTTTTTTTTAATGTTATCTATTACATATTTTGTAGCAATATATTAAATAAAAAATTTGAGCAACAATATACCTGTTAGTATAATGCAATTATTGTTTTAATATCACTTAAAATTAAAACGATATTTGATGCCAAAATGATTAAACAAAACTGAGCTACTCGATAAAAATAGCAATCAATGCTTAATATTTACATATGATTTAGTCTGTTCGATTAATTTCACATTCCTCTTAAAATATAAATCCGTTTTGTAGCAGTTTTTATAGTTTTTATATATCGCGTACTTAAATGTCAAAAAATAATTATTGCTTAATAATTTTAATATGTATAAAATACGTATTGCTCAATTAAAAGAGCAATACGTATTTTATGCATATTAAAATTATTAAGCAATACTATTGTATTTCAGTACTCACTTTGAGCTACTACTCACTTTGTGAGTAGTAGCTCAATATTTTTAAAAGTTAGTAACCACTCCAATATTGAGCAACATTTAACTGATTTGTAAAATTAAATAGACCTATTGACAAATGATGAATAAAACTGTGCCAAAGTGGATTTTATATATGTCAAAAAATTGAGCAACTGCAATTTTTGAGACTATCCTTTATTATATTTAAACAATTTTTGGTACCTAGTTACTATAGGTAAAATTATACCATCTGCTGTACTTATGTTTTGCAATATCCCACATATAATTACAGAAATCTAAAAACTATTTTAAACCACATTAAGAAATTATAATTTAATTACAAATAAAAGCAAAAAAATGTAAAACTTTCTTATCTCCCCAACTTAATTTTTATTAAAATAACTATTTTAATTTTTGTTTCAGGTGAGCGACATTGTCCTTCCTGTGCTTAATTATAGAGCAGCAGAAGTACACACAAACCAAAAAGAAAAAAAAAGCCAACTTCTTTTAAATTAAACGAAAAGCTATATAGAAAAAAGGAAAGCAGGTAACAGTATAAATAGAACTTTTCTATAAAGTTAATATATTTTATATAGTTTTTGGACATACGAAAAATACTAAGAAGAAGAAAAAGAAAATTTCAATTCAAAACTATTTTGAAAACTTGTTTTTAAGAAGTTTTTTTTTATATAAATTTTTAGGAAGCATGATTATGGATACATGGAATGAATTTGGAAGTACTAAAATGAAAAAAATATTTTAGTTTTGCGGTTGAATGAATTTTAAGTTTTTTGTTAAGATTTTTTTGCTATCCAAAACGATAAAATTTAATCAAAAATATAGAATTTCCTTTTGGGATACATGAAAGTGAATTCTATTTTTTGTGTATATGAATTTTATATCTTTAGTTGGTATCATTATATTTAGGATGGGTCCCATCAAAATTAAAATTGAACTTAATGCTTTTTGGAGGTCAAATTGTTTAATTTAATATTTTTAACATTTTTATTGTTTTACATCAAAAAATGTTAAACGATCCGTTTCTTGTAATTTTTTTGGTTCTCGTTTTTTGGAGACGATTTATTTGTGTCCATCATAAGGCGAATTTTAATGTTGTCATGTTGTTTAAGACAAATGTTTTTACTTGAGGAAATTTACTACTATAATTATTTTGCTATACCTTCTAGTTATAGTTAAACTGTCTTTTGGTGGCAGTCTTAGTATGTCCCATTACTTTCCTGAGAAGATTCTGCTTTACTTTCCTTCCTTTTTAAGATCTAATCTGTTTCTTTTACTAGTTCTTCTTTATCAGTAAAAAAAACCTTTCAACTGTATAATGTGTACACATAGATTTGAAACATCAACATACTATTCATTCAATTCTGGTATACGATACATCGTTTTTTTTTTTAATTCCATTTAATCCTCTAGGCCAATTGAAAAGCATGTGAGATGTGAAACAAGCCAAACACAGTTTGTGTTATCTATATGTTATGTATATGTTTTGAAATTGAGCAATAAAATAAATTGGCAGCAGTATGTATACACATCCATACACAGTGCAAAAAAGATCACACACACACACACACAGACACACAAATGGTACAACATTGACGGAATATTATGTATGTGTAACATAAAACATGAACAAATCTGTAATAAAATATATGTTGCGTCGTATATTGTTGGTGTATAGAATTATAACGAAAACATAAATTTCAAGTATGTTTTGTATGTATTATGTTTGATTTCATTCAACGTCGTCGTTGTCGTCTTCGTCGTCAACGTCTTTCCTTGCGGCTCGTATCACCCCATATCAAACGTGAAATGCTTGAGCAAGTGATTTTTATGATTTTGATTATATTCGCGCGTACGCATTTAATTTGACTGTCATGATAATGCCGAATAAAAATTTGCTGATTTTATAAACAAAATGGTTTCGTTTTGTTATTGCATTTATATCACAGCATTTCGTTCGATTTGATGATTTTTTTAAATTTAAATGATGCTCTTTTGGGCGCCTGTAGTTGGATGACATCCGCATGTTTCGTAAAGTATGAAACGAGCATTATATCTACTAGGATCTTAGGATTATTCGCATGGATAAATATAACTACATCTCTACGTAATACATATGCAGACGCCTGAGTACGCATATACACAAATATTGTCATCTCATCAGGCAATGTCAACCGAGGGCAATGTCAACCGAAGGCCAAATGTCTTAATTTCACTCAAAATTAATTTTGTATATTTGCACGTGTACTTTAGTTTTTTAGTTATAAATATGTCAAATCTGGTAAATTTGATACAGTTTTGAGTATAATTTTGAGATGAAATTTGGAGTGAAATGTAAATAATTTATAATACTAAGAATTGAGTTAAATTAAATGAATTAAATTTCGCAATGGCTTAAACCGAATTTGAGTGAAATTTTAATATTTGTTATCCTATTTTGATAACATGTTATTCTACATATAAAGTGTTCACTCAAGTGTTTTTTTTAAATTTCACTCAATTGATTTAAAATTTCACTCAAAGAATTTTAAAATTTGATCTTTTTTTGATCTGACTAACCAATCACAAGAGTTGCTTAGGGGTAACGCCTCAAAAAGCAATGTCTGCTGGATTCTCTTTAAAGGCCATATGTCTTAATTCCACTCAACATTAATTTTGTAGATTTGCACGTGTACTTTAGTTTTTTAGTTATAAATATGTCAAATATGGTAAATTTGATACAGTTTTGAGTATAATTTTGAGATGAAATTTGGAGTGAAATGTAAATAATTTATAATACTAAGAATTGAGTTATATTAATTGAATTCAATTTCGCAATGGCTTAAACCAAATTTGAGTGAAATTGTCATATTTTTTATTCTATTTTGATAACATGTTATTCTACATATATAGTGTTCACTCAATTGTTTTTTAAATTTCACTCAAATGATTTAAAATTTCACTCAAAGAATTTTAAAATTTGAAGAATTTAATACTATCTGTCTTTCTTTGATCTGACAAACCAATCACTAGAGTTGCTTAGAGGTAATGCCTCGAAAAGCAATGTCTGCTGGATTCTCTTTAAAGGCCATATGTCTTAATTTCACTCAAAATTAATTTTGTATATTTGCACGTGTACTTTAGTTTTTTTGTTATAAATATGTCAAATATGGTAAATTTGATACAGTTTTGAGTATAATTTTGAGATGAAATTTGGAGTGAAATGTAAATAATTTATAATACTAAGAATTGAGTTAAATTATATGAATTAAATTTCGCAATGGCTTAAACCTAATTTTAAGTGAAGTTTTCATATTTGTTATCCTATTTTGATAACATGTTATTCTAAATATATAGTGTTCACTCATATGTTTTTTTAATTTCACTCAAGTGATTCAAAATTTCACTCAAAGAATTTTAAAATTTGATGTATTTAATACTATCTGTCTTTCTTTGATCTGACTAACCAATCACAAGAGTTGCTTAGGGGTAATGCCTCGAGAAACAATGTCTGCTGGATTCTCTTTAAAGGCCATATATCTTAATTTCACTCAAAATTAATTGTGTATATTTGCACGTGTACTTTAGTTTTTTAGTTATAAATATGTCAAATATGGTAAATTTGATACAGTTTTGAGTACAATTTTGAAATGAAATTTGGAGTGAAATGTAAATAATTTATAATACTAAGAATTGAGTTAAATTAAATGAATTAAAATTCGCAATAGCTTTAACCAATGATTAACCAATCACAAAAGTTGCTTAGGGGTAATGCCTCGTGAAGCAATCTCCGCTGGATTCTATTTAAAGGCCATATATCTTAATTTCAATCAAAATTAATTTTGCATATTTGCACGTGTACTTTAGTTTTTTAGTTATAAATATGTTAAATATAGTAAATTTGATACAGTTTTGAGTATAATTTTGAGATGATATTTGGAGTGAAATGTAAATAATTTATAATACTAAGAATTGAGTTAAATTGAATAAATTAAATTTTGCAATGGCTTAAACCAAATTTGAGTGAAATTTTCATATTTGTTATCCTATTATGATAACATGTTATTCTAAATATATAGTGTTCACTCAAGTGTTTTTTTAAATTTCACTCAAGTGATTTAAAATTTCACTCAAAGAATTTTAAAATGTGATGTATTTAATACTATCTGTCTTTCTTTGATCTGACTAACCAATCACAAGAGTTGCTTAGGGGTAATGCTTCGAGAAGCAATGCCTGCTGGATTCTCTTTAAAGCCCATGTGTCTTAATTTCACTCAACATTAATTTTGTATATTTGCACGTGTACTTTAGTTTTTTAGTTATAAATATATCAAATATGGTAAATTTGATACAGTATTAAGTATTATTTTGATATGAAATTTGGAGTGAAATGTAAATAATTTATAATACTAAGAATTGAGTTAAATTAAATAAATTAAATTTCACAATGACTTAAACCAAATTTGAGTGAAATTTTCATATTTGCTATCCTATTTTGATAACATGTTATTCTACATATATAGTGTTCACTCAATTGTTTTTTGAATTTCACTCAAGTGATTTAAAATTTCACTCAAATAATTTTAAAATTTGATGTTTTTGATACTATCTGTCTTTCTTTGATCTGACTAACCAATCACAAGAGTTGCTTAGAGGCAATGCCTCAAGTATTTTTTAAATTTCACTCAAGTGATTTAAAATTTAACTCAAAGAATTTTAAAATTTGAAGAATTTAATACTATCTGTCTTTCTTTGATCTGACTAATCAATCACAAGAGTTGCTTAGGGATAATGCCTCGAAAAATAAAGTCTGCTGGATTCTCTTTGAAGGCCATATGTCTTAATTTCACTCAAACTTAATTTTGTTTATTTGCACGTGTACTTGAGGTTTTTAGTTATAAATATATCAATATGGTAAATTTGGTACAGTTTTGAGTATAATTTTGAGATGAAATTTGGAATGAAATGTAAATAATTTATAATACTAAGAATTGAGTTATATTTTTTATTCTATTTTGATAACATGTTATTCTACATATATAGTGTTCACTCAAGTGTTTTTAAAATTTCACTCAAGTGATTTGAAATTTTACTCAAAGAATTTTAAAATTTGATGTTTTTGATACTATCTGTCTTTCTTTGATCTGATTAACCAATCACAAGAGTTGCTTAGGGGTAATGCCTGGAGAAGCAATGTCTGCTGGATTCTCTTTAAAGGCCATATGTCTTAATTTCACTCAACATTAATTTTGTATAAGTACATGTGTACTTTAGTTTTTTAGATATAAATATGTAAAATATGGTAAATTTGATACAGTTTTGAGTATAATTTTGAGATGAAATTTGGAGTGAAATGTAAATAATTTATAATAGTAAGAATTGAGTTAAATTAAATGAATTAAATTTCGCAACGGCTTAAACCAAGTTTGAGTGAAATTTTTATATTTATTATCCTATTTTGATAACGTGTTATTCTACATATATAGTATTCACTCAATTGTTTTTTAAATTTCACTCAAGTGATTTAAAATTTCACTCAAATAATTTTAAAATTTGATGTATTTGATACTATCTGCCTTTCTTTGATCTGAATAACCAATCACAAGAGTTCGCTAGGGGTACTGCCTCGAGATGCAATGTCTGCTGGATTCTCTTTAAAGGCCATATGCCTTAATTTCACTCAAAATTAATTTTGTAATTTGCACGTGTACTTTAGTTTTTTAGTTATAAATATGTCAAATATGGTAAATTTGGTACAGTTTTGAGTATAATTTTGAAATGTAAATAATTTATAATACTAAGAATTGAGTTAAATTAAATGAATTAAATTTTACCAAATTAAACCAAATTTGAGTGAATTTTTCATATTTGTTATCCTATTATGATAACATGTTATTCTACATATATAGTGTTCACTCAAGTGTTTTTTAAATTTCACTCAAGTGATTTAAAATTTCACTCAAATAATTTTAAAATTTCAAATTAAGTAAAATTTTGGAAAATGATCGTTGTAACCTTACATCTCGTAGAGTTATTATGCAGCCGCACATGCGACCTCTTCGATCTCGTTTCATTATTTTGAAATAAAACATCAGTTTCATTAGTTCGCAGTTCACCGTTCTCATTTCCGATGGTGGTCGATCTAGGATGAAAACCATTAGTAAGATTGGCGCTGGCAAAACAATTTCAATAGTTTCCGTTTAGTGTAAGATTGATAATTGTATCATTAAAATCATTGGGAGTATAATACAGTTTTAAGTTCAAGTTTTAAAAATATTAAATAGTCAAGAAATTGTAGGTGACCATCAAGAACAAGTTCGTTCGAATCGTTTAGTAATACTTTTCCACTGATCTGGGTTAATGGCCAACATTCTTAAGTTGAGGAGACCATCTTAACTGTGTCGAGTTCCAAAAAACTTGTGTAATTTGTTCATTCGAATTTTTATATGTGTGTATATACAGTGTTGCCCTATTTAATTTCCATTTAACACATTAAAATGGTAATTGTGCAGATACACAAGGTACTGCTGATGCTGTTGTTAATGCCACAATGATTATAATATTCATGTAAATATAATTATTTTCTGTATACGGGTTTTTTGTTTATTTTTCCCGCCTTGGAAAATTTTGTTCATTTGTTTTATTCCCATTTTTTTTTTCGTTTTTGCGATGCTATTTTTTAAAACGTTTTTCTGCTGCTGTTCACTTCACTGTGTGTTATTATTAAACGATTCTGTCATTAGGGATGGCCGTGAATAGTTTTGTATCTTGTTCGTTCTTAATAGTGATGGGAATATATTTATTTTTGTTGTTTTTTTTTTACTCTGGCTTGGTTTATTTTTAGTTCTTTCGTTTTCTTAGTTTTTTTTTCATGCTGGGTAGTTTTGATGTGTTCTCTCGGTTAATGGAATGTTTATCGATTGTTTTTATGTTTCCACCACAGTCATTTGTAGACGAGTGAAATTTTTTTGTTTTCATTTGTTTTGTTTTTTTAGGATGGAAAATATTAGCACAGTATAAATAATTATTGTGTAGAAGCTGATTATTTGGACATTTTTTCAAAACAAAATATATCGAATATCTTTAAAAAATACCATCTGTTAAATATTTGACAATTTAAGATAGTCAAAATATAAATTTTAGCTTGGTTTTGTTTTTATTTTAACAGTCGCGCATTTTAATTTTTTGTCTGGTGAGATCCTCAACCCTGGAAATTCTATCTGCAATAAATAATTTAAAAAAAAAATTGAAAATTCATGTTTTCCATCTGTTGAAAATATTTGCTATTCTTATACAAATAAAATCAAGAACCATACCAACCGGAAGGAATAAGAAGAGTTAAAATTAATTTTTTTTGCAACATAAAATCGATAAAGAGACAAAAAAAATTGTGTATCGTTTGACATGAAAAATATTCAATTCCCAGAGTGCATATCGAAAACCCAATTCGATTTTTTATTTTTTACTATCGTTATCGTTCCACAAAATGTAAAGCATCCACATATATATTCTAACAAAATATATACGTAAGAAATTGATTTTTAATGTAAGACAATTATGGTGATCAATCGTTTAAGGCAATCGTTCGTTCGTTCGTTCCTTCCTTCAACATATTATTTATATTAAATGTGGTATGTATGTTAGGAAGGCAATTTCCGATCGTATTGCAACAGCAATATGTACACAGGGTTATCAACACAGCATAATCATTCGATTAGCATAAAAATATCATTAATAATAAGCAGCATGCAATTATCAACATGGGTAAAATTTGTAATTAAAAATTTATTTATCGTAACGTCGGCACCGTGTGCATTCAAACAAGCTAACCGATCAATTTTATTGATACAATAATTCTATATGTAAATGTTACATGTTTCCTCTGTACAACATATAGAAAAGATCATTTGTCGTAGATAAATCAATTTTATAATTTTTTTTTTTAAATAAATTTATCGATCTTGTTAAGAAATTTTTCATGGTGATCATATTGCAAATTAATTGTACGATCAGTAAAAACATTGTGTAGGATCTTTAAAAAAAAATAAAATGTTATGGTCACGTGTACATGATCTCTTAAGGCTAGCGCACAATTGTGGGTAGCCACCACACGCGATTGAATCATTTAGAAATATATAATTGTCGGTTTGTACAGGCCATTGCTGGCCCGTCGGCTGCATCGTTTCTCCGAAGATAATTGATAATCCATGATAATTGACCGCACTTTGCGCCTTCCAAATGGCGGCTCTCGAGGCAAAGATCGATACTCGGGAAGTCTGCACTCGGAGAGACTAAAATTAGCATGTCGAACATTTGTATATGCTACGCTTGTGTACATCATCTAATTCATCAGTTTCCTCTCCTTTGCTTTATCTACAAATTAAATTAAATTATTTTGATTTGTTTTTGACTACCATGCCTGACAAATATTCTATTGATGTTAATGCTCCTCTAGGTCTTTCTGATCATGCATTGGTCTCAGCGAAATTTTCGATTGCCCCACCTACTTCGGAGCTTATTACATGTACACCTAGGTTAATCTGGAATTTCAATGATGCTGATTGGCATAGTCTCAATCTATTTTTCTCTTCTTTTGATTGGTCTGTGTGTTTTAAAAGTAATAATGCTGATACAGTATCCAAGCTTATAACTTCGGTGATTTTAAAAGGTATGAAGTTATTCATTCCTAGCTTTTATAAAAGAAATCGGCCCCACAAAACTCAATGGTTTAATGCAAATTGTAAGTTTGCTATCTCCGAGAAAAAATGTGCTCATTTAAATTATCTCAGTAATCCTTCTAATGAAAATCTCATTAAATTTAGAATAGCCCGTAATAAATCGAATGCTATCATAATCAGGTCTAAATTAAACCATGACCTCAAAATTCGTAATCGAATACGAAATGTATTAGATTCTAAAGCAAACAACCGAACTTTTTGGTCGTTTGCTAGCTTGGTTAAAAGGAATTTTAGCGGTAAGACATCATCTATCCCCTTATTGTTTTATAATAATAACTATTATAAAACCACCATTCAAAAAGCTAATTTATTAGCGTCTCACTTTGCTTCCGCATCGACTCTCCCTTTTCTCCCTAACCAATCCCCACCAGCATGTACTACTGTTTCTTCATTTATGCCCAAAATTTATTTTCGTACTCGAGTTGTTTCTAAAGTTCTTAAAAATCTGAGTCCATACAAAGCAACTGGGCCTGACGGATTACCATCAATTGTCCTAAAATGCTGTCATTTTTCCCTAGCTAAACCTCTTGCCAAACTGTTTAAATTATCAGTAAACTCTGGCACTTTTCCCTCTATTTGGAAAACAGCAAATATTCAACCGGTTCCTAAGAAAGGTGATAAAACTTCTCCTTCCAATTACCGCCCAATTGCTTTGTTGTCAACCTTATCTAAAGTAATGGAATCTATTGTGAATTTTCACATAATGAACTATCTCGAAAGGCATGCGCTTTTATCAGATTTTCAATACGGGTTTCGTAAGAATCGCTCTTCAGGTGATCTTATTGCCTATTTAACTCATTTGTGGGAAAAAAGTATTGAAAAATATGGTGAGTCAAGTGTCATATCTCTAGATATTTCAAAAGCTTTTGATAGAGTATGGCATCAAAACCTGATCAATAAAATACGGTCACTGAATCTTGACAGTTCTCTAATTAAATGGATAGAGAATTATTTAATGGGACGATCGATTAAGGTAGTATTAGACGGCATTTCATCCGACTCGTATGAAATCAATGCTGGTGTACCGCAAGGTTCTTCTTTGTCGCCTACCTTATTTTTGATCTATATCAATGATATTTTTAAATTGGCATCATGTGATATCCACTCTTTTGCTGATGATACTACAGTGTCTGCTTCTATTGAGTTTAATAGCCAAAAGGACTGTAATTCTCATTTATCTTGCTCTCGTCAAATTATGCATAATTCACTTCTTACTTGCATTAACCAGGTCATTGAATGGGGCAAATCTAATAGGGTAGAATTTAATCCACAGAAATTCCAAGCGTGTCTTTTTTCACAAAAAAAAATTCAAAATTATGTTCCACCCATAATAAACGGAATTCAAATTAATAGGTCGTCCTCTCTTAGAATGTTGGGCTTAAACATTTCGAGTGATCTTTCTTGGAAAGAACATATATATTCTATTGCAAAAAAAGCTAGTCAGTATCTGGGTTTTATTAGACGGTGTAACTTTTATTTTACCCCTATAGAAGTTCTTAAGTTATACAAGGCTTATGTTAGGCCCATTATGGAATTTAATTCATTTGTCTGGGGTGGTGCTCCAAGATCAAATCTCAAATGTCTCGATAAAATTCAAAATAGAGTTATTCACATGATTAACGATAAAAATATTGCTTTATCAATTGACTCATTAGAACACAGACGCAAAGTAGGTGCTTTATCGCTTTTTTACAAATATTATTTTGGTCACTGTTCTTCCGAAATTAAATCTCTAATACCAGCGGCGTTTGTCAACAGGGCTCCCACTCGTTTTGGTTCAAAGCAACATAGCTTCGCCTTAGATATAACCAGATGTAGAACTAACCATTTTAAATCTTCATTTTTCCCTAGAGTCACCTCTCTGTGGAATCAAATAGATCCGTCGGTCTTTCCTGCAATATTTAATTTACAGGTGTTCAAGAGGAACCTTCACGCCTACTTAAAGAAACAAGCAACCCGTGAAGATTAAATATTGTTTTATATTTACTTGTAATATTTTCTCGGTCAGGGTTTTATGTAGTTTTCCCTGACCATAATGCATTGATAAAATTGGTTTTAATGTGTCGGTCGTTGTATGTTTTTGAGCGTTATTCACCTTAAAATAAAAATCAATGCATTACAGAAATCTGAGAAAATAAATTGAAACCGGCTACATACGTGATGAATGTAATGTTTATTGTAAATTACATTCATTCAGTCTTTAAATTAATTGTAATAAAGGGTTTTAACCCACCATGTTGCCGTGGCATAAGCCATTAAGAGAATTATCTCTAGGCAATGTGTTAATCTAAAAAAAAAAAAAAAAAAAAAAAAAAAAAGAGTCTATCTACATCCCGTGAATAAATACCACTTAAGTATCACTACAGATGCATCTAGTGGTACCTACTCATGAAACTTCAGGCCTGCCAAAAAGGTTTCTCATGCTGAACTGAAATATACAGATTTTGATCGAGAGTTATTGGATATTTATATCGGAACAAATTTCACTGTGCTTGTTAAGTTTTAAATTTTAAATAAAATAAAATGTTAAACTAAATCAAACTTAGGTTACGAAAACTTTAATTTATGACATTAGCATTAAACAGTAAATAATCCATTTAATCCGATTTTTTTATAACGAAAGTTGCTGCATTGCAGAGTTAAGAGCTCTGTCAAAATTTGTTTTCATCTTTTTATTCCAAACTTTAAAAAGTTCTAGAAAAGCTTCGAACATTATTTTTAAATCAAAACCCTTTTGGAGCTGAAGAAGCTTTTAATTTAGGTTTGTTTTATTAATCGAGAAGTAGCCCTGTTATAAAAGTTCATAGAAGCTTTTGGGCTAAGTCAAATAAATTTTATAATCGCATAAACAATATTAAGCTTAAATAAATAATTGAAAATTAAAAATTTAAGTAATGTTTACAATTTTTAAAAACAGTTAAATTATACGATATATATTTATCGTATAATTTAATCAGTAATTTATTTAAACCGAAATTTGTGTTTCGAGCTTTTAAACATGCTTAAAATTATTTAAAGTCAAATTTTCAATAAAGTTCAAAATTTAAAAGCAAGTTAGCTGAGCTATACTAGGTTTAAGAGTCTTCATTAAAACATTTATTTATTACTATTTTATAAAAGGTTGCGTTTATTACTAGCTTTTGAATACATTTTCACTGATTTATAAGCTAAAGCTTTCAAAGAGGCTTTTAGACAAATTTAAGTAATTTTTTGTTTTCATTGATAATAAAACAGCTTATAGATCCTGATATAATGTTTAACAAGGTTTTTAAATTTTAAATAAAACAAAATGTTAAACAGAATTAAACGGAGGTTACAAAAGCTTTCGTTAAACACCTTTAATCAATAAATACTCCATTTAAACTGATTTTTTTATTATACTAACGTTACTGCAATGTAGAGCTTTTAAATAATTTTTTTAAATAATTTATTACAAACTTTAAAAAGTTTTTCACAATATTTTTGAAATCAAAACTTTAATGGAGCTTTTATTTAAGTTAGTTTTATTATTCAAAAAGCTGCAACCGATAAAAGATTATAAAAGATTTTAGACTAAGTCAAATAAATTTTATAATCGCATAAAACTAATTAAGACTAAATATACCATTGAAAGTTTAATAATATCTTAAAAATTTAAAAAACGCAGAAAGCCTTCATTAGAAAGATTTTTAACATTATAATCAATCACTAATCCGTTTTATCAGTTATTTACTTTTCTTAAACTTCAAAGTAAGTTTTGAGCTTTTAAACAGGCTTGTTGTATGTATTAACAAAAATTAACTCAACATTAGTTAGTAAAAGCTCAATATAACCTTTTGTTTATAACACGCTTTTTAAAAAAATTTAACTGTAAAAGTTTGAACAATTATACATTTAAAGTTTTTTTTATTATTTTCAAAGCTAAAATCGAGCTTTTAAAGTATTTTGTTTTATTAGTTATTAAAACTTTTAGACAAAAGTTTAGTTATATTTTTATAATCATTAAATGAGCTGAAATGAATTATTCAAGGCTTAACTACGTAAAGCTTGAGTAAAATTTTTAATTTAATTGTACTTCATTCATGAAAGCTTTTATTTTAAAAATATTTTACATTTACATTTTCTATAAATTAAATAATTTTAATTAAAAAAAAAGTTTTTTTATCTTTTTATAACTTTTAAGCACAATATTTTCAAATTCATATTAATATTTATTTAATCAGGAAAGTTCTATAAAAAATATTCGTTGATGTTAAAACTTCTGGCAAAAAAGCAAGGCTTTATTCAATATCATTGATAACGAAACTAAAATCGAGCTTTATTGCTTTATATTTATATTTTTTTATTCGACAATCTCATCAAAAGAAAATAAAAGTTTGCAGATTAAACTAAGCTTATTAAACTAAGTTTTTGTTTTCGTGTTCTTCGAAGCTTTTATTTTAATTTTGTAATCAATGATTAATTATTCAAAGTTTAACTGTATAGTAAGCTTTTAAATTTGAAAGCAAGTTAAATATTAAACTGAGGTGTACTAGGTTTAAGAGAGCTTTCATCAAAAAATATTAATTTTTTCCTACCTTATCTATGCCTATTCCTTCCTTGTTTGTTAGTCAACTTTGGACTGTAAATGGTTATATATTTAAGGATATGTGAAAGTTTATTGCATCCGCTCAAAACTAGATGGATCCCCTTACATGCTTTCAGACAAAGTTTAGTAAATTTTATTGTTTCATAAACAATAAGTTTGCTTAAATAAAAACTTAAAGTTTAATTATATGAAAAGTTTTAACATTTTAAAAGTGAGCTAATATTAAAATTTAATTATACTTAGTTTAAAAAAGCTTTCATACAAATAAATAAGAGACTAACCAATAAACCGTTAAAACTGACGAAACTTTAAAAATTAAGCTTAAATTAAGCTTATTTTGAAAAATTAAATTTGAAAATTTAGAACTTGTTAATAATTATTAGAAGCTTTGACACCAAGCTAAGTGTAGTTGTAGTTTTTTAAAGCTTTAAATTTTAAAAAGTGTTAAGTTTAAGAGAGCTTTTATTAAAATTTTGGTTTC
This sequence comes from Tipula confusa, assembly GCA_963556175.1. NCBI lineage: Eukaryota > Metazoa > Arthropoda > Insecta > Diptera > Tipulidae > Tipula > Tipula confusa. The sequence goes on along the minus strand of OY744477.1, from coordinate 36,600,525 downwards.
TACTACTGCCTAGTAACAAATATTCTATAAATCAAATGTAGCCTCTAAACTTTCCTTCATTTCTGGCAAATGACAAAGCTTTATTTATTATGAGCTTTATAGATTTATATTTGGTTTTGCTTTATCATTAAATGTGCTAGAAACTAGATTAAAGTGAGTATCAGCTTTTTTAAAAGTTTTTTACAACGACTTTTTGACCGAGCTTTTGAAAAACAAAATTTTTGTTTTAAATAACATAAAACTACTGAAAAATCAGAAAAGTTTAAGTTTATTTTTAACTCTAAACAGCATAATTTATAAGAACTAATCTTAAACTTTTTGACTTTTCAGATCTTTGAACTTACCGTTTAATTTTCAATGTGCTTTAATTCAACAGTAAAAGCTCAACAGAACATATCCGTTTATTACTTTACTTTTGACTGTGAACAGTTATACGTTTTAGAAAATGTGAAAGTTTTTTGAATTTGCTTGAAACTTTTTAAAAGTCAATAAAAGCTTTTAAACAAACTTAAGTAAATTTTATGTTTTTATAAAAAAGTAAATAAAAGCTTAAATTTTAAAAATATTAAAAAAAGCTGAAGTTGTAACAAATATCAAATAGTTTATTTAGTAAGTTTATACAGGAATTATTATTAATGAAATAAAGCTCTATTGGTAAAAGTAACAATATTATTTGATTTCACTATTTAAATAAGCTTTGAAAACGTAAATTGGACTAGCACCAAAACTTGGTTATATAACTAAACTTACATCTCGTAAAATAAAGTTATTAGTAAAAGCTCAATAATTAAAAAAGATAGCTTTATAATTTTGATTACACTTTCAAAGTTGAAGAGTTTATTTTTCATAAAATCTAAATTAACTTTTACGTATTCTTTAATATTGAATTGTGAGTAAAATGTTAAACTGAGTTAGAGGTCTCTTTAAAAAATATTTATTTAAAAATATTCGTTTCTTACTAGCCTTTAGATTAGTTTATGACTGAACTTTTTAAATTTTTGGAAAATGAAAAAGCTTTCTTCAGTACTTTTAATATCAAGAATACAATCTCGTTTTATATATTTTTATTTGGTTCTGCTTTATATTTTAATTTGAGTGAAACTTGGTAAAATAGTAGCTTTCAGATAAATTAAAGTAATGGTTTTATTTTTATAAGCTTAAATGTATGTACTCCTTAAAGTTTAATAAAGATGAAACTAAACTAGACTACCTTAAAAAAAGTTTCAATTATGTCAATGGTTCATTGAAGTCCCTTTCAACATATTTTTAAAATAACATTAAAATGAGTTTCCTTTTAGAGCTTTTAAGCAAATTTGTTAAATGTTCAAAAATATTAAGCAACAAACCAAAATCAGAAAGATAGAAGTTTATTTTGAATAATTAATAATTAAATCTACTGTAAAAAAAGTTTTTTGACTTTTTATGCTTATAAAAGCTCCTTTCGAATATTCATAGATATATTCATAGATTCGTAGTCCAGTTTTGACTATAAACTTTTGTACGTTTGTGAAAATGTGACTGTTTATTAAATGTGGTCGAAACTAGATAAAATTAATAAAAGCATTAACAAGCTTTACCATTTAAAAAGCGAGTAAAATGTCAATATTAATTGTATTAAGTTTAAGAAAGTTTTTTTTAATAATTTTTGACCGATGTTTTCTTGCACAGCAATGGGTTTTAGTAAAGCTCAAATGAGAAATGCAGCTTTAAGCTTAAATTGCTATCAAACATAAATCAGTAAATTTATTTGAAATGTATACTAAGGAATAACTTATACGTTACGGTCATGGATTAGAATAATATAATAAAATTGAGCTTTATAGTTTAACAAGTCGAGCTTTTTTCGAAATATTTAAAATAATTGTTTTTTTAAGATCAAATCTGTTACTACATATTACTGGAGTAGTTTCCAACTTTTATTATATTCAACCGCTTAATGTTGCTAAACTAGCATCTAGAAAATAATCTTGAAAGTAAAAGCTCAGTAATTTAGTAAGAAAGTTGATCTACGTAATATGATAAGTGGAGCTTTTTTGTAAATAATTATTATTTTTGCTTTATAGACTAAAAAACATACCATTTTTTTTGTTTTTGTAAAAAAGCTCGATATGGTACTAGTGACACTGGAGTAGATTTCCAATAGTATCATGGTAAAGCTAGGAAGTATTTTTTGATTTAGGTGAATACATAACGTTTGGAAAGAATTTATTTTTGTTGTCAATGATACCAAATTTATAACCAAGTAGGAAGTGTAGCTTATTTGTCATTCCACCATATTATATATAAATACCTAATTAGATATTATTAAGACAACAATCGGATTCATTCATAAAAATATTTCTATACATTTTCGATTTACCTAATATGTAATATATACAAACATTTTGAGACACACCCCGCACCAAAATTCACATCATTTTCCATTTCATTTGAAATTACGAAATATTTATCTTAATCGGATTAACTTTTATATGATTCATTTTTTTTTATCATATATCGTTTGGTTTATTTCTGATGTATGACTCGCATCATGTAGCCCAGGTTACAAAAAGAAAATGCCGATTTGAAAAGATAAGCAGTACAATAAAAAAAAAATTAAAAATTATTATAAAAAAAAGTGAAATCCATAAATTTGGATCCAAATATATTCAATTCCATTTCATAAATCATGGTCTCTATATACGTATAAGATGAGCGATCGTTATAATGTTTTCGCGAAAATATATTTTTGTTTTTAAAGACCAACTGTGCCGCATAGTCTAACCCCCTCATTGGTATGGTATAAATATGTTATAAAGAATTTTATGCTTTCCAGTAAAGTAACAACAACAGCAATGAGTTGAAATGGCTCTTAAAATTTTAATTTTATTTTGACCATATAATGGACATATTTGTCTTTACAACATATTCTAAAAATAAATCCATTAAATTTTGTATAAGCTTCTTCTTGAAGACAACGTCTCTCTGTCAATATTTTTTTTTATATACACTCGTCCATACATAGTTTTGGCAAAACATTGTATATAGCTACAATATTTTATAACATAAACAGTGCACACATTGTGTATTAATAAATTATGTGTGAATTGAATGCAAAATTGTTAAGCGAACGGATCATCATGTTCTATTATAAGTTTATAGCGTCTAAATTATTTTCACCTTGAATCGTGTTAATTACCATCGACAACATACTGTTCGAATTATCATCATTTAAATTCATCGCGCGAGTGCTTTGTAAACAATTTGTGAGCGCGATCATGCAACGGTTAAAATGAATTTAGAAAATTAAATTTGTATATAAACGGAAATCAAAAGAAAATTCAAAATAAGTGTTAAGTTTTTCTTGATCTTTGGATTTTTGATTTATTGATTGATTTAGAATGTACGGCCAAGCATTAAGCAGGATATCTCGGACAGCGCCGGGCCCACCGTACACCAATTTTTACATATACTTGGAAGGATAAGACATCAGCATCTCCAGTGCGCCATCTTTCAACTGTAATCTGCTATGTTTCTCTGAAAAAAAAATATTAAATTAAAATTTATAAAATTTGATTAAACAACACAAATCAATTGAATTAACCGTTTAATGACAAATGCGTTAAATAATCGCCGAAAATCTAATTTATATACACTTTATTTGACACAAAACTTTAAAATTAATACAAATTAGATTTTAAAACAATTGATTAAACATTACAAATGAATTGAATTTCAATTGAAACAAATTAGTTTTAAAAAAATTTATTAAATATTACAAATCAATTGAATTAACCGTTTTATGACAAATGCGTCATATAATTGCCGAAATTCTAATTTATATACACTTTATTTGAGACAAAACGTTAAAATTAATACAAATTTTTAAATTTGTGAATTTAAATTTAGATTCACATATTACTTAAAAAACACAAATTTGAAAAAGAAACATATATTATGAATTTTAAAATTTTCATTGCTCCGGAAGACTTTTAAAATAGACTTTTTTAATTTAAAAATATTAAATTTTTTTTAAAGTTTTTAGTCAAACTTTGAAATATTTACGCAAAGAAATAGTTTAAAATTCAAAATAATTTAAACATTTCCCGACTTCCTAAGATGAATTTTGATCTTGAGCTTTTTTTCTTGAAAAGTTATTTCTAAATGCGTAGATTTAATTTATAAATATTTAAGTTTTATTTTTCCAATTGACCTAACACTATCTGGAATGCAAAAATAAAGACAAAATAGTATAAAATTCTTAATTTTGAAATATTACTATTAAATTCGAATTTTTTCCGAAGCAATCATTTTTGAAGATCTTTTACAAAGTTCTTGTATCTGACGAACTTTTCAAATATTTTGAACCGAAAAAATTTGAAAAACTGCAAAAATTACAAATTTTTAATGACATATTAATTTTTAAAATTGAAATTAAAAATTATTTTTAAAATTTTACTACTTTTTTTAAAATAAAATATTGAAAATTGTTATGACTGTCTGATCAGCTTTAAAATGTATCAATTTCATGTTTGAAGGTAAAGACTTTTATGAAATTTTTAATTTCTATTTTGCCAAAGACTATCCGGAATAAATTTTATGTTTTGAAAATTCACAATTCAAATTTTTAAAATTTTGAAGCATTTTGAAATTTCGGTTTTTTATGGAATACGGATAACCTTTTAAAATATTACAAATTTTTGAAAATAGTAGTATCAACTATTTAAATTTTGACTCTATGAGGATTGCAAATGCAGCTTCTTAAAAAGTTAAGCAAATCGTTGCCAAAATCATCAACTTTCTACTGTTCATTTTTTCTTAACCGACTACTCTTTATTTAAAAATTTTGACAGTTAAAAATACTTTCAACTTGTCAAAATTTTGAAATTTTTTTTAAAATTTAAGTTTGTTTTGTTTGGCAAACTAAAAATTCTGGTAGTTAGTAACCGTATGTTCATACTAGTAAAAAAATTTAAAATCCCGAAATTTTTTTAAAATTGTTATAGAATACAGATCATAAAGTTGACGTCTTCTTAAGAGACTACCTCATAGTCACATAACATTTTCTCCTCTAAAGGCATTAATCCCTCTAAAGGAGATTTTTTAAAGGAAATGGAGGAATTTTTTTCGCAATGGACGACTTTCTGGTTATGTACACTATATACAAAAGGTAATTTCTGACACCAGCAAATTTTAGCTCTTCAACTGAATATCTCAACCATCTAAAAGAAAGATATAAATGGCAGGTATAAATGAAATATCCGGTGAATAAACAAGTCAAGATTCCAATTACAGCGCAAGACCATAATGAAGGTCGGAATGTCAGAAGAGTATCAAGGTCATCTCAACTGTTTAACAACGTATAACCTTGGAACACGTGGTCTCGACTTATTGACATCGATTTTCTTGAAGAGCAACGAGTTCCAAACCATAGTCTTTCATGGCTGGTGTAGTTCCATCAGACACGCCTGGTTCTCTTAGCGACTGCACAAACTTTGTATCCGTAAACATGATCACCTCCTATGACAAGCAACGCATATCGAGGTAGTATTCTAAATATGGCTTGTAGTCGGCAGGTTAAGATCAAAATGCCAGGTGCCAGATTTATTCAATGTAAAACTAAAAAATCGATCAGTTGATCGATCATATGATTATGCAGAATGAACTATATGCAGAATGATCGTGAAACAATCGCACATAAATTTAAATGATCACCTGTACAACCGCTTTTCATATTTCCAAAACGATCAATCAAACGATCACACGATCAATCCTATTTTTTTTCTTCAATCAACGAAACTTTGAATTGTACGCAAATACCATAACAAATTTAATCGATTGGTAAATTATAGGTTAGATGACTGCGGTGTGCATGAAAAGAGGAAAGTTTGAAGATCAAACTCGTTTTGATCAACATTTTTTTGACTGTGAGAACTTAATCTTCTCATTTTGTTTATCTTTCAAATAATAAAAAAAAATCGAATTACGCTCTATGTTATTGTGGTATGGTACGTCAGTCACATTATAAACTTCCTGGGTAATATTTTATAGTTTATGTCTTATTCAATTGTCTATCCCGAAATGATCGATTCGCTTATATAAATAAATTTCAAGTTCATTTGTTTTTGACATGCAAGAATTTTCATCAATGAGTTAGCAAGTTAGGAAATATTATCATCTGCTCCATTAGTTTAAACTGCGCATGTCTTTTTTTTGTTGTATCTTAATATTTAATTTTTCTTCTTCTGATATTCGTAAGAAAGGCTTAAATATATTTTTTTAACATACGGGGTAATTTTGTTGCTGTTACCGTAGTGGACTATTAAGTCGCGAATGATATTTCGTTTCGTTTGAGTTTTATGACCTGGTAAAAATATTTTTGTTGTTTTTGTGCGCTGTGTAAATTCCAGGAATTATCTTTATATGAGTGCACGATATAATATTTTAAATAAAAAAAATGGTTTTCTGCACGAAAATAATGTTCAAGTGTTATTTGGGAGATGATTATACTATGTGTGGTATACACTCGTATCGTATTGTTGCTAAACAATAGATTTATTTATAAAACTACATTATTTTAGTACCTAACCATATTTACCACATTCCACCACTTTCAAACTATTTAATATTTTAATCCTAATTCATATTTTATATATATATTTTCGTTTTGTTACAATTTTATTATCTTTTTATGGCTACAGACCGCGGAATAAAATTCCCATCGCCATCTTCCACTACCACCATCAACTATACCATAAAGTCATCGACAAAAACAACAGCAGGAGCAGCAGTAGCAGCACGAAACAGAAAAGAACCCGCATAAAACAAAAAAAAAACATTGTAATATAACAATGAATACCAATGGGAAAGTCACTCATATGTGAGTTAAAAAGAGGCCGATGGTGGTGTGATGGTATATGGATATACGGTGTGGCCGAAATGAATAATAAATAGGAAATAGGATAAAATTTATCACACAAACAGCAGCGAGAAAGCGAGTGACGCAAAAAAACAAATTTTATTTATTTTTTTTTGTTGCTAGGAAAATGGATTTTCAGTTTTCTTGTCGTTTTGAGTTTTTTTTCTCTCTCTCCATTTAAAGGGAAAATATCGTTTTGTGCCAAGATGTATGTGTGTGTTTGTCTGTTTTTGTGGAAAAAGATGAATTGGTCGGAAATTCATGATGACAATTTTAATTTATCTAAAATAATGTTTTGTTCTCGTGACGATGATTTAAGCTTAATGCTATCGCCCGGCTTTGTATATACATGATACCGTGTTGTTTGATTATAATTTGAATGTAATTTAAATTAAAAGTTTTTCTCGTTTTGGTTTATTATGTTTACTTTAAACTTTTCGTACAAAAATCTAATGAACTTTTGTTTAAAACTGATGGATTTTAATTAAATTGGTTCAGAATTTGAAAAGAACTTTCTCCATTCATAAAACAACATAAAGTTTTATTCTGATTAAGTCTTGGTTTTAAAACAAATTTGATACATCATACATTTATAATACGTTAAATTTGCGTTCAAATTTAAATCAAATTTTAAAATTTATTTGATTACTAAATTTGACACGATTTTAAAAGATAGTTTGTTTTACTCTAATCTGATAGTTCAAAATGTTTAAACTTTAATTTTTGCATTCAAGTTTAAAACAAATTTTAATTTTTTTTAGCTATTTAAAATTTAATACTGTTAGGTTTTAAACAAATTTGACCAAATTTGAATTCAAAAAATGTATATTTAATAATATTTCAAATTTAAATCAAATTTTAAAATGTTATTGCAATTACTTATATATAATACAGTTGGGTTGTTAAAGAAATTTGACCCGAATTTGAAAATTGAAAAATAAGTGTTAGGTTGATAAATTGGGATGATCAAGTCCGTTTTTTAAAGTATTGACGTTCAAATTTTAATCAAACTAAAATTTTTTTTTTAAATGCTTATTTAATAATATTGAACTCTTAAACCAATTTAACATGAATTTGAAGAAAAAGTTAAGTTTGGTAGATCATTGTATTTAAATCCGTTAGTTCGAAATTTGAACTATGCCATTTTCTTCCTGAAACGATACTCTAAATTTTGCTTTCAATATTAAAAATTTAATTTTGATAACTTGTTTAATAATGTTGGGATTTTATACAAATTTGACACGAATTTGAAAAAAAAGTTTAATTTGATAAAATGTTATATCCAAATCTGGTAGTCCAACATTTTAATAACGACAGTTCAAAATATTCAGACAAAATATTTTCAGTTTTGCTTTCAAATTAAATTCAAATTTTAAAATTTTATTGCGATTATTTATTTAATACAGTTGGGTTTTTAAAATAATTTGACCCGAATTTGAAAATAAAGTTAAATTACCATGTAACGATACCATTATAACGTTACCTAACAAATTTAAATCAAATTTTGTAATTTTGTTTTGATTTCTTAATTTGATCCGAATTTGAACAAAAATTTGAATTTAACAAGCTGTTATATTACACTTAACTTTAAATTTGCATTCAAATTTAAATTAAATTTAAATTTAAATTTTTTGCATTCAAATTTTAATCAAATTTATATGATACCTTATTTAATAATGCTTTAGTTTTAAATAAATTTAACTCGAAAGATAAATCAGTTAGTTTAAAATTTGGACTTGTCAATTTCTTCGTGAATCAATACTTTAAATTGTACTTTCAAATTTGAATCAAATTTAAAAATTTTATTTTGATGACTTGTTTACCTATTGGGCTTTTACACAAACTTGGGGTGAATTTGAAAATAAAGTTTGGTAATCAAATCCGATAGCTCAAAATTTTGGCGATGACATTTTCTTGATGAAACAATACTTTAAGTTTTGCTTTCAAATTTAAATCAAATTTTACAATTTTATTTTGATTACTTATTTAATACAATTCGGTTTGAAACAGATTTGATCAAAACTGAAAAAAATGATGTTTATTCGAATCTGTTTGAAACAAATTTTGGAAATAAATTTCATAATGATATAATAAAACTTAATATTTTCGTTCAAATATTAATCAAATTTAAAAAAATTGTTTGAATTGTTTAAACCATTTAACCCGAATTTGAAAGGAAAGTTGAGTTTGGTAAATCGTTATACTAAAATCTGTTAATTCGAAATTTGGAGTATGATGTTTTGTTCGTTAAACAAAACTTTCAAATTTGAAATAAATTTTAAAATTATATTTTAATCGCTTATTTATTTCTGTTAGGTTTGAAACAAATTAAAACTGAACTTGAAAATTGTGGTTAGTAATCAATATATTTAAATTCAGTATTTTAACATTTCCGCCATGACAGAATCTAAAATTTTTTAATTTTTGCATTCAAACTTAAATCAAATTTTTAAATTTTATTTTGATTACTCACCTAATTCTATTGTGCTTTTAAACAAATTTTACTAGGATTGGAATAGATAGTTTAGTGTGATAAATTATTTTTTCAAATCCTGTATTTCAAAATTTCAGCCAAATTTTTAAACTATACATTTTTTTTAAATATAATAACAGTTTTAAATAATTTTTCTGAAATATTATTAAAGTTTGAAGGTAATTTGAATTACTAGATTTCAATTAAATTCAGTTGGTTTCGGTAATACTATTCTGTCGTATTTAAAATAGAATTGTAATTAAAACGAAATTCGCTGAAATTTAAATAAAAAAATTAAATAAAATTTGATTCAAATAGTAATATTTGATACATAATTTAAACCTTGAAATGTTCCTCAAACTAATGTAACTTTTGAAGATCCGCCCTTTTCGGATATTATGATATTTAGAGAACTTCAAATTTATCTTAATTAACTATTTGATTTTTCTTTTCAAACTTCATTCAAACTCATTCAAACAATTTCAGTTTTCCAGTTTGGTTTCAAACTAAAATTTCAGTAAAATTGAAAAAAAATTTAATCAAATGATGCTTCTTACACAAATATCATTTGGTAACTAATACTTCACACTAACTTTTAAATTAAGTGCGTTTCAAATTTGATTCAAACAATGATCAAACTATACTTTTTTAAAAGTGTAGAACTGAAGAAGATATCTGGAAATTGGTATATTGCGGGATGTGACGACAACATCGAGTTAAGACTTAAGAGTAGAAGGTTGCATGTTCAATGGGGTCACCAATATAACGATGATCTTTTTTTATATTGTTTTGTTGATAGACGAACATTTTCGATAAGGAACTCACCGGGTAGCTTAATTATCTGTGGGTAAACTAGTGAAGCTGGTTAGCATTAGGTGTCTGATTATATTATTATATTATTATATTATTATATTATTATATTATTATATTATTATATTATTATATTATTATATTATTATATTATTATATTATTATATTATTATATTATTATATTATTATATTATTATATTATTATATTATTATATTATTATATTATTATATTATTATATTATTATATTATTATATTATTATATTATTATATTATTATATTATTATATTATTATATTATTATATTATTATATTATTATATTATTATATTATTATATTATTATATTATTATATTATTATATTATTATATTATTATATTATTATATTATTATATTATTATATTATTATATTATTATATTATTATATTATTATATTATTATATTATTATATTATTATATTATTATATTATTATATTATTATATTATTATATTATTATATTATTATATTATTATATTATTATATTATTATATTATTATATTATTATATTATTATATTATTATATTATTATATTATTATATTATTATATTATTATATTATTATATTATTATATTATTATATTATTATATTATTATATTATTATATTATTATATTATTATATTATTATATTATTATATTATTATATTATTATATTATTATATTATTATATTATTATATTATTATATTATTATATTATTATATTATTATATTATTATATTATTATATTATTATTTTATTATATTATTATATTATTATATTATTATATTATTATATTATTATATTATTATATTATTATATTATTATATTATTATATTATTATATTATTATATTATTATATTATTATATTATTATATTATTATATTATTATATTATTATATTATTATATTATTATATTATTATATTATTATATTATTATATTATTATATTATTATATTATTATATTATTATATTATTATATTATTATATTATTATATTATTATATTATTATATTATTATATTATTATATTATTATATTATTATATTATTATATTATTATATTATTATATTATTATATTATTATATTATTATATTATTATATTATTATATTATTATATTATTATATTATTATATTATTATATTATTATATTATTATATTATTATATTATTATATTATTATATTATTATATTATTATATTATTATATTATTATATTATTATATTATTATATTATTATATTATTATATTATTATATTATTATATTATTATATTATTATATTATTATATTATTATATTATTATATTATTATATTATTATATTATTATATTATTATATTATTATATTATTATATTATTATATTATTATATTATTATATTATTATATTATTATATTATTATATTATTATATTATTATATTATTATATTATTATATTATTATATTATTATATTATTATATTATTATATTATTATATTATTATATTATTATATTATTATATTATTATATTATTATATTATTATATTATTATATTATTATATTATTATATTATTATATTATTATATTATTATATTATTATATTATTATATTATTATATTATTATATTATTATATTATTATATTATTATATTATTATATTATTATATTATTATATTATTATATTATTATATTATTATATTATTATATTATTATATTATTATATTATTATATTATTATATTATTATATTATTATATTATTATATTATTATATTATTATATTATTATATTATTATATTATTATATTATTATATTATTATATTATTATATTATTATATTATTATATTATTATATTATTATATTATTATATTATTATATTATTATATTATTATATTATTATATTATTATATTATTATATTATTATATTATTATATTATTATATTATTATATTATTATATTATTATATTATTATATTATTATATTATTATATTATTATATTATTATATTATTATATTATTATATTATTATATTATTATATTATTATATTATTATATTATTATATTATTATATTATTATATTATTATATTATTATATTATTATATTATTATATTATTATATTATTATATTATTATATTATTATATTATTATATTATTATATTATTATATTATTATATTATTATATTATTATATTATTATATTATTATATTATTATATTATTATATTATTATATTATTATATTATTATATTATTATATTATTATATTATTATATTATTATATTATTATATTATTATATTATTATATTATTATATTATTATATTATTATATTATTATATTATTATATTATTATATTATTATATTATTATATTATTATATTATTATATTATTATATTATTATATTATTATATTATTATATTATTATATTATTATATTATTATATTATTATATTATTATATTATTATATTATTATATTATTATATTATTATATTATTATATTATTATATTATTATATTATTATATTATTATATTATTATATTATTATATTATTATATTATTATATTATTATATTATTATATTATTATATTATTATATTATTATATTATTATATTATTATATTATTATATTATTATATTATTATATTATTATATTATTATATTATTATATTATTATATTATTATATTATTATATTATTATATTATTATATTATTATATTATTATATTATTATATTATTATATTATTATATTATTATATTATTATATTATTATATTATTATATTATTATATTATTATATTATTATATTATTATATTATTATATTATTATATTATTATATTATTATATTATTATATTATTATATTATTATATTATTATATTATTATATTATTATATTATTATATTATTATATTATTATATTATTATATTATTATATTATTATATTATTATATTATTATATTATTATATTATTATATTATTATATTCATTGCTATACTTGAGTTTCCGCCTTTAGTATAGTTTAGCAGAATATATTAGTGCCCTGGTGGTACCACGTGATAGTACACTAAACACTTTGTAGATTTAAATAGTTACAGCGCTGGAATATTGTTCATTACCACAGACGGTCCGACGCCCTATTGATTCTACCCTACACCATATTTGTTAATAGAATTTTAATTACAATTTTCCTTTAAATCAAACTCAATTGTCTACAACAAATCGAATGGGTTTTCCTCTTAATAATTGTCAAATTTTGTTTAATCAAATAAAAAATAAAAAATCTCGTATATTCCAGTTCATGTACTTCTTCACCTTCGCCTCTATACATATATTATTATTCATTTTGCTGGTTTTTCCAATGAAAATATTTAGCTTTTCACCTTTTGTGTGTGTGTCTCTGTGTGTTTATCTTTTATATATATTATACGAATATTACCAACAAAATTTTTCGTAATATTTAAAAATACGAGTAGTATATGGATATACATTTTTCAACTAATTTCTAAAGTCAATTTCAATCTTTGACACCTGCACATACCTTTCGGCCATTGATTATCGTACATGTTGAATAAAAATCGATATGGGTTAGGTTATTTTGCGGCCGAATGGGTTGACCAGATATTCATACATGATATTGTCAAAAAGACTAATATTTACAATTTTTTTTTTCATTGGCAACAAAAAGAAAAATTATGATGCCTTTTTATCATTCTTTTTTCACAACAGAACTCAAACACAGGAGACTTAACCCTATCTATATCAAAACCATCCATAACCGGCTATATGTGTATATGTATGTATGTAACAACACCCACATTGTTAAATTTGTATCCTATAGAGAGAGAGTCTTCGACTTAAATTATTGTTATATGATTATTTTTTGACATTTTGTTCTCGGAAAATCTAAACATGGTATATACAGAAGGAAATATATATCAACAAACCATTATTTGTTTTGGTATTGAGACGACAACAAAGATAATGATGAAGTGGTGACTTTGAATATATGTATTTTTTTGAGGTAGGATGGATTTTTATTTTCCCCCTTCCGAAAAAAAAATCAAATATAAATAATAATAATCGGTTTTTACGGGCCACTGCTGGCGCGTACTGAATCAACAATATGGCAACATATATGACAGTAAAATTCTATATTAATAAGATCAGCAGCTCCAGTCTGCAACCATAAAGAGCTTTATAATTTTTTTGATGTTCCAGTAACATAAATTATTTGATTTTTGCTAAAACATTTGCTAAAAAGCTCAATATGAAAATATTAGAAAAATTCGGTTATTACATATAAAAAGTCTCTGTCGGTAAATTAAATAAAATACAAATCAATTTAATCTCACATAACTTGAATTACTTAATAGTTTCAAAAAATTTAAGCTTTAAGCTTCTATCATTTCCACATAAGTCTCCATTAAAATTTAATTATTTATAATACTAAAAGTTTACATGATTGATTACTGATTTAAATTTAGGGATTTTAATAAATAAGCTTACAAAATTTGATGAGCTTTTTTATGATCGAAGGTTTAAATCATAAAAATGGGATAAAATAAATGGGTAAATTAGTAGTTAAGGTAATCATGAGCTTTTATAGGTTCTGCTTATTGTTATGTTTTGATTAAACAAAACCAAACAGAAATTACATTTTATGTAGTTTTTAAAGCCAACGAGCTTTTGACAGCTATTGACAAAATACTTAAAGGCAGTTTTAAACTTTTTTATAATTAAAACTTTTTATTAGAAAGTAAAAGTTGACTAAGATGACGTTCTTTAAACGTGATATAAGCTCCTAGATACTATTATGCTAAAAAGCTATACAAATTTTTCAACTTTATAAACCTTTAGAAAATCGTTAAACAACTATAAGCTTTTTAGAAGCTTTCTTTTTTAATATGAAGCACTAATAGGCTAGTAAGCTGTAAGTTCTTTGATCTTTAGTTTAACTTTAGGAATATTAATTACTCAATATTAAAAGCTTATCACTGAGCTTAAAAGTTCAATATGAAAATATGATTGTGTAGTTGCTGTAACTATTATCAATTTTAGAAAATTGAAAACCCTTTCCACCCGTAGTGAAATTCTTGTTAGTTAATTCAAAGCTTTAAAAATATTTAAGCTTTAGATTTTATCATTCCCAAATTATTAAGCTTAAGTAAATACTTAATAATTTTTTAACTTGATTACTAATGATGTTTTGATGTTGTGCTTTTTATGATAACACTTTTATTATTTATCTAAATTTACGTTTGTTTTTAAAATTTAAATAGATTAATTCGAGAGCTTTAGGTATTATTCTCAATTGCCACAGTGCATTGGACACTATAATTTGATTTTAAAAATTAGCTGTCAACGTTTAATACACTTTTAAAGCTAGTATATTGCATTAGTAAATAACATGAGCGAAAGCTCACCCAACTCTTTTATAGTTAAATTTTTCGTCTCGCTATATGCCGTTACCAAATCGAAGGCGCATGCCATTACAGGTTCGAAAAAATCTATTTAAATCCCTCCCCATTAGGAGTCGAACCCGATATCGCCCGAGGAAATACCGCAGCTTTAACCACTCTGCCAACTGCTCGGTAATTATAAAATTTTAATTTTTTATAAGCTTTAGCAATTTATAAACTTCTGAGCTTAATTGAAAAACTTTTAAAGTTTTTTCTTAAGCTTTGGATAAATTATGTTATTTTGAGTGTTTTTTAAACATAATATTAATCTATATATATTAAAAAAGCTTATGAGCTTTCGTGTTTTTCTATGCAAATCAAGTTTTTTTTATACAAACTGGCAATGTGAACGTTTTCAGATTATCACTTTTAATATTTAACAAAAGCTTCGCCGTGATTCTAAAACTATTAAGAATTAAAGTTTGAAATAAAGGTCACGACATAAATCCAAACGGAGAAAGAGCTTTTGATAATATTTTCAATTGCAAAGTTTTTTGTTAATTAAGTTAATTGCACAGTTTGGCTTTTCTTGTTACATTGTAAAATTTCGAAGTAGAAAATTTTTGAATATGTAAAAATCAACTTAAACTTTCACTTTCGACTTTATTGGACTAAATTTCACTTAAATTTCTAGAATCGCTTAAAAGCGTAATATTAAAGAAGTACAATTGGATTATTCGACGCCAAAAAGCTTATTATTAGTAACAAGTTTAAGAATTATATAATAGAAGCGAAACTTAAATTTTTCGAAAGCTTTAACAATTTTTAAGCTTTAGAGTTTTACAATTTTTATTATTAGTAGCACGATTTACCATTCCTTCGCGTTCCCAAAAAAGTTTTGGGATTTTCTTAAGCTTAATAAACTAAGCACTTTGAGGAACCATTGTTTAGAAGTTTAAAAAAAGCTTTATAATGGAAATTGTGAAACTTGCATTTTTTGCAATGTTAACTACACTTTAACGTAGGATTAATTCTAATGTACACTCCCTAATTTCAATAATCAGAATATGATAATGAGGTAAACGAGCTTTTATACCTTTATACTAAGCTTTTATTGTAAAAAAATAAAAACATTAAAAAGTTTATCAGTTTAAAAGCTTTAATTTACATTTAATTTGTTTTTAATGCGAAAATGATAGTAAGTACATTAGAAAATAACCTTAACCCTACTGTTGATTCTACGTTAAGATATGATTTTAAAACTAAACTTAAAATAAATTTATTGAGCTTTTATGGAAAAGCTTTACTTCCAGACGCATTATGTTATCCGTTTATGTTATCTGTGTAAAAAGTTTCTGTTGGTAAATTAAATAATTTACAAATCAATTGAATTTAAAATACGTAAAAGCTTCAAAAAATGCAAGCTTTTGGTTTAAATCATTTCTTAACAAGTATCATGTAAATATTAAAAAATTTACAATATTAAAAATTAATTTTATAAATGAGCTTTATAAATTTGCTGAGCTTTTTTGTATAAATATAATTATGGTAACGTGACTTTGCTAAATGTTAAGCTTTATTTAAACAAAGTAAAACTAAACTTTCTTTTGACAACTATCCGTATTCGCGTTTCTCTTAAGACTATATTCGGTTGCTCGACAACGAGACGCTACTCCTCAACAAACCAATCATTTCACTAATAAACGCGCCTGGTTTACATGCAGGTGCCCCCCAATCACAGTGGTGAAAATAAAAAACAAAACTAAAAAAAATATTTGTTATTTGTTGTTGTTGGGTAAATGGTTAAATATATTATTTGTATTGATTATTTTACACAACACAACCAACGACAACATAGACTTGTGCTGTCGTACCATTCGTACTGCATATCACATGCTCAAAAAAAAAAAAAAAAAAAAAAAAAACGAAAAAATAATGAAAATACCAAACCAGAAGTATCATACAGTATTAAAAATGGGAAAATGAATTTTTCAAATTTTTGTTTTCCCAAAAATCTGAATGAAGTACATACATTATACATAAACATGTATGTTGTATCCACTGTACATTATATACATACAACATATGTACATGTTATTTATTGATTCTTTTAAGTTCTCAGGTGCTTTTTTTTTACTGGAGTCGAAATTTGTTTGTTATAATATCATATAAGTTTTTTTTATATTTTTTTGGCAGAACGAGCGCACACAAAATAAAAACTGTACATGAATATTAGATTCAGATCTTAAAGAAATGAAAAGCAGCAACAGCACAATGTAAAAAAAAAATCCCAAAAAATATATTCACAAAAATGAAAATGGTCTAGCTGAAAAATGAATATACAATCTGCACGAATTAGTTTTTCGTTTTTTTTTCGAAATGTGATTGGGATACAGATTTGGAATTAAAGTAGTTTTGGGAGGGTTCTTATTCACACACCCATATAAATAAATACAACATATGTGTATTATAATGAATACGTACGATTTAATGGTTATGCTATTAGTGTTGTGTTTTAATATTCCAGGTTTGTAGTTTTATAGTTCATTAGAACGGGGTGAAATTTTTTTGTTGAAAGAAATCCTTTAAATATGCAAAACTTGAATGAAAGTAAAAAAATGGTTTCGTTTCGCAACATCTTGTAAAACTGTATGTATTCAACAGTACGAACAATAGTGACCAAGTTAAAAGGAATTTAAATATTTCGAAGGAAATTAATATTCGTATTGAAAGCTTTTATAAATTTGAGCAACTTTTTATTTATACCATATGAGAAATGTTCTTTGAAGAAATTTTTTTATATAATTTACCATCATATAATAAACCTAGAATTTGTATGCCCTACATCCACTATTAAGTTCTAAATACAAATTGCAAATTTGCGGGAAATATTTTTCCAGTGCTACATGAGAAAACTTCTTTTTCATAGAATTTAAAAATATTACTATATTTCCCATGGGTAGTGTAGGTTTTTAATAGTGAAAACAATTTTTAAATCGGTTCAGAGATTAAAACTTTCCAGCAAAATTATAATTTATAAAACTGAGCTACTCTAATATAACATCAATTTACTTTTCAGTTAAAATGCAAAATATGAGTCAATAAAATTTTACACAATGGTCTTAAATATTTAGCCAAACTGAGCAAAATGTTTAACATTAGAATTTAGAAAGTATTTAAGCTTGTATCAAATTAAAGCAAACCATATTTTCTATATACTAAATATAATATCATTTAACGATTTTATTTATGTTAAAATTTTGAGCAAAACTTTAAAAAATGAGTACAGATGGAATAAATCCATACAATTTATTTAAAAATATATTTAAGACATAATCAAAGTTTTATGTAATAAATTTCTAAAACTGAGCAACTTTTTGAATAAAGCAAATATTTCGATCCAAAAACATTATAAGAAATTTAATTTTTGGAATGTTTCCAGATATAAATTATATTTGTTTATAAACAAAAGTTTATTGAGCCACTTTGAATAATTATAGCAAATTGAATACTAAAGAATAGTATCATACTATTACATAAAAAATTAGCATTACTATAGAGATCTGATAAACAATTTGTTTATCAGTATTCAGTCTCTGGTATAAGATGCAATTTCAGTTTTAATTATTATATTTTTATATTTTAACTGAGCTACAGGTGCTTTTTAATATATAAATTTTTTTAAATTAGTTCAATACATTTTTGTGGCATTTCATTTGTTTTAAATATTTGGCAAACTGAGCTACAGAGTTTAGCATCATAGTAAAAAAAGTATTAAAAGTTGGTCAACCAACTATACCAGAAAAGACTAATGTGTTGAGCCCTTTTATTTTTTACTTTATGTTTCGACGTAAATAGGATAGGTTCTCTCAGAAAAGCGTTATTGTGCATTGAGCTACTTTGAATAATTCGATCAAATCAAATGCCGAAGAATATCTTTTATATTTTTTTGTGTTTCAAATTAACCAATCAAAAAAGTAAAAACAAAACAGTAGCTAAATTTTATTTTATATGAAACTGAGCTACTTTATATATTTATCATATTTTTTTGACTATATCATATGAATATTGTTTACTAATATTTTAAAATTCTTTTAATTGATTAGTTTAAACTGAGCAACTTTAAAATGAAAAAGCAAACTATTATATTTTTCTAAAACTATTTACTTATTCTTAGTTCTCTAAATGTAAGCCAAAATTGTTGCTAATTATTGAGCTAAATTGAGCAACTCTTTCATATGCTATAATTTGTAAATTTTTTATTGATTTGTAGGTTTAACAGAATGAAATAGACACGCACGACACAATCATACTTAAATTTATCAATTGTTTAAACTTAGTTCCACACAATGCTTCGAAGAGATGCAGTTTCTTCATGTTCCACAAATAGCTATATAGTAGGTTCCAGTTTTAAAAATATTAATTTTAAAATGTTACATAATTTGGTTTACCACAAAATTCCTTTCTCAATATTAAAATTATTTACTTATATTTTTTTGAAGGATTCATCCTCTCCGGACCATTTTCCGATATCTCGTCTGTCTAGTTTGTTTTTTTTCTGTGTACTATTTTGTTAAAGAATGAAAATCAATAGTGAACATAACAATAACAAAAACAAAAATAAAATAAGAAAATGTATAAGTTATACAAATCGATTAATCCTTCCGTAAAGAGTTCGTTAAAAATAAAATATTAAAAATTCCAAGAAAATATCTCCCTCGCGTTTTCCTTCTTGGATGGAAATATGGCAAAATTTTACCACCGTTTATTTATGTTTTTCGTTATATACTCGTAGTATTTTTTTTTAGGTTTTGTTTGTGTTTTTGTGTGTGTGTGTGCGCGTGCTTTTTCTGTACTTAAGATGAATTTTGTGTTTAATTAAATTTCTCGAACTTAAAAAGAAAAAAAGTTCAATGTTTTTAAACCAAACAAGTTGGAAAAAGCGACGCGACGTGGTGGAAAATAATTTTTGTTTTTGAATTTATATAAACATATATGTATAGTAATTTGGTGTGTGTATATAGGGATTCCTTATTGTTTGTGAAATATAGGGCAATCAACCCACTAAAAGTTATCCGTTTAGAGAGTCGAAGTTCATTCTACTTTTCAGTGAATTTTTACTTCCATGTATTTTAATTCTTATTTGTAAGTTTGTTGGTTTCTCTGTTGTTATCATACAGGGTTTCGTATAGGTCAATATTTGTCTTGTGTGCAAAAAATTTTCATAAAACTGAAATTCAATATTTGAACACAGTAGATTAGTTAAATATTCTTAAAATTTAATTTTTAAAATTTTAAAAAAACATTTAATTTGCTTTAACAAGGTTATCTTTTATATATTTCAGTTTAGAATTTGTATAATTTTAAAATTCATAACTAGATTATATATATATATATATATATATATATATATATATATATATATATATATATATAATATATTTATATTTTTATAAAATAAATTCATTTCAAAGTATTTTTAATTTCAAAATTTCGTAATCTATGTGGTCTTACCTTTTTTTTTGTCACAAATTTCGCCATACTTTTTGTATTTAAAATTTTGATTTATTTTAATTTCCTTGAATTTTTTGTATTAATATTTTTAAAATTCGGAATTTTTTAAATTTTTGTTTTAAACTTTATCAAGTTTATGTATTTTAAGATTATGTAAAAACGTAAATAATTGTGTTGTAAAAAATTAATTTCCAAACTTAAAATTAATTTTTTTATAATTAAAAAACTTAAAGTTTCGGATAGGTGACCGAAATTCCTGGCCGACATTTTACAAATTTTATATTTTTTCTCGATTGATTAAACAAAAATTCTAAAAAATTTCAAAAGAAGCTTTGTTGAATATTCTTAAATTTTAAATTTTGAATTTGTTAAAATTTTAAAAAGTTTGCATCCTTAAATTAAAATAATACGTTTTCTGAATTAAAATACTTTTACTCGAAAATTACTCCAGGGTAGTGTCTAAATTTTAAAATAAAACTTTTTTTCTTGAACTTTTTTCGTTCCGTGTTTAAATTTAAGAATGAAAAGCTCATTTTTTGGATTTTAGTTACTCTGAATCTAAAGCTTTTTTGAAAATTATTTTATAATCATAATTAGCATAATTCGTTAGAAATCATCATTATTTTTGGGATTTAAGCTTTTGATCTCAATAAAGAATTTTAAATCGTTTGTTAAACTTTTGTATAAAAAGTTATGCTTCTAAAAAATTAGGAATTTTAAGCGCAATTTTAAAGTTTTTTAAGCTTTAAGCACTACAGTTAATAAATAGAAAGTTATTTAAAAATAACATTTTTCCAGCTAAGCTTTTTAAGTCAATATACTTCAAATAAACAATTAAAAGCTTTCCACCGTGAAATAAAGCACATTTCAACCTATGTTTTTTAACAATTCGCCAAAATGATTTAAATTAAAGCAATTGGTCCAACAATTCTTTAAATTTAAAACTTTGTCGCAATCTATAAGCTTTAAGCTTTACAAATTAAAGCTCATCAAGGAATACTTAGTTTCAATATATTAAGAAGCTAAAATGGTGAAACTTATAAAATGAAACGAAACTGTCCGAGCATAAGTATCAGATAATATTAATTCTTAACTTACAGGAAACTTTACCAAATAAATTAATTGAATTAAAAGCTCGTTTTGATAATTTTTTTTAAAGATGCACATAGCACTTTAAAATAAAAGTTATGAGTACAATTCACCATTAACCCAAAAATTCTAAATCGTAAGCTTTTTTCGATAATTCATTTTAAAAATCTAGTTAAGCTTATTTTACTAACAAAATTTAAAAACTATATTGAACATGAGCTTTTGCGCAATATGAAATCATTAAGCATAATTTAATCAAGAATACTTAGTTTTAATCAATTCATTAGATGATTTCATTAAAATGTTAGTATGGAGCTTTTCAGCCAATCATAAAAAACTAATCTTCATAAATTCATAATGCTCAGAAACTAAAAATATTAAATTAACAAAGTTTCAGTAGGCACATTGTACTATGACATTGTTACAATAAGTTCATTCCAAAAGCTTTGATATGTAATTTTTTTGGATTCAGCTTCTGATCTAAAGAACTCTTAAATAAAGTACCGATTAAAAGATGAGATTTTATTTAATTGTGAAAGTTTGTAATGTTAGATTTTTTAAGCGAACAAAAAATTTAACAGTTAAATCATCGGATGAAAAAGTGATGTTAAATTTACTCGGCAAGCTTTATAAATTACAGCTTCACCAATTAATAATGGTGTAATCAGAATTTGTTTGTTAAACTGTTATGTTTCAAAAGCTTTAAAGAAATTTAATTTTTATATTGATCAGCTTTGAAGCAATTATAATCTTTTAGAATCGCAAAGATAAAGTTTATCAAAAGCTTTTTAAAATCCAAGAAATAGAGTAGCTTTTTCAAAAAAGTATATGGTGAAGCTTTTGGCTATATTGCAACCAAGTGGTTTTATTATTGTCGGAAAGTTAAACATTTTCAGATGCAACCAACTTACATTATAACTCTTAGACACTTTTGTAGAGCAAAAGCTTTTATGTAATCTGCCAGCTTTAAGCAACATAAAGCTAAACCTTACCAAAGAATCATTAGAATAAAAATTTATTACAAACGGATTATTAGAATTAATATTAGTAAAGAGCTTTTCCTCCAGGTATGAATTGTAAGCTTATTTTAAAAGCTTTTTTTAAACTCAAAAATAACGTTAAGAAGCTAGTTCAAAAGTTTAGACACTTATATAAATCAAAAGTTTACTCGGAATCAACAAGTTTTTTGGGCCATTTAAGGTAATCCAAAGATAGGAAAAATAATAAAATTATTAGTTAAGAGCTTTTTATCCAAACCTTAAGTTTATTAAATTAATTAAAATGCAAAAAGAAAGTCAAAAAAATATGGAAACATACAAAATGTTTCGAATGGTTTTTGATTTTCAAATCTAATGTTAAAAATTATCTCCAAAGCTTGTAAAGCAAGTATTCTTGAAAGTTTACTATGGAAATATAATTTAATGCTTAATGCATAGGTTAAAAGCTCTTTTTTGAAATAAGCATTTCAGAATTTTGTAAATTTGTTTGTAATAACCTTTAAAGTACAACATTTTTCTTCACTTGATAATACGAACGCCTAACCATACAACTTAAATATGGTGGAACAGTATCTTAAAATAAATGTTTGAGTTAGTTAGCATCGGTACTACTCTGTAAACTAGGAATAAATGTATTCTCCTTGCATTTCCTAAAAAAAATATGTATATATTTACGAGATTTTCCAAACAAAACGATCAAGTAGAATAGTCTGTAAATTTCAAGTCGAATAACATTTTTGTACACCAACAACCAAAATGTAATGAACATGCAATCGGAAAATAGGAAAATTTAAAAACCAAAAATACATTTATATTTTCTTATCTCGTTTCGGGCAACAAACACAAAAAAAAAACAACATGGAAATGGATTATTCGTGTGCTACAAACTTTAAATAAGAAAATGAATTTTCTTTTCGTGTTTCCCGATAATAATAAATGGATCGTAATTTAAATGAAATTTCCACGGAAAAATACGTTTGAATAGGATAATTTATAAGCTCATTGTGTAAT
Source organism: Tipula confusa (assembly GCA_963556175.1). Classification (NCBI taxonomy): domain Eukaryota; kingdom Metazoa; phylum Arthropoda; class Insecta; order Diptera; family Tipulidae; genus Tipula; species Tipula confusa. The sequence continues at coordinate 36,576,365 of OY744477.1, read as the reverse complement.
ACGGTCTCTCTGTAAACTATGCATACACGTATATAGTCAAATTTCAATTATCTACCATACAAAATGGGTTTTGTTCATTTTCTCAATTTTTTCTTTAATTTTCCAACCGATTTTTCATTCAAATATATATAGTATAATATGATGAAATTTTCCCATCAAAACTTTTTAATGCAAACAACGAAAACAAATCATATATATGGATTATAAACTGTCGTTTAGATATATACTGTGTGTCGCTGTGTAATAGCAACAAGCAGAACGAACAAAAAATTTGAAAATCCAAAAGAAAAATGTATAAATTTTCCTTCTGTGTGGTTTTTTTATGGTTTAAAATTTCATGAAAATTCCCAAGATGGTTTAAATTTTTTTTTAAAATTGATAACCAACCAAAAAAATAACCAACTCTTTTTTTTATTTTTCGCCTGGTTATCCATTTTTCACTGTATAACACTCATTCTTCGTTTGGTATTTTCCTGCCATAATTTTTTTTTTAGAACAAACAAACGACACAAAACTTACAATATTGAGTAGCCGTGTACGACACAGTATACAATTAATTTTATTTTTGTTTTAAATTTCCAAGAAATTTTTGAACTTGCTAGGAAAAATTTGAACAAGACCAACAAAAATATAATACATGAATAAATAAATTTTTGTTTTTTCTGTTCGAAGTAAGGTTTTTCTAGATATGATGCGAAAAGTAAAAAGAAAAGTAATATTTGAAGAAAAATAAGAAGGTGATCTTTTTGTTGTTGTTTTTATTTTCAATTTAGTAAACAAATGAAAACAAACGGAACCAAACTACATTGAAGCTATGGCAAAGGTTAATTTCCATTAGACAAACTCAACAGGCTCTATTTTCCAGGTTTACCAAAACACGGTTTTAACAAATCGATAAAAAGCTTCGAGCTTAAAATTTTTTTTTTCACAACAAAAAAAGGCAGGTAACTAAAACTTAAACATTTTTATAGCAGTACTGATTGGTTTTTGTGAAACAATGAAAAACATTTGAATAATCTTTACGAACCGTTAAAATTTACTTGAGCTTTATTTTCCTGTAAAAAGATTCTAATTTAATATATTTAAATGTACATCTTTTATGAGCCTAAATCATTTAATTATTTTGCTAAAACTAAATGTATATAAGGCTAAAAAGCTTTACAATAATATTTCATTGTAAAGTTTAATGGGAAATATATAAAAGCTGACTATTTCAAAGTTTTTAGATTGTCTGAAAGTTCTTAATCGGTAAAATTTTCTAATTTTTTTTTAATGTTTATTTAATAAGTTCATGTGAATATTTTTAAATTAACTATCCCTTTATGAGGCTTAAAGCTTATAGATTGCGACAAAGCTTTTTATATAAAAAATTGTTGAACCAAGCACTTTAATTTATAAGAATTAAATAATTTAGTGAAATATGCATAGTAAGTCAAATCAAGCAATCGAAAAAAGCTTCCGGTTTAAAAATCTTTTATGTTGAACTTTTACAAATAAAAATATCGATTAAACATCAACGTAGAATACTAAGTTTTGTGTAAATCATTGAACACAGTTTAAACAATTTTTGCGAAATGTACCGATACAATGCTTTAGTTTCCGGCGAAAAACTTTTAATTTAACACATATAACTGTAAAACTTATGAAAAATTATGGGTACTAGTATATTGTCTGTAAAAGCTCCTGGAAAACTGAAAAACAAATTTTAGGTAATCTTTAATAATTTTCTATTTATTGATTATACCTTCATCATGCTTAAAGCTTTCATACTGCTTAAAAGTTCTAGATCGATAAAAGCTTCCTAATTTGTTGGGAACTTTTAACTTTTTACAAAAAAGTTTAACGAACGATTTATAATTGATATATTCTTTATTAAAATCGAAAGCTTAAATTTAAAATAAAAATTGCGCTTTCCAGTGAATATGCTAATATGATTTTAAAATAAACTGTCAAAAAGGCTTAAGTTTTAAAGGCCATATTTTATGGTCTAAACCATCATTAAAATACTAAGAGCAGCTTTGGAATTATTTTCCAAAATGAGCTTTATTCAACCAATTTATTTGAAAAATTTTGCTCGAGCTAAGATTTAATATTTTCTGAAAAAGTTTCTGCAAATTTTCACAGCAACATTTTATGATAAAAGCTCGGAACAGTTTCGGCCAATTCTCTATTATCATAATTTTACCTTAGCGTTATTTTTAAACTAATTTAAATATGAAGATAAGCTTTTCATTATTAAGCTTTAACAAAATTTAAGTCTTGATAAAAAGCTCGCAAATAATATTTTTTATAAAATATATAGTTTATATATTTAAACTTTTAATCTCTTAGTGAGCTTTACTTTTGTAAAAGATGGTTTATTAGAAGCGATAACTTTAATTAAGAAATTAATTAAAAGCTTTATCCCATGAAAAAAAGTTTATTTCAAGTAAATTTCCTGCATAAGCTTTAAGAATGATTCGCTGAAGTTTTATATTATGCTTAAACTAAATATATGCTTAAAAAGCTCAAATAAACTAATTTTTTTGGAGCTTAAATGTACTTAATAAATTCTGATAAATTAATAAAAACCAAAACTTTATTTGATTGTATATCTGTCATGCTTAGAGTTCTTAATTGTATGAAAGCTCTTTGTTTCTCAATTTTTTAGAACCATAATTTTAAATTTGTAATTGTTAAATGTTTTATTGCGACCAAAAGCTTCTAAAAAAGCTTTTGATTCCGGATATTTCATTAAATGTGGAAAAACTTCTGACTAATCTTAACGTTATTTTTGATTTACTTCATTTAAGTACGAAGTTAAGCTTTTCATTATTTTGTTTAGTCAAAATTTACGTTTGGTTAAAAAGCTCCCAACTAATCTTTTATTTTGTAGATTGAATATTACAAAATTGAATATTTTATAAGTTCGAGTGAAAAGATTTATACTAATTATCTTTTGATAAGCTAGAAAGCTTTTTGAAAAGCTTAAATAATTAAGCTTTTTCAGACACGTTTTAAAAAAGAATCGAAAAAAGCTTCCAGTTTGAAATTTTATTATAAATAAGCTTTTGCAAAGCTTTACTATCCCTTACTTGATAAAAGCTCGTAGATTACAGTAAAATTTATCGTTTATGATATCAAAAGCTGTAATCTGGAGTATTTAAAATAGTGAAGCTTTCTTTTAAAATTACCATAATTTGTAAAGTGCAGACCATAATTTGTAAAGTGGAAAACCTGAATAAATAGGAGGCGGGGAAAGGTTGAAACCTAGTTTTTTGTAAACCATTGAAGGGCGTTGAAACAATTTTTGCTAACTGATAAAATAAATAGGCTGCAATAAGCTTTATTTTCCTATGAAAAGCTTTAAATTTAACATATTCACTTACATCTCATTAAAAATTGTTTGTTCAAGTGTATTGACTTCAAAGTATTTTAGAATACTTCGCTAGAAAATGTTTTTATAAAATTTTCAACAACTATTAATTGATTAATTGATTGGTTGTACCTATGTCAAGCTTAAAGCTTTTAAATTGAACGATACATTTTTCTAAATTTTGATAAAACTTCTTAGAAGTATTACTTTAACCATAATAGTTTGATGAACGATTTATGCTTCGTAGTTTTATTGATATCGAAAGCTTTAATTTAAAAAAAGAAGCTTTTAATTAACAAAGCCAATACAATTTTCAAATGAATTTACGACAAAGCTTCCGATTTAGTATTTTTAGTTCTAGGGAATTATTTAAAAGAAGCTTTTTTTGGAAAGCTTAAATCTTGAAGAGTACGATAAAGCTTTTATTTTACATAAATTCGTTTATTGGGAGCAACAGCTTTAATTACAGCTTTCTTGATTTAAAAAAATTGCGAAATGGCTAAAACAAAGTTAAGACAAGACAAATAATTGGAAAAAGCTTTCGTACATATATTCGTTTTATCCCATGAAATGTTGTTGAATCGCTGCAATTTTGTTTTAGGTAAACTTCTATAAACTGGACTACATTTAGACTAATTTAGATTTACGTTTTAGCTTCATAGATCTATAAATCTAAATATAGAGAGACGTGTATGCTTAGATTAAATGGATATTAAGCTAAAAAGCTCCATATTAATTGTTTACTAAATAAAGTTTGATGCATTTATAAAAAACTACAATTTTTTATGATTGTATCTTTGTCATGCTTCAAAAGTTTCTAGATGGTTTGAAAATTCTTGATCGATAAAAATTTCTAAATATTTTGGAAGCATAACTTTAAGCATAATAGTTTAATGAACGATTTATAGTTGAAATATCCTTTATTGTAACCAAAACCTTACATTTAGAAAATAATGATGATTTATAGTGATATATGCTAAATACGGTTTTTAATGCATTATCGGACAACTTTGATGAGAAACTTTGGAATTAATTTCCAAAACGAGCTTTTTTGACCAATTTATTTTGTAAAATTTCCTTCAAGTTAAAAAATAATATTGTCCGAAGAAATTTCTGAAAATGTTTACGGCAACATTTATGATAAAAGTTTGCTTTGTCAAAATTTACGTTTGGGTAAAAAGCTCCCAACTAATCTTTTATTTTAGATTAATTGAATATTTTATAAGTTCGGGTGTAAAGATTTAACTAATCATCTTTTGATAAGCTATGAAGCTTTTTGAAAAGCTTAAACAATTAAGCTTTTTCAGATTTAATTGACTGAACGAAAACACGTTTTAAAAAAAAGAATTAAAAAGAAAGCTTCCAGTTTGGAATTTTAATAGAACTAAGCTTTTGTAAAGCTTCTCTATCCCTTGATGTGATGTAGCTGTGTCTTCATAAAAGCTTGCAGATTACGGTAAAAATTTTCGTTTATGGTATCAAAAGCTGTAATTTGGAGTATTTAAAATAATGAAGCTTTCTATTAAAATTTTAAGAAATCAATTTGTAAAGTGAAATAATTGAAAAACACTTTTTGAAACTTAGTTTTTTGTAAACCATTGAAGCGAATTGAAACAATTTTTGTCTACTGATAAAATAAGTAGATTGCAATGAGCTTTATTTTCCGATGAAAAACTTTAAATTAACAATATTTACTTACAGCTCATAAAAAATTGACTTAAAAAGATTGAAGAATACTTAGATAATGTTTTTAGAAAATTTTCAACAACTATCAATTAATTAGTTAAACCTATGTCATGCATAAAGCTTTTAAATTGGCCGATAAAATTATCTTAATTTCGATAAAAGCTTTCTAATTTCTTAGAAGCATTACTTTAAGCTTAATAGTTTTATGATTGATTTATAATTCTTAATTTTTTTTATTGAGATCGAAAGCTTTAATTTAAAGAAATGAAGCTTTTAATTAACAAACCCAAATACAATTCGAAAAAGAATGTTCAACAAAGCTTCCGATTTAGTATTTTTAGTTCTAGGAAATTATTTAAAAGAAGCTTTTTTAAGCTTAAATTATGAAGAGTGCGATAAAGATTTTAACTGACATAAGTTCGTTTATTGGGATCAACAGTTTTAATTAAAGCTTTCTTTATTTAAACAAATTGCGAAATGGCTAAAACACGGTTTAGACGAGTCAAGTTATTGAGAAAAGCTTTCGTACATGCATATGTTTTATCCCATGAAATGTTGTTTGTTTCAAGTCAATTGACTGGAAAAGCTTTTAGAAAGATTCGCTTCTTGTTTTAGAAAAACTGCCGTAACTTATATTTAGACTAATTTGGATTTATATTTTATAAATCTAAATACTGAGATTGACGTGTATGTTTAGATTAAATGGATGTTTAGCTAAAAAGCTTCATCTTTTTTATTTTCATATTAAATAATTATTTTCCAAAATGAGCTTTATTTAACCAATTTATTTGGTAAAGTTTCCTTTAAGTTAAAATGTAATGTTGTCCTAAGAAATTTATGAAAATGTTTACGGCTGTAAATGTTTATTTATGATAAAAGCTTCATAATTTTCGCTTCTTACCGTTATTATTAAATTTATTTATTTGAATATGAAAATGAGCTTTTTATTACTAAGCTTAAACAAAATTTAAGTTTAGGAAAAAAGCTCGGTAAAAATAATATTTTTTTCTAAAAAATATATATTGTTATCTTTTAATGAGCTTTACTTTTGAGAAGTTTACACTTCTAAATTTTAAAAAAGCTTTAAATCGATAAATGTTTCTAAATTTTAGTCAAATCAATTTTTAATATAATGGTTTAAAGCGAAGTTAATTTTTAAGAATGATTCGCTGCAATTTTTTTATAAATTTTTTTAGTGCGAGAGCTTTTTGTTTCTCAATTTTTTTGAATCATAATTTTAAATTTGTAATTGCTATATATTTTATTGAGATTATAAATCGATTGAAAATGAATTATCGAAAAAGCTTTTGATTTCGATACTTGGTTTTTAGTGGAAAAACTTTTGTTTAACTAATCTTAACGTTATTTTTGAGTTTATTTATTTAAGTACGAAGTTTAATTGTTCATAATTTAGCGAAAGTAGACGAAAGTTACGTTTGAGTAAAAAGCTCCTAACTAATGTTTTGTTTTGTATATTAAACGAATATTTTATTAGTTCTGGTATATAGATTTAAACAAATTATCTTTTGATGAGCTAAAAAGCTTTTAATCTACAAAAATGTTAAGATAATAAAAGTATTTATTAGAAAAAAGCTTCCAGTTTGGAATTTTAATAAAAATAAAACTTAAACTTTATATTAAAATTATATAAGTCGAATTATGAATTCAATTTTAAGATCTTAGAAGCTTTTAAATCATTTATAATAATTGCATAAAACGCTTCTGAAATATTGATAATAATCGAAAAAAGCTTAAATTTTCAACAAAAAAAAATTAAGCTTTTTTAATTTAATTTTAAATTTCTTTACTTTGGTAAAATATTTAAAACTGTGAACCATTAAAAAAAAATTAACAAAGTTTCACTCGATCTGGGTTTTAGAAAAGCTTCGAAAAATTAGGTTTTTTTAACAAGTCTTTAATTTTTATGAATCTAACTCGAAATTTAACTTATCAAACTTATTTTTAATGACTGAAAACCCAATGGGTTCACTGATTTAACTATAAGTTGATATTGTGAAAAAGCTCGTGGTCGATAAAAGTTTTTATTTTGGTTGCAACCATAATTTTTAAAAGTGACGTTAAATTTATGATCAAACAATATTTATTTGTATCAAAAATTGTAATTTAAAAAAGCTTTTTTATTATTTTTACAAATATATCGGTTAGTATAGAGTTTTTTGTTGGTTAACACAAAAATCGAATATATCGAATTTTGTTTGAAATATTAGAAACTGTAATTGTTAAGCTTTTAACTTGCAAAAGTTTGTGCAATAAAACTTAAAAATATTAAAGCTGCATTGAGATGTATATTTTAAATTATAACGTTAGAAGCTTTTTTAAAACATTTTGTATATTTGGAAAAAGCTCAACTTTTAAAAAACTTAATTTAATTATAGTAGACAGATTTTGATCGAATGTATAATTGTAAGAATCAAAAGCTGGATTAAAAAGCAAATGTGTGTCGTTTCAGGTGCTTCTATGGCAAAGACCTATTTATATTATGTCATACTTTAGCATCATTTAAATTACAAAACAATTCCGCAAAATGTACAATCATCGACTGCAAATATTATGTAAAATTTTCTTTTTGTCGAAAGACGACGACACATGACGCAATATACGCTAGACATATTATATATAACGTATAGAATATCGTTTACATTATTCTTAAATATGTATGCTCGTTGTTCTTCTGCATGTCGTACATAAGCGCAAGTTGAACAAAACAAAACAAAAATTATTCTGTTGGTTGTTTTATTCATTGCCGTCGTTCGTCTTGTTATTATTATTATTATTATTATTAAAAAGACAAGAAAAGTAATTTGAATAATAAGAAATTGCGAATATATACTGTACAAGTCAGTCTTGATGCATTTTGATTATTTGTGAACAACAACAACCACAATAAGAAAACGATTTTCTTCGTCAGCATCTTCTTCTTCATGTATTTTGTCTTAGATTTTTTTTTTGTCGTTTATACTTATTATTAAACGAGTCGAGAAGAAAACTTTTCTCGCTTCAATATATATGCGAGCAGATTACACAAAATATTTTTGTCGAGGTCTGTTTTACATATCCATTATATTTGTGACATACATACACATGAAAGTGATTAATACTTTTGAAATGGTATTATCGCATGTATACATGTGACATACATGATTGGCAGGCGGCTGATTTAATAATTAAAAACAGGTTCATGTATGCCATATAATATGAACATATTCGGAAAACTCATATACACACAAACTTAATGAGGATGGGGGGTGAAACTTTTCAAAAAACCATAAACATATTCAATAAACATGAAAAAATAAAAAAAACCTCAAATCGAATTAAAAATTAACTCGGCACACAGATGAAAACACTCTGAAAACGAAAAATTTTCCACTAAAATAAAAAATAAAAAAATTTTCGATTAACAAAACACAATACGCGATAACAGCAACAACGGCGAGGTTCATCCAAAAAATAGTAAAAATGTACATTAAAAAATTATTTAAAATAAATTTTATTATTATTATTATTTTTTTGGTTCGTATCATAAATCACTTGAGTTTTTCATATTTTCCACATTTTTTCACTTTGATACACAGTATTTGCGAGCGCGTGTACAATGATGCTAAATTTTCTACCTCTGTTGAGTTTCGTTGTGTCGAAGAATTTTTTTTTTGTTTTTTTTTTATTTCCGCGGTACAGATTTAAAACCAAAATTTTGTGAACCATCCAAATGGAATAAATATAACATGTGTGTGTATGTCTATGCTCAAACTCTTTATGATTTGAGAAGATTTATATGAGATAATAATACATCGTTACTTGAACTTATTATGTTTAGTTGAAAAGATTTTCAATTAAATATATTATAAGATTTGTATCGGATTTTAGGCACATAAATCGTAAAATATCGCTTAACACGAATTTTTCCGAAAAGTTATAATATCCAAACCTTCTAAAAAAATGTAGCACGAGACGCTCAAAGATTGCTTTGATCAATGTAAGAAATCTTGCAATGAACTTGCTTTACACAAAAAACGGCTAACCTCACGTCACTCACAAACAAAACTTTGATCATAAATACGTCATGTTAAAAAGCTTTACAACTATGTAAAAAAGACTAACTTAAAACATTACAACACGCACTAAAACTAAAGCTTTCAAACCCATTTGTATGGACATTTCCCAAAACCTCAACATTTGCTTTTAAAATATAAAAATGTTATGAAGATGAAAGCTTTATTAAGCAATATATATTTCTAAGATATTTCCAAACATTGTCCAACAAATTCAAGAAGTCAAAAAAATTATCTGAAAGACTAATTACTTTCAATATTATTCATATTATTTCTAATAATATAAATGCTTCTCTTATTCCTGAGTGCTGCTCAGACGATCTTGTGGCAGTACTCATTACTCTTGACTCTACTAATCCATGCACAAATCTGGTGTTAGCTTCAGTCTATTTGCCGTATGATTCTGTCTCACCACCACCGTCAGTGGAATTTATTAACCTTGTTCTATGGAGCAAGAAGAAAAATTTTCCTCTAATATTGGGATGTGATGCGAATGCTCATCATTCGTTGTGGGGTAGTACAGACATTAATAATAGAGGCGCTTCTCTGTTTAACTATCTAAGCTCGTCCGAGTTGGAAATTCTCAATAGAGGCTGTGAACCAACTTTTGTCAACTCCATGAGAAATGAGGTAATCGATATTAGTTTGTGTTCTATGTCTATCATTGATTTAATTCTCGGTTGGAGGGTGACTGATGATATCCTCACTTCTGATCATAGGTGTATCTCTTTTAGTATTAATCTGAAAAGACCACAGTTAAAACCGTATCGTAATAGGAAATTGACTAACTGGGAGTTATACTCGCGTGAGATTGTTCCATTACTACCTGAATCTGGGCTAATTAGCTCAGCTTTAGACATTGATTTGTTAGCCTCCTCGCTAACCAATGCAATCAATGGCGCTTTTGAAAAATCGTGCCCACTTGTTTCTAATCGTAAGGGTCGGAATAAACCTTTTTGGTGTTCTGATCTGAAAAAATTAAGGAAAATCGCTAGAAAACTGAAGAATACAGCCAAACGATCTAATCATGCGGCTGATTGGGTCAACTTTCTAGTGGCACAAAAGAACTATAAAAAAAGTCTAAGATCCGCCTACAGAGCTTCGTGGATAAAATTCTGCGAGGAAATAAATAATCTGTCTGGTGTAGCCAGACTTAATAAAGCTTTGGCTAAAAACGAGGTGTGTCGACCTGGTGTCCTTAGGCGTCCTGATGGCGAACTAACCTCGTCGTACAGGGAAGTTGGGGAACTCCTTCTTTCTGTTCATTTTCCCGACTGTGACATAATCAACTCTGATTATGTTGCTGTCGAACCCTCAAATACAATTGTTGATAACCCGAATTGGGACCTTGCTCGAAGGATTATCAATTCTGATATCCTTCGTTGGAGCATTTTCTCTTTTGATTCTTTTAAAACAGGTGGACCTGATGGAATTTTTCTGGCTGAATTACAGCAGGGCTTTCCACTTATTCAGGATCATCTAACCATGCTGTTCCAAGCATCAGTTGCGTTCGCGTACATTCCGCAATCTTGGAGCAGGAGTCATGTTGTGTTTATTCCTAAAGCTGGTAAGTCCGATTACACGGATCCGAAGGCTTTTCGTCCGATCAGCTTATCCTCGACTTTTTTAAAAGTTTTGGAAAGAATCATTGATAGATTTATCAGGGATGGTTGTCTATCTATTAAACCACTCAGTAACATGCAGCATGCTTACAGAGTCGGGAAGTCATGTGAAACGGCCCTACATGAACTTGTGACTAGGATTGAAAGATCACTAGATTATAAAGAGTTTCTAGTGGGTACTTTCTTGGATATTGCTGGTGCTTTTGACAGTACGTTGTTTTCAACGATTACGAAGGCATGCGAAAATTTTGGTGTCGATCAAGACATTATATGTTGGATTGAATCTATGCTTAAATCTCGAACTGTTGAGATAAAGCTGGATGATCAGTCAGTTTCCGTCAAAGTTGCCAAAGGTTGTCCACAAGGTGGTGTACTGTCACCTCTCTTGTGGCTCTTGGTAATCGATGAGTTACTTGTTATACTGCAACACTCGGGCTTTGTCGTGCAGAGTTATGCTGATGATCTTGTTCTGACAGTTTCCGGTAAGCACTTGAATGTCCTATCAGATCTAACGCAGCATGCTTTGTTAATTGTTGAAGCCTGGTGTCTTGATAAGGGCTTACATGTTAACCCTCTAAAAACGGACTTAGTTGTTTTCACCAAGCGCAGGCATATTGGTGACTTCTCTGTTCCATCTCTTTTTGGCAAAGTTATTACTAGATCGGATTATGTCAAGCATCTTGGTGTTTTCCTTGATAGTAAACTTTCCTGGAAGAAGCATCTTGATAGTAAGCTGTCAAAAGCTACTGCCATTTTTTGGCAATGCAGAAGAGCTTTTGGTAAATCTTGGGGACTGACTCCTAAAACGTTAGCTCTTATATACAAATCTATGGTCTTGCCAATGCTCTCTTATGCATCGGTCGTTTGGTGGCCAGTGATTAATCTGAAATCATCCATAGCGAAGCTTTGTGGCTTACAGGGCACTGCTTGTCGGGCTATTACCGGTGCTATGTCCTCCACACCACTTATTGCTATGGAAGCTATCCTTTCTTTGCCTCAGTTGCACTCTTTCATACTTGGGTCGGCGTGTTCTGCGGCGTTCCGTTTGAGGTGCTTAGGGGTTTGGAATAGTTTCGGATCCATTTTGGGTCATAGGCTCATTATTTCTCGGTACAATTCACTTATACCAGAAATTGATATGGTTAATGACAGACAGCTACCTGAGTTTGACTTTTCCAATTCATTCTCGGTAGAATATCCGTCTAAAGATCTGTGGGCTTCGCAGGTCTTTCAAAAACGATTGTCTGAATCTATAGTATTCTTCTCGGATGGATCGCGCTCTGAACTTTCTGCAGGGTTTGGAACATACTGTCCCGCGTTGGTTCAGAGTTCGTCTGGTTGTCTGGGTTCGTACTGTACAGCATTTCAGGCGGAATTGATTGCGCTCTCGCATTGTGTGTTTGCTGCTTTAAAGTATAGCTTTGCTGAGGAAAACATCATAATGTGTACTGGTAGTAAAGCTGTGCTCGATTCATTAATAAACCCTTTGACTGTTTCCAAACTAGTCAAGGATTGTAAACTTTACATTAATCGTCTTTGCGTATTAAATAAAGTCTCACTAATGTGGGTCCCGGCTCATTGTGGCATCGAGGGCAATGAATTCGCGGACTCCATAGCTAAAGCTGGTTCTCGTTTGGAAATTTTCGGCACTGAACCAGCTACTCCCCTTTCTTTTAGTTTGGGTAAGCAAGCTATTAAGAAATTCATTATGTCTGTTGCAAAACAAAATTGGCGTGTTTCGTCTGGCTGCCGCTGGGCGAAACAATTTATTTAGAGAACCCAATTTAAGGTCGACTAAGTTTGCTTTGTCTTTAAGGAAAGATCAGTTGAGGATCCTGGTTGGGATTCTTACAGGTCATGGCCGATTCAAAGATCTTCTTCATCGCATGGGTGTAGCTCAGGATGGTGTATGTGAGGACTGTCTCGAAGAGGCTGATGATTGCATTCACTTTGTCTGTAGTTGTCCGGCCTTTGAAGGAGTTAGGCTTCAGGTCTTCAACTCTAGGTCTATTCGGTTAGATCAAGTGTCTTCCCTGCCTTGGTTCAAGCTGATTCAGTTTGCTAAGGCAGCTACTCGCCTTTGTGAAATTTAATAGAATCCTAGGTTTGCACCATGGGCCCGTTGTGGCATTGAGTGCGGAATCCTTGAGGGTTCCAGCCATTTTAATAATAATAATTACTTTCAAAGAAACATTATTGATGAAACAAGTTGCGTGGAAAGCTCAAATTGTAAAATCCAAATGTAAAAACTCTTAAACTGAGATATACACTTATATGACTTTAAGCATCTAAACAGCATTTCTTTATAATACTATAGAACACAGTTGGATGTCACAATGTCAATAAAGCTTAATAAATGAGTTTCACAATTTTTAAAATGTTAACACAGAACAAAGTAGAGCTTTATAGCCGATTTACATTCAACAAATTTTGAAGAAGAAGTTGATCTTAAAATCAATTTTGTAAAATTGAAATATAAACAAACATTGCAATAACATTTTGTATTTATTTGTGTGAGTAACCAAAACATAGTATATTAAACTATTTTTATACATGTATTGTCATCTTTTTATATGTTTTATTACAAAAAGATAAAACTTTTCATCTTGTAAAATACAACATTACCTTTTTTATAACAGTTTTTGGGTTTGGATCTCGGGTTTCATCTTTTTATTTTTACAAGAAGAAATTTTTTCTCGGTTTGGCTTGCATAATTTTTCAATCTAGTGTCTCGGTTTTTTTCAAGATGAAAAATTTGTTGAATGTAAATCGGATATTAATGACAAACTTTTGGTAAAACTTATTATATTGTAATTTTTTAATTATATTATTGTAACTTTTCTCACTCAAAACATTACGACTACTTAGCATTAATTGTACCCTTAAAACTAAGTACTTTTGTGACAAATTAGAAACTGTCAACTCGTTTTTTTTTCTCGCTTTGTATTATAAATAAACATATAAATTTTATTTTTAGTTTTAATTTGTAATTTTAATTCTAAATTTAATTAAATGCCCATTATAAAAATAATACTAATTTATTAAACTCATATAGCTGAAGTAATGTCCATATACCAAAAAAAAAAAAAAAATTAACAATGCCATACTGTAGTGTTTTTTATTTATTTAAACAATTTTATTTTATTCAATTTAATTAAAATTTTAATTTACAATTTTAATTTTAATTTTAAAACATTCAAAAACAATTTTTTTATTTATTTATTCAACACACGGCTTAAATGGATGCTTGTCAGCTTCTGAAATGTTTTTCAACGTTCGATCGGGAGAAAGAAAAAAACGTTTCCAATGTATGCACATTGACCACCAGAAAATATATGCATTTCATATATTTTCCATTTGCCAGACAAGATTGACAATATAATCAAAGTGTTGCGTATAATCTTGCGTGTATGTATTATAAGCACACTGATAAACGGGGAATAGAATTAAAGCATTCGTATGATATTCGATTACGATATCATACGAGAAAAGGTAAAAAGCCGGAAGATAGCATAAAAGAAAACGTGGTATAATATATATACACGTAAGATTATACGCAACACTTTGATTATATTGTCAATCAAGCAAAATCGATTGTAAAAAATAGAAACCACTGAAATGTAAACTTTACTTAACAAACATAAAAAGTGATATACATTTGTTCTAAAATATTTGATATAAAAAAAGTGATTCTATTCTACACTAGATGTAGTATAGTAGAATCAAACTGATAATAATTGGAGCGCGATTCAAATTTTACTTAATCTATTAATTTATAAATTATAATTGAATAACTAGAATTAAGTCATTACAAGTTTGAATCGGTCGCTACAGTACTCCCCTCCTAGTTGATTCTTAGTGAAACAAAAAAAAAACTAAACGATAAAACGCACTGCTTTCATGATTCGGCATGGTAAAACCAAATCCACCGAACTCAAAATACCAAAACCAGGTTTTAATCTATCGATCGAGATACTTTGATGTTTATCTTTGATCGAGATAATAAAAAACTTACGAAGGCGTTTAACCACTTTAAAGGGGCCTTCGTATGGAGGAGTTACGAACCTTATCAGACCTCACAAACACAAAATCACAGTTGTCCAGAGATTTCGGGACAAATATGTGTTCTTGTTTCGCTAAACGCGTGGGTGAAGGTATCAGATTCTTCATGGCTTGACGTAAATTGTCGATAACTGTGTCGCTAGAAGGCAATGGTGAAAGGGGATTGTCCACAAAAAATTCTCCGGGAAGTTTAATGGTTTGTCCATATACCATTTCCGCGGGTGAACAATTCAAATCTTCTTTCACAGTTGCTCGGATTCCTAATAATATAATTGGAATCTCAGAGCTCCAATTAATAACGTTACCTCTGGCCATCAATGCAGCTTTGAGCTGTCTATGGAAACGCTCTACCATGCCATTGGCTTTAGGATTATAAGCCGTAGTACGTATTCGATGAGATCCAAGGAGTGTAGTTAGCTCCGCAAAAAGTCTGGACTCAAACTGTGATCCCTGGTCAGTAGTAATCTGAGCAGGTACACCAAAACGAGATACGTAATTTGAAACGAAAGTAGTGGCAATGGTGGCAGCTGTCATGTTAACCATGCAATAAGCTTCCGGCCAACGGGTAAAACGATCAACACAAGTTAAAATATATGAACAACCATTTGATACTGGTAAAGGACCAACAATATCCAAATGAATATGTTCAAATCGACCTGGTGGGATATTAAATTTTCCATGTTGTGAAATAGTGTGCCTTTGCACTTTGGCACGTTGGCATGATACACAAGAACTGGCCCATTGGGTTACGTCCTTGTTAATACTAGGCCAAAAATAGCGAGCCGTAATCAATTTACGAGTAGCTCGAATACCAGGATGTGATAAATTATGTAAACTGTCGAAAACATTCCGACGTAAAGAACTTGCAATATAAGGACGGTTAATACCCGTCGATGTCTCGCAATAGACTTCAAGGCCTGGCAAAACAAAAAGTTCAAGCTTAATATTAGCTGAATAGCGCCTAGAGCCAGAAAGTAAATTCTGAAGCTCGTCATCGGTCCGTTGTGCCAAAATAATATTCTCACAACTGAGAAAATTGTTAACAACAGAAGTGTCAACAGAAGCCGAGTCTATGTTATTGGTTCTGGATAAGGTATCTGCGACAACATTGTCGGAACCACTCACATGCTGAATATCCGAGGTAAATTGACTAATATAATCCATATGGCGTGATTGCCTAGGATTACGTTCAGTTTTAGACTGAAGAGCTCTAATTAATGGTTTATGGTCGGTAAAAATGGTAAAGTCCCGACCTTCCACGAAATATCTAAAATGCTTTACTGCAAGATATATCGCGAGAAGTTCACGATCAAAAGCTGAGTATTTTAACTCAGGGCTCGACAACTTCTTTGAAAAAAAACCTAAAGGTTCCCACTTCTTGTTATTAAATTGCTGTAAAACAGCGCCAACTGCGATACTTGAAGCATCGGTGGCAATACTTATAGGCGCATCAACCAAAGGGTGCGCAAGAAGGGTCAAATTAGCCAATAAAATATTTATATTAGAGAAAGCCAACTGGCATTCTTCAGGCCAAGAAAAATTCTTGGGTGTCTTCGGTAACTTATTTAAGGCAGACAAATGGCTATGTAAAGGAGCAATCAATTCAGCTAACCTTGGTATAAATCGGTGATAATAATTTATCATACCGATATACCGCTGAATATGCTTAACAGAAGTTGGAGCAGGGAAATCTCTGATGGCCATAATTCTATCTTGGGAAGGAAAAATTCCATCAGGGGTGATCTTGTGGCTTAAAAAGTCAATAGAAGAAACTCCAAACACGCATTTAGATGACTTAATATGTACATCAAACTCAACAAGTCTTCGGAATAATTCATCGAGATGGAGCAAATGTTGTGTCTCTGATTGTGATGCAACCAGGATATCGTCAATATAGACGAAAACAAAATCAAGTCCTCGGACGACTTCGTTCATAAATCGCTGGAAAGTTTGTGCGGCATTACGCAAACCAAAAGGCATACGCACAAATTCAAATAGACCAAACGGTGTTGTAATAGCCGTTTTAAAAATGTCTTCTTCAGCAATGGGAATAACGTGATACGCACGAACAAGATCAATTTTGGAAAATATTGTGCAACCATTTAAATTCATGGAAAAATTATGAATATGTGCTATCGGGTATCTATCCGGTATTGTGACCGTATTTAATTGCCGATAATCACCGCAAGGTCTCCAATCGAGATCCTTTTTCCTCACCATATGTAAAGGGCATGAAACTGGGGATGACGATGGACGACAAATCCCCAACTCCACCATATGCTGGAATTCTATGCCGCTCAGGATCTAGTTCGGCTTTATGCCGCTCAGGATCTAGTCTCCTAGGTCTCGCCACTGGCAAATGCCCAGATGTAACAATATAATGTACAACTGAATGACGTACCGGTAAATTAAAATTAGGCAACGCTGTTAGACTAGGATATTTCCTAAGTAACGTGCCAAAACCATTATCAATTGAAAAATGAATTGGAGTCGGAGTTGTAAAACTTCTCACCAATGCATTAACTGACAATGAAGTGGTTGTATCAATTAAACGTTTATGTTTAAGATCAACCAATAAACCAAAATGAGCTAAAAAAATCAGCGCCAATAATCGGACGATTCACTGATGCAATGATAAACGCATGAGTGAAATTACGTTTTAAACCGATGTCAATATTGATCAACCTAGTACCATAAGTACGAATAGGTGATCCATTGGCCGCTTTAAGAGCTAGATCCGTTGAAAAATTATCAATATTAATATTGAAAAAATAAGCTGGAATAACTGAAAGGTCAGCTCCAGTATCAATTAAAAAATTAAATTTGTTTATGCTATCATAAATAATTAGTCGACTAGACTGCAATTCTAAAATGCTAGTCGACTCATTTTGTCTGTCCCTATTCGTTTTTTGAAGGGGAAGAAATAACCGAATCCAAATGGTTATCCTTTTTAAAAGTGCAAGGCGGATTACAATAATGCGCCTTGTGTTTCCAACGGTTGTGCATGACACACCATGCGCCGTTGAAACCAGAGTTATTTTTCAAAGCTATTTTTCAATGCAGTGGATGCAAAAATTGCTTTCATCCAAACTATAAACAAATATTTGGAGCACACATTATGTCAACAGCTGCTCTACCAAACTGGTATATTGTTCAAATGAATGTACTCCTGATAAAGCTAGTGTTTTTGAAGCGACAGTTTAAAAGATATAGAGGCCACATTTGAAAAATTTTTGACTGAGATTGGCCGCTGTAAAGAATCTATAAGTGAAATAAAAAAATCTCATAAGTTTATGTCGCACGAATTTTATGACATGAAAAAAAAAATACAGTGAAACTATTTCTGAAAATATGGAATTGGAAGAAATGCTAAAATTGGTCATAAAATTGAACATACAAAGTATTCGAAATAAGTTACATGATATACAGGAAATGATTGATAATTTTGATCGTTGCATTGACATCATCATATTGACTGAAATTTGGATTGGTACTGGCGAAAATATATTTTTCAGCTTAAAAGGGTATAATGAATTTTATTCTAATAGAATTGGTGGATATAGTTGTACAGCGATTTATGTTAGATCAAATATTAGATCATCTAAAATTATTAGTGAAGATGTAAACTACTGTCAAACGCTAGGTGTTTTGCTGACGGATAAGAAAACTAATATTTTCTCGGTTTATCGATCTCAAAAAATTGTACTTTAAATGTGTATCCTCTGTTAGAAAAGAAATACTGAGATATAAAGAGCTTGTAATATCCAATGGCTTTTACTTTTTAAATAAAATAGATAACACATTTGCAACTAGATCTAGAAATGGAATTAACACTGTTATAGATCATGTGATCAATTTGTTTAATCATAATTATGATTTTTTTAATCATAATTATGAGTTTTGCTTATCAGATACGCCACTATCCGATCATAAATTAATTTTTCTCCAAATTAATAGTATTTCTGTTCTGAAGATTTCAAATTTGAAACTCCTTTTCAGTTAAGTGAGTGCTCAGTCAAATGATTTTAAACTTAAATGTGCAATCAGCTTCAGGTATAGATGGTATATCAGCAAAATTTATAAAACATTGTGCTAATTATATTTAGCCAACAATACAAAAGCTAATTAATAGTTGCTTTAAAAATGATACATTTCCTGATTGCCTTAAATTTGCAAGAGTATCGGCAGTCCATAAATCTGGAAGCGAGCTAGAAATTAATAATTTTCGACCCATATCTATATTAAGTAATTTAGCTAAAATTTTCGATTTTTTTTATTTACAAATAATATAATCTCAGATAGACAGTTTGGTTTTACACAAAAATCTAACACTACTTCGGCTTGCAGTTTTTTAACTAATAAATTGACAGTAGGTTTTGAAGATGAAAAATTTTGTTCATGTATAATATTAGATTTTCAAAAAGCGTTTGATACTGTAATAAAGATTATTTGTCAAACCGAATGCAAACAGTACAAATAAATGGAAAAATGAGCAACTTCCAAAAGATTATGGCAGGTCCAAAAGATTATGTGCCTCAAGGTTCTATTTTTGGTCCTTACTTATTTAAAATTTTTATAAATGACATTAACTTTCTCGAACTGAACGGCAGTCTACAATTATTTGCTGATGATGGACTAATCATTGATTTATCGGATTTATCTGGGTCTACATATCAAAGCAAGCTAACTTCGAGTGATCATATTGCTAAAATATAAAAGGAATATTACTATATATATTTGCCATTAAAAGGACAAGAAATTTATTAGATACAAACACATTATTACTATTGTATAATGCATATGTTCAATCTAGATTGCTGTACCTAAGCCCAATATGGAGTGCATGCGGTGTGACAAAAATTAAAGAACTAGAAATTTTGATTTTTTTTAAATTAAGCTTAAAGTTTGATACAGATAAAACAGAAAATTATAAAGGCCGCATTGTAAATTACTTTGAACATAAGTTGATATTTAGGTAAACATTCAAAGCAAACTATATCGTATGGGACGTTATGTCAAAAATGACATAAAAGCATTGAAGTGTTAAGCTAATGTCAAAAGTTTCGTATTTATTAAAATAAAATTTTAATTTCATGACGTATTGAGTTAAAAGCTCTCGGAAAATAATAAGTTATTATTCAAATTGAGTATATAAACAATGAAAAACATCAAACTAGGATCAAACTTGTTTCAAATTTCATTAATTTCATACTCTCAAACTCGATTCCTACACCATATAATATAATTTGACGAAAAGAAATCGAATCATTAAAAACAAATCGACATTTCTCTCACTCGAAGCATATCAAATATTTTAGTATCGACAATTTCACAAAAATAACGAATTCGTAAATTTTTATTCTTCAAATCCTTCTTACACATTTATGAAATTTAAGACAAAATTTTAATGACAAAATCAATGTTTTGAAACGTCGTTCGTCTGAGTTGAAATATGGCATCGCATAAAAATCCTGGATACGAGTAAGTTGCGTATATATACGATACACAATATAAAACGTGCAAAAATAATTTACCGATTATATCTTATGACTTAATACCACATATACGCTTATATCCTAGACAACGCGTACATAAATCGTTTTAAAAGCGAGCACACACACCAAAATATATTGTACCGCAGAAGTCAGGATGGAATGATTTGAAATGATATCGAAAAGACTTAATTTGTAAAAAAACAAAAAATGTTATGTTGATAATCATCTTCATCATCATCATTATTATGTTGTGAAATTTTTCATACGCGCGAGTATCATATATCCAGAGATTGAAAAATTACCGAAAATAAATCTTTCGACGGTTATATGATAAATTTTTACCATTTTCATTCATCAAATTTTTCATTGCAAATGGGTGTTAGTATAGAAAGAATGGAACAATCTCGATATTCTCTGATACACAATAAATTTCTGACATACCTACATTCATAAATTATCCAGAATTTAACACAAAACCAAAACAATGGAAATACTTTATGTTGGTTTAAGCTTATGCGTCTTTAAGAACAAACCATAAAAAATAAAAAACGACCGAGCATAAATAAATTCATTGTCACTTAGAAAATAAATTAAAAACGTTGCTGTGTGTGAAAATGTATCTTTGAGCGTCATCATTGTCGCTCCTTGTTGTTGGCTTAAAATATTTTTTATTTTTTTTT
The DNA here is from genome assembly GCA_963556175.1 of Tipula confusa. NCBI lineage: Eukaryota > Metazoa > Arthropoda > Insecta > Diptera > Tipulidae > Tipula > Tipula confusa. Next base: position 36,555,392 of record OY744477.1, on the reverse strand, counting down.
TAATTATTTCATCAAATGGGGTTCGTATACACAGCACTTCAACCACATATCAACTCTAAAAAAAAATATTTTTTTTTGTTTATACGAGCATGTAAGTAATTGTATTTTTGGTTTTCTTTTTTTTTTCATCGCATCTTCTTCTTGTTTTAAGACATATATTGTTGTTTAACAGTTTTAACACACATTGTCTGGAATTTCATTCATGTGTGGATATAATATTTTTGTGGTTTTAGAGATTGGAAAAAAATAAATATATAATTACATGTGCATCATAGAAATTTTTGGCTGTTGTCAGTAAAGCAATTCTCATTTAACTGTACGTAATATCCGGCTTCGAATCGCATTTATAAAACGACATTTATACAACTCAACAAAAGCCGCGTTACCAATATTTTATTCCAAAGTAAAATAAAATACAAATTTCAAAATAATACAGATAGAAATTTTTGATCAATTGATTCTAACTTAAAGAACCGTTAAAAAAAGCTTTCAGAAACTTTCTTATGCAAATTAATCATGAAAACTTATTTTGTTCCGCTTTAGTATTGCAAAAGCTGTGTGTTGGGGTAAGAACACCTTTATTAAGTACTGAATTGGTAAAAGCCCTTTGATGCTTTTTTAAACTTTATTTTAAATTATTTTACATATAAAAGCTTTTTTACAGTAGTTTGCACTACGTATGTATGAATTTTAGAATTATTAAATGAAGGCGTATAATAAAATAGAGATTAAAGAGAAAAAAGCTTGGAAGCATGGAAGCATAGAAAAAATACAAATAAATATCAATTCAAGCTTCAAAAAACAAAAATGCTTTTAATTACTTTCAAATTAATATGAAGCTTTTTATTTATTTATGTTACTCCGTAACTAATAATTTCACTAAAAGCTTTATTTTTAAATTTATATCAGTTTATTTAATTCGCTTTTAATGGTGGCTATAGTTTTGAACTTATCATCGATAAACGGTTTGTTCAATTAAATAATTCTTCAAAAGTTATCGATATGTGCTTTAGCCAAATTCGAGGAAAAGTTATAAGTTAAATATATTTTAAGTTCTTTAAGCTTAATTTGTAAAATCACATTGATGGTTTTCAATCTCATAGTGATTATATCTTTGTTGAAGACGACAGCTTTTGTGTTTCAATATATTTCCTAAAACAAATACTAAGTTAATTTAATTATAAGGTAAAAATAAAAAGCTTTGGTATTTGTCATAAAATGGTTAATTCAATTGATATGTAATGTTTAATCAATTTTTTAAAAATCTAATTAGTATTAATTTTAAAATTTTCTGTTAAACTAAGTGCAAATAAATTAGATTTTCGTGCGATTATATAACGTATTTGTCTTAAACTGATGAAGAATGCACAACAACCCATGAGTCGGTAACTCTACGGACTGAATTATGCCTTAGGACACGAATTGTAAAGCTAAGGTTTAGCTAAGGTTGAATAGTTTAATTGAATAGTTTGGCTCTTCCTACTTTTTTGTTGGATGATTGTTTTCATGTATCTTACCCATTTGCATTTGTATTTGATAAACAATCAATCAAAGCATCTAATTACCTCGCAGGTTCTGACCAAAGAAAATTATGAATTATTTCGTTGTATTCTCTATAAAAGCTTTAAATTTATCTGTATTTAAGATTTTTTATTTCGATGTCAATAATAATGCATTTTCCACGTATCTTTAATAAACGGTTTAATATGTTCTATAGATGTCAATAATCCAAATTATATATTTAGTCAAATAGAGCTTTAGTAAAAACACTTTAGATTTCATAAAAAGCTCTAGTGTCGTTTTACTTTTTTTAAAAGAATAAAATCAAAAAATAAGCTCACACATAATTTATAAGCATAGATAATGTAAGAATAGATAAAATTTATCTAAAGCTCCGGGTATATTAAATGGGACAAAAATTTAAAAGAAATCGAGCTTTAAAGTTTTTTTTAAAAAATTAATCGTAGTATTGTATTTGCCATGCTAAGTTAAACTTTTAAAATGTATGTAATATGAAAAGGCTCCAATGAACCTGTTGCGAACATTTCTACCGAAATTATCAATTAAAAGCCGTATTTTTGCATGTGTTTTCAGGCACAAAATAAAATATATTGTAAAATAGCGCACTTCTAAGGCTTTCAATTTTAAAAGTTCTGTTATTTTCGATTTATTTTGTAAAGCTATAAAAAACTGAATTGAAATCAAGGAAAAAGCCTGATAATTTAAGAAAATATGGATACAATAATATTTTTAAGCTTAAAGCTTTTTTTGACTATTGTTGGTAATTTCTTCTATACGATAAATTTTAACACAAACTTACACCAAAATTTAAATTTAAGCTTTTAAAATTTGGTTTGAACAAAAGCTCAAATATTTATGATAGCCCTCCATATCCGAAAACAAATGTAGGTTACTATCAAAAATTTGCAACATTATAATGAATAAGCAAGCATACCGCTTATAGCAATAATTACCTCTTATTACATTGCATAATCCTCCCTTCAATCATATTGTCGGCGTATAATTTCATTCAAATTATATTCCTACGCCGATATAAAAAAAAAAATAAAAATAAAAATGAAAATCATTTCATCATTTGTATAAATAATTTGACTTGCCCCCCCTCAACCTCATCATTGTCGTATAAAGCAGTAAAATATAGACTCGCAGCACATTGCTTTGTTTTGTGCCCCCCGCGCGCTTTGGGGAAAATAAGTGGATGATAAACAACAACAACAACAAAAAGGATCTAATAATCATATAATAGTAGTCATAATAATACGAATAATAGTAGCAATGAGAATAGTAATAACAGTAATAATAGAGTTTTCTTTTTTTCATTTTCATTTTCATTTTAAAAAATCGGAAGCTATATAACAATATACTATACATAAATAGATATATATGTATATATTTAGAATTGTAATGGCGGAGTGAAATGAGTGAGATAGATGCGGCCATGCTTAATTAAGCAGAAAATCAAAAAAACATTAACTTTACCTTTAGTAGTTTTGTTTTTTGTTTTATTTTCCCCCCTTAATTTTTCTTTGTTTTGTAAATAAATAATACAATTTTTAAGCAGTTTTCTAACTAATTTCTAATTGGATTTATAGGACTATACTCTTACTCTACGATTTTTGTAAACGATGGCCTTTCTTTTAATAAATTTTTTATCGGAAGAAATAAGTAAAAGTAAGTAATTGGGGTATCCCTAGATTTGCTAAAACATAAATTAGTTAAAAATATTCATTATTTAATGTTTAATTTTGCTTTGGTTGTATAATATTGACGTGTACTAAAATTTAGTACATGTACTAAAAATTATTGTTTTGTAAACTCGTGACTATACTATTTTAAAACGCTATAAAATCGTGATTTTCAGGTAATATACCTCTGTTGTCAGGTGCTCATCACTGTGTGAGCTCTCAGTACCATGTTATGTCGTTTTTAGATGCGGCGAGTTTGCAAAACACGTAATAGCTACTTGTGCTTCCGTGGTGTTTTCGAAGTAAGATTTCCTTCAGAGCAAAATGCGCATTTTGGTTCTAGTTCTCTAGCTTTATTCCCGACAGACACTTGCGAGAGTGTCGTTAAAGGCTGTGGTTCTTTCACTGTTCTAGCCCAGTTCCAGGAGTATATTTTTCGTTTTGGTTTATCGAATCAAACTAATATTGATATTACATTTTTCTCGATCAGCAAAAATTATCTTCCTCAATTTGACTAAGAATGTTTCTGTTTTTCTTGCCCTTTTCCCTTATTGACCTTTTTCACTGAACTTAATCCAGCCTTTTGGTTATTTCTTTATCTTTCTTCTTGGTTTTCTTCGCATCCTGTTTCTTGATTAAAATAGATCTCTCTTGATTATTGACGATATTATTTTCGCAATCTTTCCTGCCCATTAATAGGTATTTCGAATATTGATTTTATAGTGTTTAGTTTTGCTTTGGTGGTATAATATTGATCTATACTAAAATTTAGTACATGTACTAAAAGTTATTTTTCTGTAAATTCGTGACTATTAAAACCACAAAGTTAAACCGCAATTCGTAGATGCAGTCATATTGACATCACTCTGAAGCACCTATTTTCATAAACGATGGCCTTTGTTTTTTTTCTCGAAAAAACGAAGTAAAACTAAGTAAGTCGGGTATAACTAGATGGAAATGTTAATATTTTCCATTATTTAGCGTTTAGTTTTGCTTTGAACTTATAATTGATGTGTACTAAAATTTAGTACATGTACTAAAAGTTATTTTCCTGTGAATTCGTGACTAGACTATTATACAAAGTTGTTTAGTCATAACTGCAATCTTCTTGACATTACCCTAAAGCATTTAAAACATTTTTTTTATTTACATTTTACAACATAATGACACTTTCTTATGTTTAAAAATATAATCATAATTGCACTCTTGCATCAAAAGATAAACATTTAAGATTTTTCCTTTTTTCTTTTCTTATTTGAGTAGATTTCTATGTACATATGTACATATATACATTTTAGTACAAATATTTAATTCAAAGTGGATTGTGTTGTTGAGCAAGAAATAGAAACAAAATAAAAAGTAACGGAAAACTTGAATTATTTTCGTTTAATTTATGTTTTTTGTTCTTGTATCACTGTATATAATATGTCACAGCACAAAAAAATTTAAGTGAAAATCTCTGGCAACTCTGGCGTGGAAAACAAAGGCAAATAAAAAAATATTCTGATGTTTAACTTTGAACATGTTATTTTGTTTTAAGGTTATATTTTTTTAATTAGAAACAAACAGAGAAATGTAGCCGTACATGAGTTTATTTTGATTACCTGTTACACACGAAAATGCGGGCAAAAAATCTTTCCCAATTTCACCTTCATCATTTTTGCTTTTCATTACACCACTCTTGTTTATGAATGAGCTTATGCCCTTGAACTATATATGTATTATACAATTTCACGTTCGTATATTTTGTATCTTAAATTTATTTTTTTTTATTTATATTTTCATCTCATTTCCATCTCGTAAACCAAAAAAAAAAAAAAAAACAAACGAATTAATAAAAAAAAAAAATTGTGGTAGATCATGAATTTAAATCTTGCATCTTTTTAAAAGTAAAAAATGTGAAGCGAATTGCTAACGAAAATATAAAAAAAAAAAATGAAAATGAAAAACACTTACAGTGCTGTTAGCTGTGCTGTGTTGATTAAAAAGAAAAATAAGCGGAGATACAAAATAAACGGAAAACACTTTGGGTTTTTTAATTTTATTTTTTTGCTTTTTTATTTGATTTTTCTAAGAAGGCATTTTCTAAGATAACATACTAACAATAAAAACAACAACAAACGATTCTAAGCGCTAAAGAATAAAATTAAAATAAATTTGATGATGATTGTGATATTGGTGATGATGATGATTATAATGATAGGATGATGATAATCTCATTAAGAAAATAATAAGATTAAATGGAAATAGGTACTTTTGAATGAATATTAAAAATAAGTTTTTATGGCATGATGTATATACAATGAGTGCTTTGGTATGCTAAACACTTTGTTAAATATTCATACATGAAATCGTATAAGCGAGATTTTAAAATTTCGCCTAATGGCTTTTATAGTTCTATATCATCGTCGTTCGTTCGTGCATAAATAGATATGAATCTTGGGCGGATTTTTTTTTTTAATTTTATAATTTTTGCCACATATATGTAATTTAGCATGAAATCCGATAAATTTGTTTTATGGATTATATTATTTACTAACTGAGCTTACCTGTATCGCACTCGTTCATCTTTCCGATTAAGAAAAATAATAACATTCGCAACTTGAAAATTGTGCGATCGAAATAGATGTCGCTTCTATGTTGATACAGTCTTAATTGAGAGGTGCGCTTTGAACCTTGTATAAATGTTGTTCACAAAAACAATACCAAAAAGCTTTAAAAGCACAAACCCAAAATTAAACTTTTTGAAAGTTAGAAGACACAAAAACATAAAAGTTTTAAGCTTTTGTCCAAATAAAAGAAATAACTTACTCATATTACACTATTCCTATTTCAAAAAGCTCAATTAACTTTCCAAGAAGCTCCAAATTTTTGCTGTCCATATTGATTGTCCTTTGAACTTAAGCGTTTATTACACTATTCCAATTTCAAAAGGCTCATTTAATTTTCCAAAAAGCTCCAAATTTCCATATTCCATAAAGCGTCCTTATTGATTGTCCTAAACTTCAATCTGAATTTAAAAAATCGGAATTTAAAAGCTTCATATATTTTATTGCTTTATATCTAATGCAATACATTACAAAAAGCTTTCGAAATTTAATCAAGCTTTAAATCCGTAAGTTTTATAATGCTTTGAACTTATGTTTGCAAAACGATTAACCGAAATTAAAGGTTAGTTTTATGCCAGCTTTAAGCTTTTAAATAAATTTGTAATAATTCTGACTAAAATAAAGTTGCCAATCAGGGAAATTAGGATATTACAATTTCTTCCGCTACAAACTTTTAAATGTGTTGAAAGCTTAAGTTTGAAATAAATTTGAAGCTTCGAAAATTAAAAACAGCTTTCTTAATTGATTATTTTTGAAAAATATATATAATAAATAAAGTAAAAGATAAAATACTTAAAACGAAACCATAGCTTTATAAGCTTTCTTGGCTAAAAACTTATACTTACACTTCCACACCGATACAATTTAGGAACCCCCAAAAATCATGTCTTAAGCTTTTTTAATTTATTTACAATGTCCTGTTTTACGTATAAAGTATAATGAGCTTTTCATAAATTTTTCTGACAGTTAACAACAATCACAGTAATCACTTCGCGACCTATTACTAATAAAAAGCTTGTTACAAAAATGTTTGTTGTCTGAAATAATATCTAAACTTTTATCAAATCGTTTACGATTTTAGTGTTATAAATTTTCAACAAAAAGCTATCAAAGCTTTTTAAATATTATAAAGCTTATTTAAAATTTAAAGCTTCAAAATGACTAATATTTTATCCACATTTTAAAAAATTGGTACTGTATTTAACAATGTAATGACTTATGTTTAAAGCTTATGATTTTGGTTTTATTAAAATTTGGAAGTTTTTTTTTTGATGAATTTATTTTTAAACCTTTCTTCATAAAAGAGCTTTTTAAAACTGGATTATATGAACTTTTGTCAAAAAAAATCCGAAGCTTTATAAATATTATACAGCTAGTTAACGTATTTTTTTAAATATATGATAATCGATTTATTTTTTTCAAGCTTTTGATATTGACGCTGAAAACTCATTAAAAACTTGATAAAGCTCTCAATATAATATTTTTTATATTTATAATAACTAAAAGATTTTTTTGTTTAAAAAAAACATTTAAATCTTATTAAAACCTTTCTAAATTTTAATGGCTTACAATTTTACTATATTGATCTTTTAACATAAAAGTATTGAGCTTTATAAATAAAATAAAGCATTTTAGTATATCATTTTAAATTAAACAATAACCATTTAAACTTTTAAAAATTATTGACTTTCGAAAAACTATATTAATTAATTTATAAGCTTTTTAAAACTTTATGATCTGGTTTTATATTTTACAATCTTCACTTTGCAAATACGATATTCAAGCTTTATACATATTAAAAAGTTTGTTAATATACCATTTTCAATTGTGTGATAGAGCTTTTAGGTAGTTAAAATTTTAAGAAGTTTATTTTGAATTTGGTAGTGAATGTACAAACATTGCTCATGTTGAACACTTATCCAAAAAATTTAAAAAGCTCTTAATAAATTTGTATTAATAGCAGTTAAATGTTTTACTTTATTCAACATAATATAAGCTTTTTTAAAATGTATTTTATATTTTACTATATTGATATAGTAAAAAAAGTGTCGCAGCTTTATTAATATTATAAAGCTGGTTAAGTATTATTTTAATTAAGACTATAGTAATTTTTGATTTTTTCAAGCTTTTACATAGTTGATTTCTTAATTTTAAAAAACAAGCTTCTGTTAATTTAAAAATTTCAAAACTTAAAAAAATATGTTTGTTTATATTATAATTAGACTTTTCAACGTTTTATCATTTTGCTAATATTAAACTTTAAAAAAAATTAAAAATAAAAATTGTAAAGCTTTTTAATATTTTTAGCCTTTAAACTAAGCCTTTCAACTGTTTGAGTTTCCTTAAAAATTACAAGTATTCATAGCTTTATAAAAATTGTCAAAGCTCTAAATTATACATGTTTAAATTTACATTTAATTAAAACTTTATTTATTATAAAAGCTTTTGAATATTTTATTGGTATAATATTTTATTATATTGAATTTCCAACAAAACTATCAAAGCTTTATAAATATTATAGAGTTTGTCTATATTATAATATTATAGAGTATTAATTTAAATCATACGAAAACCATTCAAGCTTTTGAGCGAAAAAGCTTTTTTCTTTAAGCTTTCAAGTTTTTCGGTTTTTCTTGAGACACTATAAAATTTAAAATTTTGTAAATTAAAAAAAATCTTTATGTTACTAATGCTTAATGCTTTTTATGAAGAGCTTTTAAACTTGTTTATTAAATATTAACAAGCTGATGTGATATGAAGTTATAAAAAATGTATAAGCTCAGAATATATGTTAGGGCATTCCTTATACCAATTATTAATAACTTCGAAAATGGCATTAAAATAATCATTTAGAATTATTAATTTAAATAATACGAAAACCATTCAAGCTTTTGAGCGAAAAAGCTTTTTTCTTTAAGCTTTCAAGTTTTTCGGTTTTTCTTGAGACACTATAAAATTTAAAATTTTGTAAATTAAAAAAAAATCTTTATTTTACTAATGCTTAATGCTTTTTATGAAGAGCTTTTAAACTTGTTTATTAAATATTAACAAGCTGATGTGATATGAAGTTATAAAAAATGTATAAGCTCAGAATATATGTTAGGGCATTCCTTGTACCAATTATTAATAACTTCGAAAATGGCATTAAAATAATCATTTAGAAACTTGAGAAAGCTTAAGTTATCATTGCAAAAATTTAAAATAATATAGTAAAAAGCTTTATAATTTATTTAAATCTTAGCAAATTTTTAGTTGAAAGTTCAAATTGTGTTGATAAATGTGATTTTTTTAATTATTAATTAACAAATTAAAATAAGCTCTAAATTATAAAAAAATATTTTAAAAGCTAATAAAAATAAAATATTGATATAATTTGCTGATTTTTTATGTATATACACTTCCAAATTGAAAAATCTAAAAACTTGAAAAAGCTTAAATGGTTTTCGTATAATTTAAAATAATATATTAACAAGCTCTTTAATATTTATAAAGCTTCGATAGGTTTGTTGGAAGTTCAGTTAAGAGCTTATATTTAAATTTCATAAAGCTTTTATAAAGGTTTTTAGCGTTCTTATAATTTTTTGTTTAAAAACTAAAAGAACTACATTTTTTTAATATGAGCTTTTTAAGTCTATAAATTTGAATAAAAGTTCAAAAAAATAGTTTCAAAGCTTTATAAGTTATGAAACTTATTTATATATTATTTTAATGTGAAGGATTACCAATACAGCTTTTTTAAGTTTTAAAATTACTAATTTTCTTTAAAAATTGCCATTTTATGTAAAAATCTTTTAAAATCTCAATAAAATGGTTTAAGATTTATTATAATTTTGCTCTTTTTTAATTTTGTGCATTTAAACTTGTTTATATTTAAAAAAAATGTATCATAACATTTTATTTATTAGTTTAACATTTTGCAATATTAAGCTTTTGAAAAAAAAAGTTGCTAAGCTTTATTATTATTATAAACTTTGATGATATTTTATTAAAAAAAATTATTTTAATCATTCAAGCGTTGAGCTTTTTTTAAATTTGCAACTATTCAATTCAAAAAACTTTATTTATCATAACAAGAGCTTTTCAACATTTTATAGATTGTTTTAACATTTTGCTATGTTAAACTTTTAAAAAAACAAGTTTCGAAGGTTTAAGAATATAAATTATAAAGCTTTTCATTACATATTTTTCCAAATTTATACGATTCTCATTTAAGCTTTTTCGAACTTTTAAATGATTTTTTTTAATTTTTAGAATTATTGGAAATTGGTCGAGTTTATACTCTAACGTAAATTCCGAGCTTATAAAATTTTAATAACTTTATATCATATAAAGTATATTATATTATATAAAATCATAAGCTTTACAAATATTTATAAACTTGTACAAAATTTGGTACATTAAAATGTAAACTAAAAATATTCAAATCTTTATAAATATTAAAAAATTTTAAATGTATTTTTTTAAACACATTGTCATCATTTAAATTATTACAAGATTTTAAATTATTATTATTTTAAAAATACTTTTGAACTTAGGTAGTGTATCACCTAGAAATGCCCAAACTTATGTTAAGAGCTTTTTTAAAAATTCAATAAAAAGTAATTAGTTGTATTAATATAAAGAGCTTTTTTAAAATTTAAATTGCAGGGAAATTTATTTATATTTAACATTTTATGAGCTTTATTAGTTATAAAGCTCTCAGTAAAATTGTTTTTATTATTTTTTTTGATGTTTCAAACTTAAAAAAAATAAATAATATGAGCTTTTCAAATTGTGTCGAAGCTTAAAATATTATGGAGCTTGTAAAATTTTATTTTAAATTAAATGATTAACGAAAGGCTTTTCAAACCGTTATATAATTATTTACAATAAAAACAGTCAATGTTCTATTTTGTTCAGAGCTTTTTTAATTTGGTGTATATTTTGATGTTTTTATATTCCATGAAGATGCCCAAAAGCTTATTTTAAAGCTTTAAATAAAAGTTATCCAGTTTTAAATTAATTTGTTAAACTTTAAAACTTTGTTTTATATTAGCTTTTTAAAACTTTAGTAATGGCTTAAAAGCTTTATAAAAAAGAAAGCTTTTTCAATTTTTAATATTTTAAAAAACTATTTATTATAATATGAGCTTTTGATATTATACCTTTGACTGATTTTTTGAAACAACTCTTCCGCAATGGTTCTTTTAGGCAAATAAAGTCTAATTTCTAAATTCGTTTGGACATTTTCGAAGCTTGTAAGATTTCTTAAATTATTTGTTGTTTCAACTTGTCAAACATCATTTAAATTTTTTTTATCATAGAATCTGTCAATTAATAAATTTAAGTTAATTTAATTTATTTGATTTTAACTCAAAATTATGATACAAAACTCGATTTTTATAATTCAAATCGTTCTTAGTCTATAGTCATTATGATGTAAGACGATAAATCAATTAATGAACTCGTTCTTAAGACGCCTTTGTTGCGATATTCGATTAGTAATGCTGCTTATATTTACTTATATAAAAAATGGGTATCATTTTGTATTAAACGAAAACAATTTTCTTGTCTTTGCAGGTAAGCTTGGAACGATCTCAAACCACAACTTTTATGTAAGTAAGATTATGATGTCTCAAGGATGTTAAAATAACGCAATCAAATCAATATATAAACAATATATTCTTGGTGTCGTCCCAATGGCAATGCGCGTTTATTTACCGCATGCACCATATTTTTTTTTATACCAGCTTACATATACACACAGGGTAACACAAATTTATATTATTTTATCGTAATCTCACAATCTCGTATATCGCACTCGAAATTCTAATCGGTTATAATAATAAATCGATATATAATACCCATAAACCATTGCGCGTTCTACAACCCAAAGACAAGACGTTTAGTGTTTTCATGATGAAATTGCATCAAAATATGTATGTATGTATATAAAATATGCATTCAACTTATTATGGTAATAATACTGTTATCATTATTGTTAAATATATTATATATGTATGTAGAAGAAAAACTAAAACCAAGCCACGAACAACAAATACAATATTTTCTATTATTATTTCAACGACTTATGTGAAAACCACTTAAGATAACGTATATACGAGACGAGAGGGAAAGATGAGCGACGAGAACAAATTTGATTTATTTTTGTTATCTTGGTTTAAGTCTTCATTTCATGGAGATAAATCTTCGTTTATGTTTTAAAATTTTTATTTTTTTGTACAGTATGTTGCATAAGGTAATTTATGATATTATGTTTATTGTATGTACATGCAATGCATGACCGAATTTTTTCAATTGGTTGGAACTATGTTTACCGCAGATAAAATGAGTCCGCGCCCATTGTTTGTCGTCGAAATATAGGTTTTAATAGATTACGTGGATGTTTGGATGCACGTTTTTAAATTTTTTAAATTTTAAATATTTTCAAATATTTCTATAAATTTGGGATCAGGAAAACTTTTTGCCAAAGAAAAATATCTACAAAGATATGTTGAGAAACGGCTAATCTCTGTAAATTCTAGAATGAATAGTTTTCCAAGGACAATAGAATGAATAGTATGAATAGTTTTTGTAGAAATTTGGACGTTAAATTTACAGATATCCTCCTCAGGTTTTCATAATAATCTTAAGGTTTTGACGATTGATATATGAGTTGAATTATCACGCCAATATATATTGGCGTGATAACTAAACTCTTATATATTTACCTACTGTTAATACCTCAAGGTCAGTTGTTGGAGTTTCTACTGTTGGAGTTTCAAAGTCCGGATCAAGCAACTGAAAATTTGTAGAAATGCTTGGCTGACATTCAGTTATTTTAGGCGAAATCAAACAATTGAACAAATTTTTTGATTTCGACAAACATTATAGCATTCTTGATGCATTAAGTTATCGTTTCAGATAATGTATTTAGTCAAATTTTATTGAATAAGTTTTAAAATTTTTAGAAAATTTTAAAATTTTTCTAAAAATTTGAATTTAATAATTTTTATATTTAATATATGTCAAATCCTATAATTCTAATTTAACAAACTGAGAAATACAATTTTTAAAAATTTTAATATCTTAAATTTAATTAGCTTCATAGTTAAAAATTTTGTCAAAATTTAAATTTCAAATTTTAAAATTTTTTAAAATTTTAAATTGTTCATCTTAAAATTGTTTGATTTTAAATTATTTTTTTAAACTTCAATTTTAAAATTTTAATTAGTAAGTATTTCGTGAAATTAAAAATTCGTAATTTTGTAAAATTTTAACAAATATTTAAAATATTTTTTTTTGTGATTGTTGAATGCACTAGAAATTTAATTGTATTAATTTTATTGAATTCTCGGGGGTAGAGAATCTTGTAAGCATCGTCATCGTCGCGTTAGACAAATAGACACAAAATTTCAAAAATTATTACAAGTTGATTTAACGTTACAATCAAATGAAACAACCGTTAAACTGACACATATGTCATTAAATTACACGAAAATAATTAATATACATTTTAATTTACACGAAACTCTTAATTTTTTTTAAATTAGATTTTTAAAAATGTTTTAACAGTAAATTCAAAAGAAACAACCGTTAAATATACAAAATACCGCATTGAATTACACGAAAATAGAATTATGTACATTTCAATCCACACAAAATTGTAAAATTTATGTAAATAAGGTAAAACAAAATTATTTAACACTAAAATCAAATAAAATAACCGTTAAACTGACAAAATACCTCCGCAACATTACGGGCTGTATCACTATTATTGTTTACTGATAATCGGAAAGTCTGCACCAGTGTCTCGTGTCAGTTGATTTAGCAGGGCGTGCACGCTTATTTCTAAGGTGGCTCCTCTGAAGAACTTTTACTTTACGGTTTTGTTTCTTGCCATATGAAGAGTCTGTATGAAAATTTGTGGAAGCTCCAAATCAGGTCCGTGTTTTAGTTGTTTCTGACACAATTTCAAAATCTACGCAGAGAATGGCAATGACCACAATAAAATTAGGTGTAACAATTCAAATTTCAGTCTTCTAAAAGAGCTTATTCCCGTCGGACAATATCCAATGTCCAATAAAGCTCCTCAGATGCCTTCCATAGTAGTATTTAAAAACATTGCAGCTTGGTTGCATGATATCCAGTTACCCTTTCAATAGGACTCAGAAATTGCACTCCTTCATAAAAACAATTTTTTGTTCAAAAATAAAAGTAGCTCAATATTTTGTAATGTTAAGAACATGTTGCACTAAAACTATAAACAAACCTCTTTGAAGTATTAAAATAGCTTAAAAAATAATTGATTAAAAATTTTAAAAATGTAATAAATAAAGTTGCTCATTTTATATTTAGACTACAAAATAAATTGGAATTATACAACTACGGTATAATAAGGTTGCTCAGTTTAAGTCGCAACAAATATGTTTCGATGAATAGAAATAGTTCCGTTCTAAATACATTTTTCCAAGTTTTGTTAAAGTAGCTCAATATTTTTATAAATATTTCCACTATTATTTCATCGTGTGATCACAGTAAATTAACACTATATATTTATCTAACTATATATATAAACAAATTAAATAGATTGAAATTTTAAATTGTCTAATTAACTATTAGATTTAGTGTAAATATTAAATATTTAGTTTTCCTCATTTTAAAATGGAAAGGCAATGATCGAGCGATGATATAATTTTAATTTTGCGAGAAAATTAAGTTTTGGCAGACTTAATCTAAATACAATTCGATTATAATATTATTATGCACTAATTTTAAAAATTTTGTTTAATTTTTTTTTTTTTTTCTTGAGTAATAAAAATAATTCTTCATTCATATGACGTGATCTAAAAATTTGCTAAGATTAAACATCGCAATGAAATAGGGCGATAAAAATTTATGGGTGGTGAAATTTTGTAGAATTAAATGTTTATAGACTTTGGCAATAGTCATAATTTCGCGATGATGATTCACAATTTGTCGATGTCATTTCTTAATTTAAATTTTCATCTATATAGAAATTCAAAGATTACAAATAATTTATTTTTGATTCCATTCATAATCCATCCGATTAGTTACACCTAATCAAATCGGATTATATATACAAAATAAAACAAAACTAATCAGACCGTTTCAAAATCATGTTGAAAAATCTAATTAAAAATCGGCGGCACCATCCCCATCACCACCACCAACATCATCATCATCATCGTCGTCGTCGTTTATCTCACCAACTCACATACTCGTTTTAGATTTTAGATATGATAAATTTTCTATTTTCGAAAAATAACAAAAGCATAGCGAAAAACTGTTAATTAAAGCAGAAAATTAGCATAATTTGCATATTTAAAAACCCCATGCTGCGCGAATAACAAAAATCTTATTACAATACAAATGCTATACTATCGACGTGAATGGGTTAATACCAATTAAATCTTGATCAAGTCATTATTACACTCTGTTCAGATTAGAACCAAATATGGAAAATTATTTTCACTTTGTTGATGTTTTTTTTTTTTTGTATTGGCATAAAAATAAATCGACTATAGATAGGAAAATAAATGAAAATGTATCTCAAATTTTCACTCAATAACAACAAAATCATTAAAATACAAATTTCCAATTTATTTCCGTAATTTTCCTTCCTCTATCTACCATAATATATTTTCCAATGCCCTGCCACTCTCTACATGCTCTCATTTGCTCTTCACAAAACTATAATTTTCCAAATTGTATCGTTTTACTCTATATAGCGAGTACTCGTTACAAGAAGAAAAACGATTTTCGTCATCTTCGATATTATGTATGGCCAACTCGTTCCATAATTTTTTTTTTTTTTAGAATTTTATGAAAATGAAAATTTTTTTCTACTTTGCTTAGTTTAGTATCGTGTTCTAGATATAACGAGAGCAGTGTGGTAGAAAAAATAACAAACGAATAAATTTTCTTCAATTGGATTACAGTCTGGGGTAAAGAATAATGATTAAAGGATGGATATGTATATGCGGAAATAAGGATGTACAGGAAATATACAATTTTTGCTGGCTGGGTAATCATTTGAAATTTTATTATCTGTGTAAAGCGATTTACGGAAGTTGAATTTAAATTTAAACACTTTTTAAAAAACCGAAATAGGTATGACTCGATTATTTTGTTCGGAAATATTCTGAAAAATTGTTACTTTATACGATTTGGCAGAAATTTACTCTAATTTAATTGTTTGTGGGAGATAAATACATATGCAATATAATACAATGCATTATGCAAGGTGTGTGATATTTTCACCCACTAAAATGAATCCAATAAATCCATTTTGGAACTACTCGCATTACTTCAGAATTTTTCTCGCATTTGTCCACAGATTCTTCTTCCTCGGCTCTCTTTTTGGCTCCTCTCCGGCTAGCATATTATGGCATATTCTCGGACCGCCCTCCGTGCTTCTACAATTCCGAAATGGCCCTTGGTATTGTAGATCCCTTTCCGTTCTTCAGCTATGAGGTCGATTGGAACCACTCGAGCGACAACTAAAACAGAAGACTCAGGTACAACTCTTTCTATATTTCACCATCTTACGAGTTTCTGACATTAAGAATCTTCGTTTCTATAAAGGTGTCATCCGATATCTCCATACGCATGATGCCGCCCTTTGATACTTTCCACAAATTAGGGTCTAGAATAGACCTTTGGGCGGCACTTCACATTATCTTGTTGTGTCTTGTTAGGTAGTCTGGCACGTGGAACGTGTTTTCTAACACCGAAAAAATATTTGGCCACTTTGCAAAACTAAATGCATTTTTCACGTCCAACATGGTAATTAAACACATTTTTATTGAAGGCTCTTACACTTACAGCACGCACGAGAGTCTACATTCTGATTGGAAATTTGCGTCAGCTTAATTTTATAAATTAGAGAATACTCCTTTCTCAATGCACGCTTATGCATGTTTAAAAGTACCTCGAGATGGAAACAAGCAATCACTTTCCGCCTGTTTATTGGGGAAAGGTGGTCGGCCCTCGTTGATGTAGGGTTGCAAAATAGATTCCACAATATGCCACGTTTGTTGTGCCCCATTACAAAGATTGAGGC
Source organism: Tipula confusa (assembly GCA_963556175.1). Taxonomy (NCBI): domain Eukaryota; kingdom Metazoa; phylum Arthropoda; class Insecta; order Diptera; family Tipulidae; genus Tipula; species Tipula confusa. Next base: position 36,538,512 of record OY744477.1, on the reverse strand, counting down.
CTGAGATTCAAGCTTGCACATCACAATCTTGTAACTCAGTTTTCATATTTTGAAAACTGAGCTACACTTTAGCTAGTTAAATGTAAATACAATAGGTATCGGAGTATCGTCCTTAAAACAGAACTCAAAGTGTCAGAACTCTTATGTGTCATACACATAAATTCAATTCAAATTGAGCTACTTTTTAGTCAGCAACTTAAAGTGAATTATAAATACAGTCCTTTTCCCTCTAAAAATATAAACTAACGTGATTTACTTGAAAAAACCTCAAAAAACTTTGCTACTTTTATAAAAATTTAAAAAATTATTTATAACAAAGTTATTTCTATTTAATTAAATACATTTTTTGCAATCGATTGCGTTTTACATAAACTGAGCAACTTTAAAAATGACTGGTTACGATGCTTTCACTTATTACAGTTCCTTTGCATCTTAAATCGGTATTTATGATTAATTATCTTAAACGTTACTTTCATAACTTCATGCCGTATAGGGCTACTTCATACAATTTAGATCGAAATTATGAATTTTTTTATAAAATGAGCCAATCTATTTCTGTTTTTCGTAGCTCATTGATTAATAGGCTTGTACTATTTTTTGAGTTTTTACACTTTAAAATATAAAATGAGCAACATTAATAGCTTAATTTTCGATTATTTTTTTATTATATTATTTTCTTTGCAGCTATTGAGCTACTTGTACTTTTGCAATTTTTTCTTTATAAAGATTTTAATCATTAGCATTTTAATTTGCGGTTTTTAAAACTGATCTACTGTATGTAGCTTTATATTGATTTTGACATAAAAGATTAGTAAGTAAATTAAATTAAAGTAAATGTTTATAGTAAATTGTATCTACCTGAATTTTTAGATTAATCTAATTAGCTCAAATATGGTTGAGCTATAAAATTGTTTAAATTTTTATAATAATTGTACTATCTGAAATAAATCACATACTATTGAAATAAATCTCATTTATTTGTTTTAAACTATATAAAACAAAAACATTTAGTAAAATATTGAGCTACTTTTTTATTTCATATAAAATCTGTCTTTTTTAACTTTATATAATTTTTAGATTACTTTGTTCCTATGCCTTTTATAATTTTTAATTAAGAATTTTTCAAAATTATCTTCTATTACCTTTTATTTATTTAAGAAAAATGGGCTACTCTTCTAACCTGCAAAGCTTTGTTGTTATAATAAACTAAGTGATTTAGGGGCTTTGTAAAGAGATTAGTTTAATTTAAATAGACGAAATATTTGTGAAGCTACAAAATTCATTAAATTCGGAAAACTATTGAGCTACTTTAATATTGAGCTACTTCATAAATGTACAAAATCAAATTTAAGTAAACAATATGCAAATTTTGTTAGCAATAACTATAATTACATCATGCGATTAAACAAAATTGAGCTACTATACTAATTTAAACCGGTATTCTGTATTCTTTTTTAAATTTTGTATTTCCCGTTTCAGTCAGTTTAATTCCTTTTCACTTTAACCGTTTAATTGAGTAATCAAATGTAAAGCTTAATTTAGTAGGCTGAATAATTTAATTAAATTTATAGTGACGGTAGATCTTACTTCATCACTAATTAAATAAATAATATGTTGACGTTGCAGATCTAAATTATAAACGTTATTTCGCAAAGTTGCAGCTGCTAATTAAATTTTGTCTGAATCATAAATTCCACATTCTTCTCGATCAAAAAATTATTACTCTTGACTATTTGACTTGTATCAACATTTTTTGGATTATTGAAGGTACTGTCTAATATGAATGCAACTTAAAAATTGAGCTACTTATATTTATACATTTTAAAACACAAACTTATTACTTTGTCCACTAATTATTTTATAATTTAAGAAAATAGTAATCGTCAGTAAATTACAACTACTGTACTAATTTGTTAGCTATACTTAAAAATTGAGCTACTCATATTTATACATTTTGAAGTGGATGCATTTCAATTTTACCACTTCTGTTTCCTTTTTATAGATAATATTGACCCACTTTACTTTCTTTGCTTATTTTACATAAAATGTCTGTGAGTTTTTAGCTTGCCTGAAGTATTAAAAAATGTTGATGACTATTTTTAAATTTTAATCACTTCTATCGTTTTCTCATTTTTTGGAGTAAAATAATTTAAAATTTTACAAAAATTAGTAATTGTCGAAATTTGTATGCAAAAATTGAGCTACTCATGTTTACTTTTTACTCGCATTACTTAAAAAAATGTTAATTAAATGTTCAAAAAAGGTTAACTTTTGCTCAATTATTTTAATTTGCTCAGTATAAACTTAATGTATCAAGTCAACGATGAAAATTTGTATCGTTTGCTCTATTTTGCAGTAAAATAGTTCAAAATTTTGAACTGAAATCTCTACTGTTCCATTTATAGCTCAATTTTTAAGTAGCAACTTAAAAATTGAGCTACTCATATTTATATATTTTAAAATGCATTTTAATTCATTCACTTCTTTTAACTATTTATTGATAATATTGAGCTACTTTTTTACTTGATAATAGTTTTCCTAGAAGGAAGGTTTTTTTAATTTTTTGCTAAATTATTAAAATTTGCTTAGCTTGAAAATAATTTATTAATTCAACGTTGAAACACATCGTTGTTTTTTGCTTTAAAATATTTTGAAATTTTGAAAAGTAGTAATCTTCAATAATATATATTTATATATTTATGTAATATATATTAATATATATGTATATATTTATACATTTTAAAATGCATGCATTTTAATTCATTCACTTCTTTTAACTATTGATTGATAATATTGAACTACTGCTCATTCTCTTTACTTGATAAATGTTGGAAAATGTTTTAATTTTAGCTCAATTAATTTAATTTGTTCGAATTTAATTTATTAAGTCAACGTTTAAACACTTTCGTGGTTTGCTCCCTTTTTGCAGTAAAATAATTTAAAATTTTGAAAAAAGTAGTAATACTCTATAACTAAGATCTACTATCCTGCCTAATGTGCATACTACTTAAAAATTATGCTACTCATATTTATACATTTTAAAATGTATATGTTTTAATGTGTTCACTATTTTTACGTTTTATAGATAATATTGAGCTACTCTACTCTCTTTACTTGTTTCACAATAAAATGAATTTTGCTAATCTGTGAATTTCTTCGTTTGTCAATATACATGTCTAAAATATTTTAAAAATTTAGTTAACTATTTTCAATTTTCAATCACTTCTATTTAAACAATTAAACTATTGGTACAAAATAAATTAGAATTACCATTGTACATTTTTTTGCTCAATTTTTGCTACTATAAAAAAAATGTAAACAAAATAATTTTCTATGGATAGTTTAATTTTTGCTCAATTAATTTAATTGTTTTCGCTTGGTTTGCTCTTTTTTGCAGTAAAATTATTTTAAATTTGAAAAAAGTTGTAATCGTCGAAAATTAAGAGTTAAAGCACTACTTAATTTGATACCTACAAATTGAGCTACTTATATTTATATATTATGAAATGCATTTGTATCCACTTCTTTTTACTATTAATAGGTAATATATTGAGCTACTCATTTTTATATTTTTTTAAGAGTTAGTTAACTTTTTTCGAATATCAATATCATCTAATAATTGACTTTTAAATTGTAACCACGAAATTTAATTAATATTCACCAAACCACATATCATCGATTAATTTATATCGATATGAGTATGTCTGCCAAACCACATCAATTCGAATAAACAAATTTAAAATGAATAAATTTTCATAAATCATCGTTACACGAATTTGTCTGATGAATTCTAAGCAACCATAAATAAATTTATGTTAGGTACATGTTACACACACACAGTCCAGTATAAAAACCACCTTTATGCTCCTTGTTTGTTGGTATTTCGTTATGTTATGTGATAACAGCGCAGTAATACTCAACAATAATAATTACATTGGTTATGATTTGTTTCAGACAAGTAATGTAATTTGCATTTATTTTTACTAAAAAAAAAATGTTGGGACTTAAATTAATGTTCCTCTACCGATTACATAACAAAAGGGTGATGAGATGATTTTTTTTAGAATATACCAGAAAAAATACGGCAACCGACGAGAGACAAAATACGGTTTGTTTTAGAATTTTAATTAGAATTTGGGTTTTTTTTCAATGGGCGATTATGATTTGAATGATCAGAGAAAAATATAATTAGAATACGTGTGGACGCGATGTTATGAATTAATTCAGTGGCACAAGAAATTGTAATCCTGGTGTAGTTAAAATAAATTGAAGTGTTTAAAATATACCGAATTCATAATTTTTACAAACTTTAGTTTTGTCAAAATTTGGCAGTTGTTGAATCAAAACGAAAAAAAAAACAATTTTGACAACTTAATCAAAAGAGGAAAAAATGATCGAGAAGGTTCGATTTGTGTATTAATTTAAATGGTCGAGGTCATGCTAAAACCTTTGAACATAAGTATTTTAATTCTTCGATACCAAAAATTGAGCAAATCTGTTGCCAACTACTTAAAATTTAAAAAAAAAACTAAACTTTTAGCATGAACATTTTAGCATAAATTAGTATTGAGCAAATTTTTAAAATTGAACTACTTTTGGGATCTAATCATTAAACTCTGAATGCTACTTCTGAATATGAGATTTAAAGCTTAAATACTAAATTTAATCCTAATGTAACATTTTCAAACATTTTTTAAAATAACAGATTGCAAATTGAGCAACTTTTAAATATTTTTAATTTGAACCTAACAATGTGAAAGTATTACTTTTAACTAAACCTACTAATCGAAAAAATATGCAACTGATTTTATTTGTATATTACATAAAATAATTGGCCTCAATCCAAGCTGTCCGTACGTTTTCCGGAAATGAGTCAAAATTCCAAAACAATATAATAATTGAACTGTTCGCAAAACGACATGTTGTTTATATACAATTCTCAAAATTCAGGTCAGTTATAATATCCTCGTACTTCTTTTACGAACGATAAATTATCTCTAACTTACCATACATTTTTATTGTTCGATTGATTTTAAATTTTTCAATGCAACTTATCAACATTGAAGTGCTAATAAATCTTGTGGTGTTAAAACAAGTTCGTAGTTACACCAAAGAATTTCCGACAATTTTCTAACTTTTTTTTTTTACTTTATTTTGTATATGTGACAACAAGTGTTTCGATTTTATACACAATTTCAATGGTTAGCTATTTTCCCCTCGTCCTCTTTCCATATTGAAATTTTATAACTTTATATTATACTTGTGAAACAACTTTGTATGGTAAGTGTGTGTGTGTGTATCATAGAAACCGCACAGTCGTATCGACGACACAAAATAGAATTATATGCAATATTGATAAATTTATTGCATTGTGTCATAGCAAATGTACCACAAGAACATGTGTGACGTCAACTACTGTGTAATTTATTTAGTTCTATAAATTAATCAAATTGTATGTACACCCCCACCACATGCGTCTTATATAAAAATTCTATTTAAATTAATTAATTTTAAAATGAATAATTTTTTTTTATATATTCCATACATCTAATCAAAACCCATTGAACGTAACTAAATAATAGTTCAAGGATACCATCATATAAAAAACACAATCCTCTATCTAAAGTAATCGAGAGTCTTGAAAGATCATTGAATCAAATTTTTTTTTTTTATTTTTTTATTTATTGCTTGATTTAAATATTTGGTCTCATTTAGTGTGCTGAACAATAGATTTTTTTTTTATAATAATCTCAAGATTTTATAGATATACAAGACTATTACTATACAAAATAAGCGGATTATGCAGGCGGTTTGGTTGTAAAATATTTTTAAATTTAGCATACAAAATCGATCGTAAAATTGAAATTTGCATATCGATTAATTAACAAAAATGATATAAAATTAATCAACAATTTATAGTAATCTAGTAAGGTAAAATTTTGCGTTGTATAAACAAATCGTAGTTGGAAGCTTGATCAATGAGATATATATCTTAAAATCCAGTTTGATTTTCACTCAAACAGTGTAAAACATCAGAAGAATATCAATATTAATTTAATTTAAATTTCAATAAATTTTTTTAAGTTTCATTCACTTAAACTACCCGTAATACAACTTTCACTCAATTTAAATTTTCACTCAATATGTTTAAAAAATTGAGTGAAAGTTTATTTTACTTAATATCACTCATTAAAAGCAATTTGATTTTCACTGAAACAGTGAAATACCATTTACAAATACTCTCCAAAAATTAAAAATTTAATTTTCACTCAATCTGTAATATGTAATTGGTAACATATTATCAATTATCTTTTTTTAGTAAGCAATTGCACTCAAATAAAATTTCACTCAATTTGTTAAGTGTTTCTAAATTGATTTTTTAAAAGTACAAATGACGGTTTACAATTAAAAGAATTGACAGTGAGTCCTAATTTAATTGCCCACCGACATATTCATATAAAAAGAATTCTGCAGGTAAAATTAACAAAAATTAACATTCACTCAAATTTGCATGTTATCATAAAAAACTTGTTACCACTTCTGACAACCGATTGATAAGATAAAGTACGATACATTTTAAATATGCACACTCCGAAGTTTAAATTTTATGAATAAATCAAGTTTCACTCAATTTTTTACACTCTTTTTAAATATTATACTTAGTTCATTATGGTCTACTTATCCTAGTCAGTTTGGTGTATTATACAAGACAATTATTTCACTGTTAATTACCATAAAAAATTTAAATATATAAATAAACCAAAATTCACTCAATTTTTAAACATTTTTTTAAAAATATTATACTTAGCTCATTTGGGTGTACTAACCCTAGGCAATTTGGTCTACTATACAGTGAAATTAAATCCCAATTATTTACCATAAAACGTTTTAGTTATATAAATAATCAAATTTCACTCAATTGTTTACACTCTTTTTAAATAGTATACTTAGTTCATTTAGGTCGATTAACCCTAGGCAATTTGATGTACTATACAATGAATTTAATTCCCAGTTAGTTACCATACAAAGTTTGAGTTATATAAATAAACCAGATTTCACTCAATTTTTTTACTTTTCAAATATATTTAGTTCATTTAGGTTGACTAACCCTAGTAAATTTGGTGTACTATCCATTGAAATTAATTTGTTTAATTTGTCACTCAATAAGTTCATAAAAATTAGTGAAATTATAATAAATCCTTAATTAACATCCTTAACTGTTTAAATTCAAATCGAATTGGTGATTTCATAGATAAGACTGAAGGGTAAAGTAAACGTTGAAAGATTGTCAGAATATTAGTGCATTTATATTTTCACTCCACGATTTAAATTCCTTCATGTTCAAATCTACCTATCGATGAGTTGTTATCGCATGCATTGTGTTTGTGCTTAAATTTGGTTTTCACTCAACCAAACGAAATACCAAACAAATAAATTATTACATTTTCACTCAATTTGATTTTATATTTAAAACTGAGCATTTTTAATTATAAGAATGGAATTTATAAATTTCACTCAATATCTGACAAAACAATTTTCTTTAGTAATTAAATTTTTCACTCAAACCCAGTTTTTTAAAAAATTGTAAAATATTAAAACCAGTTGATAAAAATAAATAAAATGAATGAGTGAAAATTTAATGTTATTCAGTTAAAAGTATGCCTGAACCTTGTTAACCTATTGTTTAAGCTTCTGACAAAAAAAATATACTCGAAATATGATCGAATTTTTAAAATAATGCTAATAAATTTAAATTTCACTCAAACGATTTTATCGATTAGAGAATTGTAGATTGAGTTGGAAAAGTGGTTTTAAGTGTTAAGTATCAAAAAAATGAACAAAAACAGAAATCACTCAATTTTTAAAGTTTAAAATATATTGTTCTAGTTGTTCTAAACAAAATACATTCAAATTACTTTTGATTTTATTAAATTAAATGTTATTACAATTTATACAATTTAATCAATTTTCACTCAAATTTTAATGTTATCTACTTAAAGTTTGCGACACAATTTTTTAAATCGGGCATTAAGATTAACTTAAAAAGCATATAAAATAACAAGTTTTAAAATACATAACATCAAAAAACTAAATTCCACTCATTTTGTTATAACAGTAATGAACTGAGTCAGAATTTAATTTAATGTATGATTTTAATATGATTTTAGGACTTTGCGGAACTACTATGCTTCAATCACACCATGGCAATTAAATAAAATAATTAAATTTTAGAACACCCACGGTTGTGTTGCGTATATTATGCGAAGACCATAAATCTTTTTTCACTCAAATCGTAATAACTTTTTTTTTTATCTTCCTCATCTTGTGCACTAATCATCTTGTCATTCAATATATACGAAAGACATTAATTTATGATCTAGAAACTTATGTCGTAAAAAAATAATTAAGCACATCAAGATCAATCATCGAAAGCAATAACTTGTTCTCAATTAAATAAATAAAAAAGGGTAGCCATATAAATTAGATTGATTCCTTGATCTCCAAAAAAAAAACAAATTAAAACTCAGCAAATAAAATCTCGATCATGATCCAAATTACACAAGATATGCTAATTGAATCGTAAAATTTCGACTAATTCAATTAACTGTACTAATTATGAATTATTATTTGTCAAGAACATGATAATATTGTTGGAAACATGTGTCGTAACCATATAACCGAAATTTGCATACACAAAAAAATCAATGATCGCACATGAAATTCTTACGATCGATTAAAGCTGTCAACTTCGAATGTGTTAAGGAATTAACATAACAAATAGTCATAAAAATAATATATTTGGAGGTGTGAATACTAAAATCATGAATCAAGCATGATGATGATCTTCGTCATCTTTATCGCATATTTAGATGATCGATTGATCGTATGTGATTGTAATACTAATAAAAAATACATAAAAGTACATGAGATCATTTTTATTGGGTTTGTGTGTAATCGTACGATGATATCATTGGTAATTGCTATTTAATTACAAGTGTTAAGTGTTTTAATAATTGTATATGCTCCGGAATTTTTTTTACATTTATACTTAAAAAAAAAATGCACGATCGCGCGATCAAATATTCATAATTTTACTTATTACACCTCGCCTTAAATTATTTAAAAATTAATAATCGGTTTTATGTATCAGGCGCCATTATTATTTGATCAGCTTATCTATATTGTGGGTGCAAACATTTTTTTTAGATAACCATATCGATCGCACGATCACAATTTATATCTATAAGTTCCATAATAAATTATAATTTTATTGATTTACATAAATGGCAATCTTCTTGTAAAACATCAATAAAATTCAATTTTATTAGTTAACGATTAAATTTTAATAAATTGATAGGGGTCGTGAATATTTGGCAATTTGAATTATCAAATAAAAAATTTAGCAACTTTTGTATATTTTTAAAGAAATATAAGCTTAATTTTATTAAAATGTTTGAACAATTCCGAAATCAAATTATTTAAATTTTAATTTGTCATTTCGAAATTTTATATGTCCCAAAATAATAGTATTCCAATGTTGAGTACCAATTTAAAATTGAGCAACATTTAAAAAAATTTCGTGTTGTCCATGATTTACTTCTCTAGTCAGGTTGGTTGCTGCAACTATTCGCTCCACAGGACCACCACAGGGTAATATCTACTGGGTTTCGTTTTAATGGGATCCAATTGTTTCAATAGTTTAAGCCCAATGTTCAACGTTTGGTGTATCTACGATTTTAGTAATAATTTAAAATAAACAAATTTTTTTAAAATTTAGCAACTTTTAATTTTAGTTTAAAATTTAGAAAAAATTAAATTTTTAAAACTACCAACTTCGTTGTATCTCTAATCAAGTATACTAAATTTGAGGGCATCGAATATTAGTATTTCTTAATATACCAATGCAGGAAATTTAAACATTTCAAAATAAAGCAAATTAATTTTAATATTTGATGAAATAAAATACAAATGGATTTCATTTGGCACAATTGAGCTTAAATGTTTAGTAATTAAAAAATCAGCTTTAAATTTTTAAATTGAAAAATGCAGTACAAATTTTAACGTGTGAAATATTTATGTTTTTAAGAAAACTAGTATTTAAAAATTGAGTATTTAAATATAGACACAACTAAAGTAACAAAGTACAAAATATTAAAATAAAGCTTCATAAAAATTAAAAAATGAGCTAAATAATATAAATTTGACATTGCAGTTTTATAATTTTTCAGGAGACTACAAGTTCGTCAAAACAAATAAAATTTGCATGTGCAAATAGTTTGATTTATGAAATATTTTGAGCAAAATTAAGCTACGTTAAAATTAAGAACGGATAAATTTTAAAAATGAAATGGTTAACGAAAAATTAACAATATTACTTTTATAACTTTTTAAATAAAACTTTTATAAGCAAATAGGTTGCATGTATAAAAATTTTTGATCAAAATTAAGCTACGTTAAAATTACAAACTGAGCTATAATTTAAAAAGTAGATGATTTTCCAAAATTAACAATATTGTAATATTAGAGTTTTTAAGTAGATCACAAGGTCTTAAAATAAAATAAAGCTTTCACGTGTAAATAGTTTGACTAAATATTTTGATTAAAATTGAGCTACTTTAAAATTAAGAACCGAGCTATATTTTAAAAACTAGATGGTTTGCAATGTTCGACTTTGTAATTTTATATATTTTAAAAAGACCACATGTTCGTAAAATAAAATAAAGCTTTCAAATGTTTATTTTATGAAATGTTTTGATTAAAATTGTCCTACTTTAAAATTAAGAACTGAGCTATATTTAATAAAATAGATGATTTACAAAAATTCGACATTTAAATTTTAGAATCTTGTAGGTAGACCAAAAGGTCGTAAAATAAAACAAAGTGTGCACATGTAAACAGTGTGATTTGAGCAATAATTAAATTGACTAAAATTGAGCTACTTTAAAATTAAGAACTGAACTGTATTAAAAAATTAGATATTAGAATTAGTAGTTTGACATGGTAATTTTATAATTTTTAAGTAGACTACAAGATCGTAAAACAAAGGGTGCTCGTGTAAACAGTCTGATTTATGAAATATTTTGATTAAAATTGAGCTAGATTACAATTAATTATTAAGCTATATTTTAAGAATTAGATGATTTGTAAAAATTGGACTTTGTAATTTTAGACATTTTTAGTAAGTCGGCCGCAAGATCGTAAAATAAAATAAAACTTTCACAGTTAAAAAGTTTGATTTATGCAAATTTTTAATCAAAATTGAGGTTATAATTAAGAACTGAGCTATATTTTAAAAATTAGACGGTTTGCAAACATTTGACACTGTAATATTAGAGTTTTTAAGTAGATAACAAGGTCGTAAAATAAAATAAAGCTTTCATGAGTAAATAGTTCGATTCATGAAATACTTTGATCAAAATTGAGCTACGTTAAAAATAAAAATTGAGCTATATTAAAAAGAATTGGATTATTTTAATAAAACAACAAGGTCGTAAGTAAAATAAAATATTCACTAGTAATTAAATTATTTTAGTTATAAAATATGTTGCTCAAAATAAAATTGAGATACATTTAAATTAAGAACTGAAATATATTTTGGATGGCATTACGAAATTCGACATTGTAATTATATAGTTTTTAATTAAACTACAAGGTTGTAAAAAAATAAAATTTAAATGTGTATATAGTTTGATATATGAAATATACAAATCAAAACTGAGCTACGCTAAAATTACCAATTGAGCTATATTTTAACAATTGAATGGTTAACGAAAAATTGACATTGTAATTTTTTTAAATTTTTTACGTTCGTCATAAAATAAACTAAAATTTGCATGAGAAGTTATAAACAATTTTACAAATTTTGAGCAATTTAAAAATTAAATTGTTTAATTTTAAAATTTGAGCTTAATATTATAATACTGAGTACAGTTAGTTTTACGATTTCATTTAGAATTGATTGATTAATTTTAAGGATTTCTTGAAATATAAAAAATGATGGTCTAATATTGAGCAAAATCTTATAATTAGTAATCAAGTGAATTAAAGTCAATAAGAATCAAAGTTACCAAATATTTTGTATGACACTATAATTGATGTCACCATAATGTTTGCACTAGGAAAATCACTAATAGAGTTTTGAATAACAACAATAGGCAAAAATATAAATATGCTTTTTACATATTTATGCTAATTGATAAAAAACATTGAAATTTATGCATACAGAACTCTGTAAATAGTTGTTTTGTTGCTTTCAATCGATACAACACATTTTAATGATGACAATTGATGGATCACGTTTCTCGTAAAGTGACATTTTTTTGTTTGAAATGTATATGAAAAGAAATGCAAGTGCATTACATTAATCGAAACCGCTTGTCGCAACTTAACAAGGTTGGTGACCAATGCAATCGCTTCTCGTTTCACTTATTTTATAGTAGAAAATACATTAAATTTTTATAGTTTTGGCGAGCCAAAAATCTAGTTAACAAAAAATATTTTTAATTTACATAACTGGTAGTTATGCACACATGCAAAATTTATGATTTCCTGTCCATTAGGTATAAAGTGTAAGGGGTGAAGGTGAATGAATATAATTTGAATATACAGTTTTTATCTTAATTTATGCATTTAATGTGCATATATATGCTAGATCATAATGCATGATAAAAATAGCATGAGAATAGCAACTCTTGCACACGACAAAAATATTTGCATTTAAATGATATTTGCGTGTGTGTGTGTGTTTGCGCAACGAAAATTTTAATTTTCTAGAATTGCTATAGATTTAGGGGTTAAATTGTACGCGTGGTATATCAAAAACCATTTTTTTGAAATGTCCTATTCAAACGATCAGTAAAAATTAAAGTGTCAGCTTAAGAATAACCTTGAAATTTGTAAAGACGATCACATGACCTTTTTTGGTTGAATGTCGCACGATTCTCATAGAGATCAGTAGAGTATAAATTCTTTTTTTTTGTGTTTTGGGTAGATAATCTGATTTGTAGACCAATAAATTTTGATCCAAATTACTGAGAATTTTGCGGTCTTAAGCAAATTTATTGTGAAATATTGGGTTTTTTTTTTTTAAACGCGATCGCCGTGTGAATAATTTCGATATATAATTGCGGAAATATGATGTCAATTTTTGCCAAAATTTTATTAAATTGTCATCGCATCAAATCAAAATTTCCTATGAATCAATCAAATTTAATCGATAAATCAATATGTTTAAAGTACCTTATATACGCGATCAACAATCGATCAATAAAATAAATTTGATTTGATCGTTTTATTGATTTTTGACAATTTATATTGAGGAACATTGTAAAAATGTGTAGATCAAATATTTAAATTAATTTTCGATAGACAGTCAAGTGTTTAAGGTGCGATCGAAATTGCACGATCAAGTTATTTTTATTGATATATATATGATAAGGGTAAATAATGTCACTAATGGTTACGCAAGTTTGAGTATTTTAATTAAATAAGAGTATGGAGATCGAGAGTATTTGGAGAACAAATACGAGATTCTTCAGATTCGCCCTCATAGAAGGGAAGCTTGATCATTGGGTTGGTAAACACTATAGTGTGTAAATCACTGACAGGAATGTTCAACAATAGTGTAACTGTGTTACATGTGCATGTTTAAAATAACACGTCAAATATAGATGGCGTATCATGGCGAATATGAGCCATAATCGTATCTGAACTCGATGACTTGGTAAGTGAAACTGAATTAATCATTGGCATGGATTAGTGATCAAAAGTCAAACTCAATACTTATTTACTACCTTAATTAGGCGCAAGCTTATGTATACCATTTTCCCCACTTTACAACGTGTATGGTGTCGGATGTTTAGCGGGCCTGCAAAGTCTACTTCGGATGTAACAAATGTCTTAACGTTTTTGAAACCAAAGCGATCCTTTGGTAAATTTTCCATAAATTTGGCCAGTATTTGATACACCAAATCAGTAAACCAACAGTTCCAGTTTGAGGTTCATTGCAGTTTTGTTGGGTGGAACTCCTTGAACGGAGGTATACGAAGGCATTATATGCTTTTTCATTCGCATATCCGAAAAAATCGATTCTGGTACTAACTTTGGAATCGAAGCCCCAAAAGAGCTCAATTAAGCTGACAATTGATTCCAACCAGCTGACAGCTGCACATTTACCTCCTTGTCCCAATATAATTTTAGCTTCTAAAGAACTTTTGTCGATGTTAAAAGCTTTGAAAAAAGTTTAAGTACACAGGCAAATGAATCAGAAACCTACTTTTTAATTTGAGTATCTCTATTAAGCATTAAATTAATATTAAACAGTAAAAGCTTAAAATATAAAAGTTAAAGTTATTGAAAGCTAAAAAAAATTTAGCGTAACTGTCAAAATTTTGCAATTTAGTCTAGAAGAATTTAAAGCACTACTATCACATAGACTATGTGTTTGGTTTGCAATTTATTGAAAGCTCTTCGGTATTTTTAAGCAGCCTTGTAAACTGATAGTTTTCTATAAAGGTTCAGCTGACTTGAAACCCCGAATCTTAGAATTAAATGACCTCCTAACAATATCATTTAACCTAAGCTAATTAACTAAAGCTTCAAGTATAAAGCGGAATCGATTTAAAAAAAAGTTTTAATCAGAATTAATAATTCGGAAAATTTTTAAAAGCTTTCAAACATTGTAGGAAGCTTTAATTTTGATTTGTTTAAGCTTAATAAAGTGGCTTATAAAATGATTGGACATTTTTAAAGTTTACAAAAAGCTCAAAAACTGTTAAAAATTTAGAAAAACCGAAAGCTTTTATTTTAGTTCTAATGCATTTCGATTACATAAAGAAGCTTTTAATATGTTTTAATTGGTAACTTTGAATTTTTTTGGAACTTTTCAAAAGTAACTGATTCTCCTGGACTTGTGCTTGACCACGAAGCTTATAAAATGATTTCATTAAAGTAAAGCTGTTCTATAAAACTTAAAAAAATTTTAAAATCAAAAACTTTTAAATACTTAAATAGACACTTAAACGGTTGAAATTAGTTCCGGCAAATAACCAAAACTAATTTAAAATAAAATATTAATTAGTAAAAGCTTATAAAAATTTAAAAAAGAAATTAGCTTTTTCACAAAATAAAAACTTTTTAAAAGCTTTAATTTCACAGCTCAATATCAAGATATATAATAAATATACTTCTAAGCGGTGTCTACATCTAAAAACGTTACAATGAAGCTTTTAATAATTAATAAAAGCTTAGTAAAAGAAAAGTATATACAGTAAAACAAAAAGTTTATGTATGTTTACTAATTTGAAGATTAAAATGTATCCAACAAAAATGTTGGATGTAGTTAAAATATATTGTGATCATTGGTTAATCGAAAGCTTTTAAAAATTACAGCTTTAAATTAGGTTTAAAGCTTTTTATATAATTTAAAAAACTTTTTGTCGAGCTTTTGTTCCATCTAGTCTAAGACTATCTAAGACCGTTTAATAAGAGACTTTTAAATTTTTGCAAAGCTTTTTTACTTTAAAAAAATAAGTAGTGTTTGTAGAATCTTAAAAACTTGATCAATTTTAAAAAGTAATTTGTTCGAAGTGTGCTTGTAAAAGCTTTTTTTAATTGATAAGCTTTTGTTAACTAAAAAGGTATATTTAAATGGGTCAAAAAAGCTTTTCAGTTGACGTGCAATTCGCCTCTTTAAAACAATTTAATTTTAATATCATTTAAAAAAATTAAAAGTTTAAAATAATCAAAAGAAACGAAAGCTTAAATTTCGATGTGGTACTATTTTAGGATTACTAGTTTTAAAGCTATACTGTGCTGGGCAACGAAGTCCCTGAAATGGTTTGATAAGTATTTCTTTACTTATAAAGCAATAGTAAATGGCAATTTATCTTGTAGAGCTTTTTTAAATTGCCTTAGACACGTTACTAATAAAATTTAAAAATCTAAAAAAAGCTCTATTTTCTATTAAATCACATTTTAATTTAAAAAATTTCAAAATTGCACACAAGTTAGCTATATTAAAGATGGCATTGAAAGCTTAGAGTAAAGTATGAATATACCATTAAGTTCTTTAAAAGTTTATTATATAAATGAACGAAATCTAGTAAATTTCGAAATTAAACTTTTTAGTTTTTTGCTACAAACTCCTTAAACTGTTTAAAAATAAAGCGTTAAATAGTGAAAGCTTACTGTATAGTTAAACTTAACAGCTTAAAAGCTCAATATATAAATATAAAAGTCATTGAAAGCTTCCATTTACTAAATTAAACTTCGTGGTTACAAAATAGCTATATTTAAAAAGAATTGATCAGAAATGTGAGAAATAATGAAGCTTCCAAACGAATCAGCATAATTAATACTAAATTAAGTCCAATTTAATTTTAAAAGTTAAAAGCACTCCCCAATATAATATAAACAATGTGTTTAGTATGTGATCTATTGAAAGCTCCTTGAAATTTGTTAACATGCTTTGATACTTTAACAGTTTTATATTTAAAAGGTGGAAAAAAGCTTAAAAAGCTAAAAAATATTTTTAAAAGCTTTAATTTTGGTTTCAATTGTTAAAAAAAGTATGTTTTATAAATCACAAAAGCCTAAAAAGCGTTAATTAAAAAAAAATGAAGGCTTCATTTTCGGTTTTATTACATTTGTCAATTAAACATTTCTAAAATAACTTTACAATTTAAAAAGCTCCTAGCCTTTGTAATCATTTCAAAATCGGAAACTTTTAAAAATACTATAATTAGAGCATAAATAGACTTCTTAGCCTACAGAAAAGTAGTTTTATATCAAAAGCTCTTTAATTTTAGTAATATCAAAAGTTTTAAAAAAAGTTAAAGCTTGGTAATATCCAAGATTGATAATCTGTTCGAAATGAACACAATATCACTTTTAATAGCTTACTTAACTTTAAAATCCTAAAAGCTTACTGAACTTAATTTTTATATAAAAATGAGTTAAGACCAAATCAGACCAATTAAGAGCTTAAAGCTTAATATTAGTTTATTCAAAGATAATTTCGTTTTATTTATCCTTTGTATATTTTAATTCTGAAAGCTCTGGATATTTGCTCAATACCAAAAGATAAAAACTTTATTAAAAGCTCGATTTTTCCGAACTTCAAATCTTAACAAAAAACAGTTTAACCAAAATTAAAGCCTTTTTAAAAATCATTTAAAATAAACCCAAAATCAGTCAAATTTTAAAAAATTATTTACTATATCCTAGATAAGCCTAGCTATTAACAGGTATAATATTATCTTATTTTTATGTTTGTACGAGTATTACATTTGGTTATGAACCGGACGATAAAAATTTCACACCGATTGATTTCCGTTGATGGCATCATACAACAACTTTGCTACCAAAAGCTATGATTTATTTTTTTCTTCCGATTCTGATGATTCACATATCCTATTTGCTATTATATGGTCGAGTTATCTGTTTTTATTTATATCATAAAAAAATATCCTTCGTCTTTTTGTTTATATTATGTATCTCGCAGGATATGTGTAAGATGATGATAAGAAAATCTTAATGTTGAAATTTTTTAAAGGATATTTTTGATAGGAATATATTTATATATACGACCAAAGCACAGTACAGAGCACAGTAAAAATAACGATAAAAATTATGGATTTTGATGGTGCCGAGAGAATGAAATGTGTTTTAGATTTATATGCGGTCTTAAGAATGTACATAAACCGAAGGGAATAATGATATGGTAACATTTTTTTTTTATTGCCACCAAGCGGTTTGAAACTCTTTCTCTAGCATGTAAACTGACACAATCTTTTTGTGGTTTTATACATATTCTGATGTGACAAATAACTCGTTGGTGTGAGGAAGTTGACTCATAATATTGTAAAACATCGACAAGACATGAGAGAATTATAAAAATTTTAAGTAGCATAAAAAAATTATGTTAGTATTACATTTTTTAAGTAGATATATGGTAAGGAGGACGATGATGATTTATTTAAAGAGATTTTAAAACGAAGGATAACAATCATCTTTTGAAATGTTTGGTAAACATTTTAACTTTTGCTTTTAATCTCAAAAATTATTGATGCAATATTAAATTCACTTAAGCTATCAATCAAACTGTGTGACATTTAAGGTAAAGAAATGACCGAAGAACTATAAATTATCGGTACACGTCTAAGTGGGGAAGTTAATTTTTTTTTTTTTTTTTTATAAAAAAATAAAATCCATAAATCAAACAACACTAGAAGAAGTCATGAATTAAATTGAAATCAATCTTATAAGCACATAACCCTTAGGAATCAAAAGGTGTAATGAACTGTAGCACACCTACACGATATATATACTGTACTGTGCGAGAATATTGGATTGGTTTAACATTTAACAATTTTTTGTTGTTGTATCATAAATTATACTATAAATAATTCAATCGCACAATTCATTTCAATTTTTTTCGCTGACCTCCTTACAAATTTAACTGTTTTATGTCTTCGTTATTATTATTCGTACAGACATTAAGTTTTTTGCATGATTTTAATGTTATTTTTATTACTAAAGTGGATTTGGTTTTATTGCATTACCATATATGTATAGAGTCGCATATGCTCTGAGTGGCGCATATTTTTATTAATGGACACAAGAGACAAGTAGTTTTAATTATATGGCCGACATAAAAAACATGATTTGTGGATTTATGTGGCGGACATATGTGTTGCTCTTGTACTTTAATCAATATTTGCAGTCATCAGACATAAGCTAAAGAATTTCAAAAGTGGAGTAAAATTTTGATCGACATTTTGAACTGCGGTAATGGTCAAAATTTTAATTTTGTACTCAGTGTTGTAGTTATCATGATAGAAACCAACCACGTGGTACAAACCAATCCTGTTTAGTCACAGGTGGTGGATAGTGAACTGCCTACTGATAAGTAGGTTAGCGGCGAATTAAATAACCCGTCCCTAACCCCAGTCGTATTTGATTGAGGGTCTCAGGGAATTGAAGTATGGTTAGCTTCTCTCTAATAAAAGGTAACTGCTAATGATATGTTTTTTAATGTGGACATTAATGTGGATTCTGTCTACTGTGACTGAATGAGCATACTCAATAAACGAGACTCTCGAGTAAATGAAGTACTTCCCATAAGTTTCGGCTCTTCATGTGAAAGAAATCGATCTCATTGGTTTAGGTACTGTATAGTGATTGATGTAGAAATGATCCCGTGAACCAACTATGCCCGATTTACGGGACGATCTCAGTCCCAACGGGAGTTGGATTCTAAGTACCAGCGGAGGAATAGCAATTTGCAAGCGGGTTCCACGTCGTCGTTATCCAACGACCGTATAATGCTTCATTGGACCACTTGGCCCCTATTGCAGACCATATGACAAGTGAAAATCAGTCTTCTATTCTGGACCGTGACATGGGAGGCGAAGAAGATAATTCGTTGCGAACAAATAAAAGGAAGAGAAAGCTGTCTGAAGAAGACTCAAACCACATTGCCCACAATCTCATCGCTAGATTGAGATATGAGGAAGATAACTATTTCTCGAAGTGTCATGCAATAATCAGAAGGATGAAAACAATGGCCAACCAACGACCAAACACGGCTGGTTGCGAGGAATGATATCTTTGGCTGGAGGAGGCATTTAATGCGATTACCACCTGCCGAAAGACCAGGCGAGAAGGAGAAGCCAAGCTACCTCGGATGCCGGGAGTAGAAAGGACGCCAAAACGCTTCAGCCTGGGTGCTCTACAGCCGCAACCTACCCGATCTACCCAACCTATTTGGACTGCTTCACAATGTGAGACGAGGGCAGCACTCAGACTGGACCTCGGAGATAAGATCGAAGACATCAGAATCTTTCTGGTATCTGAACTACAGAAGAAAAAAAAAGCGATCGTCTACTTAAATGAAAGAATCGCTTTAAAGCTGCTAGACATATGGGAAGACTCAAAATCATTTAGCTAATGTGGCCATGTCAGAAACAGGATCGAAATCTCATAGTGCTACAAATGCCTGGGATATGGACACACCAGAGCAAGATGTATATGCCCTGATCACAGCAACCTTTGTTAGGGATCCGTTAGGAAGGACATAAAGCTGCGTCATGCATATCGCAGCCGAAATGCTCTATATGAAAACTGCTACCCAGTGCTAGGAAACTCGACCATAAAAGAGGAAAAAGTGCCTGTAAGGCTTTCGAAAAAGGCTATTTTGGCTAAGATGGGAAGCCCTATTTTCCGCCCGAAATAATAAAGTTTCTGCAACAAAACTTAAATAGGTGTAGAGCTGTAGATGTGGTTGTAAGCGTGCTCTCAGACCTTTCGAGCAATGCAGCGAGAATTTAGTGCAAAGTATGACACATCAGGATACCAGAAGTAAACTCATCATAGAGATGACTTCCAAACTGGACTTTCAAATTTTTTAATGAGGGGTCCATGGCAACTTACCGACGACCAGGCTTTGGAAATTTCAATCCTGATATAACGATGGTGTCTGTACAACTAGCGTCTTATTCTACGAATTGGTAAGTAATTGGGTACTACACTACTAGTGACCAGAATTACATTACCTTTTAGCTGAATGACGGATCACATTCTCAGCGTGTGAGAACTCGTGCCTCGCTCGGCTGTAATACATCCGGGATGAATTGTGCAAAACTGTCCGAGCTTTTGGAAACTGGTTTGGCTTGCATTATACCAGCTGTCCAGAAGAACGCAACCAAAGTTGATATTAATGAGCACAACGAATAGAGGAGACAACAATTAAATCCGCTAAGCACAAGGGAAAAAGTGTTTTCAACTCTTTGTCGTCTAGTTATTCGTCGGCAATTTGTTCATAGTCGTGATAGAGTGTCTGCAACGACATTGTCTATCCCAAACTGACCAATAAAGTCGAGATGACAAAATTGTCTGGGTGATGCCTTGGCAGGATTTTACTTAAAAGCAAAAATCAAAGGTTTGTGGTCAGTGAACAGTGTGAAGTATCGTCCTTCAAGAATATGCCGAAAGTGTACCGACGCTGTACGTCTGTTGAGCTTCAGTAAGTCTTATTGAATAGAAACTGAGAGGTTGCCAAGCTGTTGATACGTTGAATTGTTGCACTACAGCGCCGAGTGCTTTGTCAGAAGCATCAACCATGATAACAAGTTTAGCTTTCGTGTTAGGGTGAACTAAAAGAGTTGCTTCACTTAACTGTTTTTTTACACAAATTGGAAGCTTCTACTACTTCGTCCGTTCAAATGATTTTCCGTTTGTCATTTTACTATCTTTAAGATAGTCGTTAAGGATTTCCTCCGGCATGGGGAATAAAACGGCGCTAAAAATTCAGCATTCCGAGGAAGCGTCTCAGTTGTCTGACGGTTTTGGGTTGGCTGAAATTCGAAATAGCGTTTATTCGGTCTGTCGTTGGTCTGATTCCTCCTGGAGTTGTCACATGTCCTAGAACATTGATTTTATCCTTTGCAAAAACGCATTTTTCCAAGTTGATGACTAACCCAGCCTCGCTGAATCTTTGAAAAACCAGCTTCAAATGGTCCTGGTACTCATCGATCGAACGCGAAGCGACGAGGAGATCATCGATATACACGAAACAAAAACCCAGTCCTCGTAAAACAGCGTGCATAAACCGCTGGAAAGACTGCGCAGCATTTCGTAAACGTGATCTTGGTAAATTCAAAAATACCAAATGGGGTCGTTATTGCTGTTTTTTCAATGTCTTTTTCTTCAACTGGAATTAGGTGATAAGCTCTAACTAAATCTATAGTAGACAAAAAGGTGCATCCGTTTAACTGATATGAGAAATCTTGTAAATGAGGAATTGGATATTGATATGCAAGTGTTGCATTGTTTAATTTCCTGTAATCACCACAAAGTCTCCATTGACCATTTTTCTTTGAGACCATATGCAATGGATTTGCCCACGGACTATTTGATGGTCTGCAAATCCCTTGTGTTATCATAAACTCGAATTCCTTTTTGGCGATTGTTAATTTATCTGGGGCTAGATGGCGAGTTTTATCTGCAATTGGTGGTCCTCGAGTTTCAATGTGGTATGTCACCGAATGTTTGATTTGTAATGGAAATGGATTTTCGAAAGTTATTTCTTTGAATTGTAAAATAAGTGGATCAATAATGTTTCGATTAATTGCTGAACGAGATATAGTTGATTTTTTTTAATAAGTGACCTAAAGCGAAAATTGAATTGAGTCGATCGAGAAGACGTTTTCTCTTAATCTCGACCAATAATCCGTATTTTTTTAGAAAGTCTGCCCCGACGATAGGCATAGAAACGTCAGCTATAACGAACATTTGCAAAAATGAACACCTAAGACCGAAATCTAATACAATATATTTGGTGCCATAGGTGTGCACTTTCGATGAATTTGCTGCGTAAAGATTAAAATCTGATTTACCACGCAATTTGTCTTCCGTCGATGCTGGAAGAACTGATACTCTCTGCTTCTGTATCAACTAAAAATTTTTTACGAGTAGATCTTTCGAAAATGATGAGACGACTTTGTTCAAAAACATCTCCGATCGTCGCCACGTGGGCTGACTGATTTAGTTTTTTTTTTTTTTTGACATCAATTATTTCCGTTGAATTTAGAACATCCTACGCTTTGTCACCCCATCTAAAATGATACCAGCAAATTACATTTACTATACGACTTTTTGAGGAAGAACGAACACGACGAGGTGACGTTGAACGAGATTTGTTGAAATTATTTAAGCGATTTGAGTTAAACTGTTTAGTCAACTCATTAATTTGAAGTTGTAAATGATTGTTATCTTGACGTAATTTTTCATTTAACGACATTAAATAACTTTCATGTAATGATGATGATGGCTCAATAGACTGATGTGATTGGAATGATGGTTTTATATTATCTAATTCCATAACACCGGAACTCATGCAAGCCTCTACGACCTTGTCTGCAAGCTCTGCTGTAGTACTAGGTCCTCATTACAGCTGGCTGTGACTGTACGAAACCTTGATGGTAATTTGGCATCCCAAAGAATTTGTAGTGTTGACGTTGGGAAAGCATTATCCACTGCGTCTCGCCGCATTTCAGGTAATAGTTGTGGCGGTTTTTTATCTCCAAATTCCAGAATTAACAAATTGTGTTTCCAAAGTGCTAAACCAAAGCTCAACATCGTGAGTTCAAATGCGCCTTGGTTTAGGCGAAACAGCATGAATTTGTGCGATAGAATCGGCCCGCAATTGCTCATTGACCGTGGAGGGCTGTGTTGTCGACCAAGTATTGAAAATCGCGACGTGTTGCCCAAACATTTCATTCATTTGCGACATATCAATCCCGGTTTGCGTTGACGATCCCTCCATAGCATTACGCCCCTCGTCTTCCATAATTCAATGAATTATTCATTGTTTAAAATACTAAAATAAAAATAATAAATGGTATTTGCTACAGGGTGATAAACTAACTTGTACTGATACAGTTTCACATGCAATTCCGTTAATTCCAAATGCTCGCACGGTAAATATAAAACCATATCGATTACCACATATGACTAAAGATGAAATAAATAAACAAGTCGAGAATATGTTGGAAAATGACATTATAGAGCATTCGCATAGGCCTTGGAACTCACCGTGTTAAACAGGGTGATAAACGTTGGAGAATCGTGGTAGATTTTCAGAAAGCTCAATCACATCACGATTTCCGATACATTTCCATTGCCAAATATCATAGATATTTTAGACCAACTTGGTAGATCTAACTATTTTTCGACATTAGATCTAGCCGATCGGTATCATCAAGTCCCAATGCAAAAAGTAGATAAACAAAAAACTGCATTCAGCACTAGTTCAGGGCATTACCACTTTAATCGAATGCCATTTCGAAAGAATGGCGCACCAGCAACCTTTCAGCGTATAATGAATTCGGTTTTGTCTGGACTGACTGGATTAAAATGCTTCGTATATCTTGATTATATTGTTATATATGGCTACAATTTGGAAGACCACAATGTTAAATTAGAAAATATTTTTTCTTGCTTAAATTTTTAAATAAAGAAATCAGTTACTTTGACACATTATATCTGACGTAGGAATTAAACCAGATCCATCAAAAATCAATGCAATCAAAGAATATCCAAGACCAAAAAATCCGAAAGAAATAAAATCATTTTTAGGATTATGCAGTTCTGATATTGCAGAACCACTTACAGCGCTCCTTAAAAAAAACTATTACCTTTAATTGGTCGGCCTGTTGTGAAGATTCTTTTGACAAATTGAAAAAAATATTGATTAATCCTCCTATCCTTACGTATCCAGATTTTTCTAAGAAATTTATCGTTACTACCGATGCAAGCGATATAGCCATTAGAGCTTTACTTGCGCAGAACTCTGATTATTATATTTACCTTCCTATTGCATATGCGGGGTAGGGTGTTACAAAAGTCAGAAAAACACTATGCGAAAATAGAGAAAGAACTCCTCGCTATCGTATGGTCCATTTTTTTAAATGGAAATTTCGTTCCCACTAAGTGGTTGAAGTCCTACCTTAATGATCGATGGCATGCAGTGAAAATTCTTGATTCTTCTTCACGTTAGTTCTTTAACAGTTACTGTCGTCCATTGGGCAGCTAATTTAGAATATATGCTACAACATTAACAATAACTTTAGAAATCATACATGCGGCTGATTGAGAGAATTTCAAATACCAGGCAATGTTACCATATAAGTCATTTTTGATTATGATCGATGATACCATCTCTGTGTCAATAATCCCATGCCAGACATAAATCGGATACTTTACCAACTTATTCCAATTTCAATCAAGCAATACCTTCAAGTTCATTTATTTACCATAGTAAGATATTTTTTTTTACGTTTTGATGCTGCAGTTTCCATTTCTAACGAATGTTAAACATACATTTAATTTGTAAACATCAAGTTTTAATGCGAATACAACAAGTAAACACAATATTGCACCTTTGATCAAACCGCATTCGACATTTATATCATCGCGTAAAGTGAAAGCGTATATACCATGATAAATAAATGATGGAAATTAATGCAACTGCCGCATGTAATTTACCTAATTAAGGCATGTACAAATTCAATGTCCATATTTACATGTTAATCGCGCATGTAAACACACCGTATAGTCGATTGATTGTAGGCGGGCTGAATCATTCGATTGACATCGGATGTCTATTAGCCGCCAGCAATTATCATTTTAATTTTCCTTCACGATACACCGTAGCACACAAATTACCTTGCCTCAATTTTATTTTTTTTTTTATATATTTTTGAAGCGAAATTACTATCATACGCGAATACAATGTTTAATGTAAAAATATCGTGTACAATGTAATATCGAGTCATACACGGTGGTAATGATGTAATCATCTAATATTAGTTTATGCATATATAAAAGTTAACGTCTAAGACCTTAATTAACAATCATTAAATTAAAATTGTTTGTATGTGCATTACAAAATTAGAGATGATTTCATCATTTGATAACACGATCTTATCTCGCGCGTACTATGTATGTCCTTTCACTCGTATCCAATTTATATAGTCTTGAATGTCATATACCATTAAAATGACATTCACTTCTGACGATCACTCCAGTTTATATATGATCTCATTTTTGGGTTTAAGATCAATATTATGTATGGTATCCACAGCATACATTATACATATATACGTATAAAAGCAATTAAAATATGAAATAATGTTACATTTCTGTTGTCTGTAACGCCAGCTATATGACAAAACCAAACGACATTATAAAAATTGACAACAACAACACGAAGAGAAATTGAATTAAAAAAAGACTGGGTTGCGTGTATATATAAACTGCCTATAATCAATTTCTCGCACACAACAAACATACAGATCTTGGTACGATAATTACCATGAGCTATATCATGCACAGCAATCACAAAACACAATAGTATATACATACAAAACCAGTTTGATGTTTATTGTCTGCCAAAATGTCTCGTTCGAGATAAGAAAACAGCATAAGAAACCAAAACAATTTATAAAGATTTGTGGTACGCGATACAAGAGTAACTTTTGCTATTTTTTTTTTTTTTTGATGAAAACAGCGTGTGGTGCTAATTTGTGTAATTTGTAACGGTAAATATTTTACATATTTTGGCAACGCAACTGTAGGTCATTTATTTTGGTCGCGCGGTTAAATGTCAACCAAATGTTGCTTAATTAACATATTTTGCTGTACGGAGAGAAAATTCATTTTCAACAACAAAATAAAAAGTTTAATGTAAATTTTTACAATTGCATTTTTGACCACAATGTTTTCATGTTGCTTGTATATTAAAACATAAAATACGAAATGACAGTAACAAAAACCCAACCCACTATTATCGCGCATCATCAAATATTTTACTACCATATATACTCTTGCTCGTATTTTTTTTGCATTAGGTTCGTTTGTATATTGTGCTTTTTAGGTGTCACATTTATTTCGGAAAAAGCTCGATTTAAAAATTGAAAATTTAGCAAATTTTAATGCACATAGAAGGGGAGTTACTAATTTGAAATTTAATTTTTAATGTTTTTGTTTTTCAAAGCTTCCGGAAAAAGTACTTAAATTGTGGGAGAGCTTTAATATTTTATAACTTCATTTTTATTTCATATCATAAAAATATTAATCTTTACATCCGAACTAATAATTCTTTGAAAGCTTTTCAAAGCTTATCCAAAACAAATTTAATAGAGAATCTGAACCTGGATTGACCTTGATTGATTGAAATATACGGCCAAGGACGAACCAGGAACTCCCAGAATGCCGAACACCACCAAATTAACCGTTTTATGATCAATACGTCATGTGATCGCCGAAAATCTAATTTATATACATTTTATTTCACACAAAACTTTAAAATTAATATAAATTAGATTTTTAAAAAATTTATTTGACACAAAACTGTAAAATTAATTTAAATTAGATTTAAAAAAAATTGATTAAACATTACAAATCGATTGAATTAACCGTTTTATGATCAATACGTCATGTGATCGCCGAAAATCTAATTTATATACATTTTATTTCACATAAAACTTTAAAATTAATATCAATTAGATTTAAAAAAATTGATTAAACATTACAAATCGATTGAATTAACCGTTTTATGATCAATACGTCATGTGATCGCCGAAAATCTAATTTATATACATTTTATTTCACACAAAACTTTAAAATTAATATAAATTAGATTTTTAAAAAATTTATTTGACACAAAACTGTAAAATTAATTTAAATTAGATTTAAAAAAAATTGATTAAACATTACAAATCGATTGAATTAGCCGTTTTCTGATCAATACGTCATGTGATCGCCGAAAATCTAATTTATATACATTTTATTTCATACAAAACTTTAAAATTAATATAAATTAGATTTTAAAAAATTGATTAAACATTACAAATCGATTGAATTAACCATTTTATGATCAATACGCCATGTGATCGCCGAAAATCTAATTTATATACACATTATTTGACACAAAACTTTTAAATTTATATAAATTAGATTTTAAAAAATTGATTAAACATTACAAATCGATTGAATTAACCGTTTTATGATCATATGTCATGTATCGTTTTTTTGAGGAATATTTAAAAAATATAAAAAATAGATGTAAAAAATGAATACTTATTTTTTAACATTAATGTTATCACACAACAAATTATTTTAAAGTTTTTAAAGCTTTGAAAAATGTGAATGATAGTTATGCCGAGCTTTAACATTTAATGAATTTTTTATTTGTTTACAGTCAAAATATACTATACATATGTGAAAGTTTTATATTTTGACCATTAATATATTTCAAGCTCTTTAAAAATGTAAAAGCTTTTATAAATCGTTTAAAAGCTCAATAAATATAATAAAAAAAAATAAAAAAGTCCCAAAAAGTTAAAAAGTATATGAGAAAAATTTAAAAAATATTTAAAAGCTTGAAAGTTCTCTTTTAAACTGAGTGAAAATAATATTTTCTGAGTGTAAAAGAAACTTTAAATATACAAAATAAATGTTACAGAAGCTTAATTCAGTCAGCTAAAGGTCCCAACCTAGAAGCTTTCAAAAAGACGAAAGGGGTATTTAAATAAGGTTAACCCTAAAGTTTGTTACCTGAAATTTTTGAAACCTTTAAGGATCTTGTTAGGAAAAATAAATGCTTTAGAAATTAATTTGAATAAAAAATCAAAAGCTCATAAGCTCATAAGACAAAGTACTATTTAATAAGATTACGAACAAGAGAAATTTTATTACAAATAAAAGCTTCCCCTGTGACGATATCCTTTGGTGAAAATTATGTAACGTACTAGTTTATTTTAATTATACCAAACCCTAAGTTAGTTTGTCAAAAATCATTTGTTTTGTTAAAAGCTCACTTAAAACGTTTTTTCGAAATATAAAACATTTTTTTTTAAATTCCATAGAACTTCAATATAAAAATCAAGTCCAGTGATACAGTGACTTGTAAAAAGCTCAAATCTTAAAGTAAATTTATAAAAGCCTTCATTCAACAATGCTAAGCAAATAGATGTCTAAAAAATAATCTTATAAAAATAAAAAAATTTGAAAATTGTTAAGTTTTCCTAAATGTAGAAAACCCGTTGAAAGCGTAAAGAAAAAATTAAAACCTGTAAATCTAGTGATTTTAGAACAGTCAACATCAAAGTTTATTTAAAATAAAAATAAACAGTAATAAAAATACATAACTTTGAAATAAATAAACAAGTAACAGTTTACTGAAAGTTTTCGGAAGCTTTCATTTGACAGATATTTGGTTAGGCAGGTGTTTTCACCGGGAAAACTTAAAAATATTGAGCTTTCACCAAAAGCTAAGTAATATAAAAGTAAACGCAGTAATAATTTAAAAAGTTCTTGTATGTTTTACAATAAAGCTTTGTTTTGTGTTCACAAATATAATTTAGAAGAAAATCCATATGACTATTCGATATATGCAATATGTGTTTTAATCTGTGATTTATTTAAAGCTTTTAGCAAATTTAACTTTTTTGATTAGTTCTAGAAATTTTTGTATCAAACTACCTACCAAGAACTAAATTTTAAAACTTTTAGCCGAGATTTAATTTCATTTACTCAATGCACACAAAACATAAATTACCGATTAAAAAAATCTTATTTAGCACGATACTTAAAAAAAAATTATTTAACACAAAAAATAAATCAAATAACCGTTAAACAGACAGAACACGTCACAAAACTCCCAAAACACACAAAATTCTCATATTTGCAGATAGGTTTATAATCTTTCGTGGACATATTCAAAGGAAGATTTAAAGCTGATTAGGTCGTGGTCCAGCATCCTATTGTATCCATTTGAGTGACCTCCATCCTTTAAAATGGCTGTTATAATAAAATTTATGAGAAATGTTACGGCTGTGCAATCGCAAGTGCTTTTAAGAAAAATAGGCCATGGCTCTATGTTCTTATGCCTCTCATTGATTATAGTATCGTATACTTTAGTTTGAATAGGCTATTCTGGAAAGCACTATGCAGTGTAGAACACGTTTCAGCTGCTTCTGGAAGTGTAACTTTCTTGTGTGTTATCTCAAGACCAGCATTTGGCATGCTGCTCTAAATGTTTCGTAAACTGTGCTATCAACATTTTTCAATACCAGGAAATACGTTGATTCTCGATCAATATGAAGCAACAGTATCAGAAAATAACCTCTATCCAGCCTAACGCATCGGATGCCACAAGATCTGGCCCAGGAACTGGCATACATTATGTCCGCTTGCAAAACACTTTTTTTAAAGCTTTACAATTATAACATTTTAGAACTTCTGGATATGTCAATGACCTCACAATAGCATTTCAGCTTATTTTCAAGTGTAGGACACTTAAGTGTAGGACTACAGTTGGGTAGTGTTCGTAGATGTAAAAATGTAGAGTACAATAAACCGCCTCATGGCTGCTGATGTATCTCCTTTTTTTACAGCTTGTAATTTCGACAAGTCTCTTTCCATTTGTCAGCCTGGCCTTGTTTACTTATTTTCAAATCCATTTAATGGATTTGACTGAAATACAGTATTCGATGTTTGACGTTAGATATGAGGTTGGGACAAAAAAACGACGAGTTCGAACACCACCAACTTGTTATCTACTTTAATTTCTTAGTTATCATGTAAACACTTCATCGCGTGGGCCTTATTCCTTATACTGAGGATATCTATAGTCGCTAGTTTAAATTTCCTGAATTAAGTCTCTCGGATTGAGCTTTCCACATAACCCGTGAATAATTTTCATCCTTACTATCTCATTTATAGGGTTGAGTTGGTTTTACCTAAGGAGGTAGCACAATCAAATTGGATTGGACGAATTTTGTAATTCAACTACTCATGTATATGATCATTTGACAGTTTTTTCTTTTGCCACTCTCTACCGGTGAGAATAAGCATAAACCTTAACCTCCCTATGTTTATTCTCGGGTGCTAAAAAGTGGTCGTGCAAAATATGAGTAGATGCTACAATTACTAGTATAGCAGTATAGTCTTCAAAGTGATTTATATAATTATTTTCAAGCTTTTCAATGTTAAGAGCTTTCATTAAAATCTTTTAAATTTTAAATGAAATATTTAAATAATTTAGGTTATTATATGATATGTGCGTTTAGTTATTTTGTTGAATCGAATACATGTAAAGTTTACATCAAAGCTCTTATGGTTAATCAAGCTTTTAAATCTTGTTAAGCTTTAACTACATTTTAATATATACGCTTTTAACTTCTCGATCTTGCTGATTAATAAAGTTCATTCATTAATTTTTTATCTTGTAATGATGTTAATTTACTAAACTTTTTGTTGATTTTGTCACAAAAACGTGAAGTTTTACTAAAAATATTTGTTGATGAAGCTTTAAGTTTATTTACTATATATTTAGTATTAAATATGTGACAATATAAGTTGCTCGGAGCTTTCACTAAATTTGCAATTGGAGACGGTCTAAACTCACATTCTAATTATCCCAAAGTCTTCATAAATATTTTGACGATTAAACTTTCGAAAAGCTTTTATTTATTTTGTTAAACTAAACTTGACCAGATTTAGTTCTATTATTTCGCTTTTTGCAACGGCTTGTAAATATTTGACACAGCTTGCAAATGTTGTTCATGTGCCTTCTTGACAATTCATCATGCTAAGTGATGACTACTGTCTGTTTGTGGGCTCCAAACGACCACACACTCGCATATGATTTTATGTTTTACATTGGGTTTACTGCTAAAACAGCTACTGCATGATTCTGGTTATTCAACATTTCAGGAGTTTGGATAGATTCATGTGATAGCCGGTCCGATCCCTGCCACCACATTAAATCCTTGATAAATTCGTCAGGGTGAATCCTGTGCCAAGCACATTCTGCTGAGTTCTGCTTAGAAGGAACGTGGGCTCATTGCTGAATGTTTGCGAAATTCAGGCAGTATTTCGGTGATTTGATTAAGTACGAATATATTCTCTTTTCTGGGGTGGGTTTGCCAACCAATCATAAAGAAGGTAGTGGAATCAGACCACAAAGATTTTCCAAACACTTGATGATGTTGCTAGCTCCCGCGACTAAATGACTAACGCGACAATTCGAGTGAGCAAAAAAGCGACTCATAATTCTATAATTATGCGTTATTTGAGGCATCAGAAAATCCATACAAGTTTTCTGCTAATTTTATTCGATTTCTGATGGTATGCTATTGGTTTCGACGTCTTTATGAGCAGTTGATCATCCTAATCCAAAGTAGGTAGCCATAATCTTTGAAATATGACTCACGGGCGACAATCAGCCCACATTGAGTCAAATATATTACGGTGCACCTGGCAGAGAGACATTGAAGGAGAAAGTGTCGGTTTTAAGTCAAATTTAATTTCATTGGTTGCCCCTTTTCGAACATAGTAACATGGTTTCCACCGAGTTGTAAAAGAGAACTAAGCTCTACTTCAAAAGTCGCGGCTTCCTCGGTTGTTTGTGCTCGGGATAATTTGTGGGGAAATTGAGTAGCCAGAAGTGATGCTGACACCGTTAATTCTGTGCGGCTAATAATACTTGTTTTCGTCTAGTAAATCGATTTACTCTGGTGTTATCCATTCCATGTTACCCAGCGATTCGTACACCACCATGAATTTTGTGTATTTTACGTGAAATTTGGGATTTTTGGTCTATTAGGTTTGAATGGTAGTGACATAATGACACGCGAAGTTTGAGTTTTAAATCTCTTATCGAAATGTTCAAAGCAACGGTTTTCTTCCTCAGTGTACTGTTTAACCACTGGTAACTCTTCTTTCTCCCAAAACTTTCACAAGGATTGGTCGATGTTATAATATCTTATTTAATAGATAGACAGCTTATCGTAGTTTTGTATTCTGGCTGATTGATGTCGTTTGTAGCCAGGTCATAAAAGCACAAGGAATTTGTCGCGCACCCAATTAACTATGGTGCCTGGGACGCCAAATTCTGGATCGGCTAACGGTAGTCGGTTTAAATGTTTCAATTAACCACGTTTCACACTTGTCTTGTAGTAGATCTGGCATTATTTTGGATAATATGCAAACTTTTTTTTTTTTTTTTTAAGTATTGATCAGCCAGTAGATTAAAAATCCCTTGAAGGCTGACTTTAATCATCAATAACATTTGTGCATGCTCATTGCATAGTTCCATGTGACCCTGTACAATGACATTTTATATGATGGATACGAAAGCTCGACTGTATTTGTGGTGAGTTTAGCTTGGTCTAATTTCCCTTCAGCTAGGTAATAAACCCAACATGTTCAATAATAAAAAAATTTCGATTTTTTTACTATTTAAAAAAAAGCCTCGTCGTTTTATACAATTTTTTTTTTATTAACATTTATATAAATAAATCACTTTACTTAGATTAATATAAGCTACTTGTAAACCTCCTAAAACTGTAGATATTTTTTGAAACTTTTCTTTACATTTTCCATCAAAAATAATTTAATATGTTCTTTCAAAAATGACAACTCACTTAATTTAAATAAATTTACTACTTAATCAACAATGTAATCCAATAGCCCAATTTTTCAAATCTAAAATTTTCGTATACACAAAATATGGTGAATGCACATAATTGGATTCTGCAGGGCGGAGGCAACGGTGGCGGCAAACAATACAAAAAATTATTTTCAGTGTTCGATTAAATTGCCCTAAAAATGAATTTTGAGATTTATTACTCAATCAAATCATATCAACAACTTCACAACAATCAAATCAAATTCCTCTCAGTCGAATCAATCAATTAAATTCATTAATTTAAATTAATTTTTGTCAATCAATCAAAATAACATTTTTGTTGTAAGCATACATATAGTATCGTGTACGAGTATGTATATTAGTTTTGAAAAATTATTCCGATTTAATTTTTCCGTAATCTATTTTCCTAATCATTTTCTAATTATAATTTTTTATTTTTTAAACAATCGAACAATACTAAATAGTAAATTATACTTAATTGTCATTCAAATTAAAATACAACAACAAAATTTTTGTTTTTCCATTTTTTTAAAATGCAAATTAGATTTTTCGATCTCCCACCCCACCCGTTACCGCGCAGTGTCGTATGCCACGCAGTGTTGACATCGATGACGATTTTTCTTGTTGTCTTATTTGATTTATTTGAAAATTATTAGAGTGAAAAAATTTACTGTTTTTGCAAATAATACGATGAGGAAAAACAAAAGAATTTTGTGTTCATGATATTTTCGTTGTCTGGAGCTGATGAGTGCATTAACGTGCGCCAGACTTAATTAGTTTTTGTTTTATGATTTTTTTGCACTGTAATAAAGTGAAAACATAATTAATTTTCAGTTTTACGATTACAATAATATAACATCGTTAAAATTGAAAATATATTTTTTTTGCACACCCGCAATGCCAATAAACAAGAAGGTCGTGTCAAATTCGAACTGAAATAAGAAAAAAAATCGCTATTTGTCTTGCAGCTCTTAAAAGCAAAACAAACGCAAACAAATTGTTTACTCGATTGGGTTAAATCAATTAACCACATAAACTCGTGCTCTTGCCAATATTGATCAACGAAAACCAAAACTGATTGTGAAAGTTGTTATACAAATTAATCACTAAATTGTAGAATTAAAATAAAAAAAAATCGAATCAGACAAACCAATTTTCGCTTGATTTATTTTTACTAACGATATTGACATGAACAATCGACATTGATAGATCGATCGTATATTGAACAAAAAAAAAATATGTCTCTGGCAATTTAGCATGACATAAACGTATGTTTACATATAGTGAAAGACAAATGATCGTATTGTTTACGTGTAATTTGGGTCATATGAATCGATATATGTTTGCGGAATTTAAATATTTATGTGTCAGAATATTGTTGTCACTTTAATCAAGCCGATCACTATATTATGACCACCGTCGGCGATGTGATGGATTTGAAACCGACAAATTGTCCAACAATAATTAAAAATCCGTACTTAATGTCTATCACGTTAGTATTTAGTCACATTTGAAAAATTATTATGATAATATGCTTCTTATATTTTGCATTATAAAAAGCTCTTTTAAAGCTTTCAAATATTACATTTAGTCCAGGTTGTTTACGTACAAATACATCGGTGATCAAAAATAATTGTCCGCCATAAAATAATGAAAAAAATTACAAAACAATGGTCCTACGAAATGATATATTTGAAAAGGCTTAAAAGCCTTTACATCTATTTATGTTTGAAAACTATTCACCTTACTTATTATATGCACCTAAGTCGTGATACTTTGTTATGTAGCTATTATTAACATATTGAAAGTTTGGAAAATGACTTTATAATGTGTTTTCTGGGTCTACTTTCTTACGAATATAACCAAGTTGAATATCTATGGCGAAATATATCCCAATTATATCTGCAATTGCAGATTTAAATCAATCTTAAAAATATTCTAATTGTATGTCTATCATCACGTTATTAAAAGCTCGATAAAAGCTTTAAAAGTTTACTTTTGAATCAAAAATAATTTTCTACGAAACGGTAGTAATAACATATAGTTTTGCAATGTAATGGTTCTGCAAATCTGCAATGAAATCCTTAAAAAGGCTTAAAAGCCTATACATGTTAATGGCGTAAAACATTATCTATAATTAATATCTGTACATATGGAATTAAGTTAAACTTAAAAACGATGATACACTAATAATAAGTAGCTGTGATAATATTAATAAAAGCTTGGTAAAAGCTTTAAAATATTTTAACTTACAAGTATTCCTGGAATTTAAAGTAATGTACTGCACAAAAAAGGCTAAATTTGTTTCATGTGATTATATTGGTGATAAAACATAATTTTCTGAACAACAATGATAATATCGTTTTGCATAAGTTTTAAAAGGCTTAAAAGCCTATACATATGTTCGTAGCTTAAAATATTGTCCATACCGTTATCTCTTGAGATAGAATTAAAGCAAACTAAAAAAGAAATCTTTCTTTAATCTGTAGATACAATATTAAAAGCTCTATAAAAGCTTTAAAATATTACATTTGGATCAAAAATATTTTTTCACAAACGGGATTAAAAAAAACTATAGAATATCATTTTGCAATGTAAGGTACTTGCAATTAAAGCACTCTAAAAAAATTATACTATATAATCTTTAGCTATTGTAATTATAATGGAAGCTTAGTAAAAGCTCGAAAATATTGTACTCAGCCTTATTTGATAACTTATAAATATGTTCGGAATTAAAAATAGGGTACTGTCAAATAATTATAAAACTAGGTTATATCGTTTTATAATAGGTATTACTAGTTATGCAATATGATACATTTGAAAAGGCTCAAAAGCCAATCTATACATAATGTCGTCAGCTAAAGTATAATAATGATGAAAGCTCAGTAAAAGATTTTAAAATGGTATTTCAGAGCTAAGTTGCTTACCAATATAAAAAGGTTTAAGACCTCTGGTTATAAATATATCCGCAGTAAATATTTGTTGAGATTTTTATTCGTCGTTTTGTAATCCACAACGTCGATGTAATTGATGTATTAGCAACAATCTGTCCAACAATAGTTTAAACCAACGAAAAAGTTGGTTTACAACATAATGAGATATGTTTGAAAAGGTTTAAAAGTCTTTACATATGTTCATGGTTGTGAAAAAAAATCAAAAATCGTTTTTCAATTTAATGGTTGGCTAATATAATAAAGTTGAAAAGGCTTAAACGCCTGTCCATATCTGCATGGCATAAAATATAAAATATTTTATAAAATATTTACAGCTGTTTAAAAATCCGTTAGCGATTTGACTACAACGGTAACAGATAATGTAGATTCAGAAAATCATACGAGTTTAATGTACAGAGAAAAAAGTTAACTATTTAACATTTTAACAGAATTAACACTTAAGTCGGAAGCTTTTGATTAACTAAAAGTGTATACTGAAATTAAAAATAAAAATAATTAAACAGTAATTATAAAACAATATATCGTTTGACAATGTACTGGTTCTATATGATTAACTTGAAAAGGCTTAAAAGCTTAAATTATGAAAAGGCTTAAATTATAAATCTGTTCATGGTCTCACAACATTATCGATACTTATACCTTTTGCTATAGTATTAAATCATTCAAAAAATGTTATGATACTATGTTATGTAGGTATTATTTCGTAAATGAAAGCTTGGTAAAAGCTTTAAAATATTGTGCCTGAGCCCAATTTGTTTACTTACAATTATATCGGGATTAACAAGAATCTACTGATAAACAATAGTACAAAAGTATGATATAATATTTTACAGTATAATAACAAGCGTTTAAGCCTTTTTATATTGAAAAGGCTTAAACGCCTTTACATATATTTTTTGTATGTTAAATGTTTTTTACTTAAAGTGTACCAAACATATAAAAATGTATTTTATATAGCTACTATTATATTACTAAAAGCTCGATAAAAGCTTTAGCATGATTGACCAGGCTTAACTTACCTTAAACAACTGCTTAAAAATCTGCTTAAACTGCTTAAAGTTTGATGTATAGAGAAAAAAGTAAACTATTTAACATTTGAACAGAATTTACACTTGAGTCGGTAGCTTTTGACTAAGGTATCACTCCTCACAATCGGACCACTATTTCGAGTTTCATTCTGCTCTTATAAAAGCTCAGAAATTTGACATAAAATATGTATTGTAAAATTTTGGATTTTAAAATAACTTTATGATTAGTTTTGAGCTTTTAACTTTAACTTTAAATTTAAAACAGATGATTTAAAGCTTTTTTGTACAAAAATGTATTATAGTTTGTCTTAGTAATTTTAAACCTAAACAAAACATTTTTTTATTTTTGCGAGCTTTTTTAGAGCTTCAGAAAATTTAAACAAAAATGTGAGCTTTTACAATGCAAACCTAGATTAAAATTTTTGAATTTTTTTTAAATCTATTTTACAGAATTTTTTTGGCCCATATACTTAATTTTAATTTTAGTAATTGTTTTTTTTTACTTTCAGGTAACTATCTATCAGATACTGGATAAGCTAAACCAAAGCTCTATAAGTAATATACAAAATTTTAATGGTATGTACAATTCTATGTGGCCCTTCAATATTAAAAAAAAATCGAAAATAAATTGTTCGTTCTAAATCAGACTTCTTGAGCAAAAGATGATATTATGTCATCTTCCAATTTTTCATATAAACCCAGCATTACATTCGCCAATATAATGCCAATTAAGTCTATATAAAATAACCACGTGCATAACTAAGTATCTCTATCGTATAGCTCTCTAATTTATATGCGTAATTCTAGGTCAATGTTTGATCAATTTCATTTTTCTAATTCAAGTCATGTATCTAAAATGTTTAACACAATCTTGATCCAATTTAATAAACATATATGTAGAATTATACTCTGCTGCCGAAAGTGTTAAATCAATTACTTAACTCTAAATCAAACCCAAATCGTTTTGTTCGCCTATAAACAACTCAAGAATTTTAATTTTTTTTTTCATTTTATCAAATTTTGTTGGTGCTTTTTCTTTTACACATTTAAGACAGAGTTAACTCAAAAATGTGATATATAATCTGTGCAATGAAATGTGCGAATTAATTAAGAAATTTTTATTTAAACGGAAAATTTTCCATCTTACGCTTTATTTATATATTCAAACCATTACACACGTTTTGGGCGCAATTTTTTTTTTTTGCGTTTACCTCTCTCCTTTATTTCTTTAGTTTTTTTTACTGTTCTGATGGCTGATAATAAGATTAACAACCTCATCATATAAATTTACATAAAACTCGTAAACTGAAAATGATAATCTTAAATCTGTTTATCTTATTGTGTTCGTTCATATCCCATGAAGTGAATTATGACCTTGAACGATATAATTGTGCATCGAACCATTTTTGAGATTTTGGGTAGTTTTGCAATGTCACAACGATGCACAAAGACTTAGACTTACGAATTTTGTAATTAATTTTGTTTTATGACTAAAATTTTATTTTATACTCCCAATAAAATTTCCATTAAAAATCTCCCACTTTCGTTTTAACGATTTCCACGAGTATTTATGTCTTTGTTTTTGTTTTTGTTTTACAAAAATTTTAAGAAAATTAAAATAAAGTTATTATAAATTAAGAAAAAAAAAACTTTGTTTTTTTTATTCGTCATCGTTCGCTTCCTCTAGATTCCCTTAGTTGAGTAAAACCCCACTCTTCGCTACTACACACACTTCAATATTATTTTTAATTAAATTTAATTATTTTCGTTGTATAATCGTTCTCGTATATTATTGTAATCACTTTTACCTGCACTCCATAATATGATTTTCGTTTTATTTTCCAATTTTCTTTTCCGTTTTTTTTTTTTTTGAAGAGATGCTTTTGTTTGCTTCATTTTATTTAACCCTTTGCATGCAACGTGTAAAATTGGATATCCTTACCTTTTCAAGCTTTTTAAGCTTAAAATTAAATGTAATCTTTAAGCTTTTAAAAAACTTGATTAGTATCCGATTTGGACGAAATTCTCTTTGGTAGTCACCTATAATTTTCTCTGCCAGAGATGAGATTATCTCCAATACTAAATGCTGCATGCAAAGAAGACCTATGCCTTCGCGTTTTGAATGATCTCCTTTTATAAGGTTAACTCCAAAAGTTCGCAGGTTGGCTATGTAGTAATTTTAAAATGATGGAATTAAACTGCTAGTACTCAGTTGGTAAATTTTCTAAAAAAATTCTAAACGGCAAAATGTGACGTTAAATATGGATATGCCAAAATATTACCAGACTCACAATCATGTACGACGACTCAACATTTACTGCCCTTAAACCTTGTCTTAAAGCTTTATATTGAAGAATTTTCACTAAATCTTTACCCTCGTCTACTGAAACTGAACTAACACCTGGATGTTAAAAATAACGATCAAATGTGGTTCCAAAAGGTTCTAATTGCTTCCAAAGCCTTATGATGACATTAATGCTATTTTATAATTTTCATGTTGTTCGTATAATTTAGTTTGGTTTCTTGATTTATTTTTTATACAATAAAATAGTGGAGTCCAAAAAAAAAATAGAAAGGTATGAAAATATGCGTTTTTATATATACATCTCTTTTTCCATACAAGATGTTTATCTGGTATAATTATCTGTGGTTTAAGTTTTTTTTTTGTGTAGTAAAATTTTTATATTTATAATTATCCAAATTTTCCCATTGAATTGCTTCACAAAATGAAAACAAAACAAAATTTGTCCACGATGGATACAAATGGTGTAGCCTTACCTATTTTGCGACAGGCGTTAAAATTATTTTAACAAGAGCTTTTCCGAAGTTACACATTTTGACTTTATTTTACAAAAGAAATTATGAAAATTACTTTTTTTATATTTACTAGACTAGCAATAATTGCTAATTATTTTCAATTTGCCACAAAGCTCAATATACAATATTATTAGGAAGTAAGATCAATAACATTTATAAAATGTTGCTAACAGAAACAACAAACCAACAAACAAGCGATTGTAATACTTTAGATTTTATAGTTATTTCGGAGCTTTTAACTTAAACTTTCGTTTTAAAAATGTATACACAGTAGTGTATACATTTTTTTCAGGTACCAAAATCATTTTCCCCTTTGTAATTTTCATAGTAATTTTAAAACTATAAAACAAGAACTTTTTATTTTTTGAAAGCTTTTAACATAATATTTATTTTAAAAGCATACAATTAATGGTAGTTGTAACGTTTTGAGTGATGAAAGTAATAATATAACTATTTCAAAAAATTATAAAATAAAAAGGCTCCAAAGCTTTTAAAAATAATTAAATAATACTGAGAGTTTGTACAATTCAAACCATGAATATCTGATCTGAAAGATTTTAAATACGGATTTTAAAAGTTTTGTCATTAAAGCTCAACTAGCATTAGTTAATTTTAAATAATAATTTGAGCTTTTGAAATGCAAATCGTAACTAAAAGTTTTTTGTGTTCAAAAATATTTTCATAACATAAAAATGTAAAATTCCTTTTAACAATGTAAATCAAGGCCACGTTCCACGTTCTTATAAGTTCTATATTTTAAAAGTGAATTTTAGAGTGAAATGTGAGTTGAGCTTTTGGAAATTATATTCATTCAATTTGATTTATATTCATTCAATTTGATTAAAAAGCTTAAACTACGTTTGGTTGTTTTATTACCTAGTACGTGTTATCATTTTAAAATAATTTTTATTTGAAACAATTGTAAAGCTTTTAGTAAACTAAAAATCAAAATTAATGCTACAAATTGTTATATGTCATGCAAATATATTAAATTAATTTTAAATTAGGAATTGGAATAATATTTCTTTCCTTTGTTAGAAAAGCATAAAGTTAATTAATTTAAAGCTTTTCGGTTTTAAACTTTAATGCTGATTTACTTAAACCAATTTTTTTGAAAGCTCACATATCAGTTTGGTGCTAGGCTTAGCAATTAACTTAAAAAAATATTATATTCTAATCCATATCTAAACTTTCGATTTTTTTAACTTACTTGAAAAGCTGTCTATTAAGGTTGGTCTTGTTATTTTAATATTAGAGCTTTTTATAATTCTTGATTTTAATTCAGTAAATAGCCGAATTTTTAATATTTGGAACCAACATTTATTTAAAACCATCCTAATTTTGCATTAAGCAAGTTGAAAATATTAAAATTAAAGTTGAGCTTTTCGAGCTTTTTTCATAAAATTGATTGAAAATGTTATATATC
The DNA here is from genome assembly GCA_963556175.1 of Tipula confusa. Taxonomy (NCBI): domain Eukaryota; kingdom Metazoa; phylum Arthropoda; class Insecta; order Diptera; family Tipulidae; genus Tipula; species Tipula confusa. Next base: position 36,497,289 of record OY744477.1, on the reverse strand, counting down.
AAAATTACAATTTAAGCTTTATTTGAAATAAGAGTAAAGCTTTCTAAAGCTTTCTAGAGTAAAGTTAATTGAAATTAAATTACTAATAAGCTTTTAAATAAGCGTTTTAAAAAGATAATAAAATACTACATTTGTATCATGATTATGACTTACTTCGACATAATTTGATGTTAGAATGCGAAAAAGTTATTCATAAAGCTTTTGATAAAATAATAATTGTTTCTTTCGTCTTAAAAGCTTAAAGTTAAGGCTTGGTAATAAATTTAAGGTTTTTTATTTAAGTTCAACTTTATCATAAAATTTAAATATTTATTTTACGGATTTAAAATGTAAAGCTGATTTACTTTTAAAAAAATCATAATTACCGAAGATGTCAAAAATTCTGAGAGCTTTTATAAATGCAAACTTAAATATAATTTTATCCTGAAATAAAAAGAAGGTGAGCTTTCTTTAACAATGTAAACTAACAATATAATTTGATTTTTTAATTAATATTATTGAAAATATAACACCCACAACTTATTGCTACAGTTGTGCTTCGTTTTGTAATTCCAGGTAAAGTAAATTTAAAAAATCAACCAACTTCTTTAAAAGCTCGTATTCAATTATCAACTTGTGGCTATGATTATGAGATTATCTCAAAAATGTGATATTTTAATCCATATTTTAACATTTAATGTTTAAACTTATTTGAAAAGCTTTAACTTAAGATTTTATGTTGACAGAGCTTTTATAAGTTTATAAGTTTAAATAACTTTTGATTTTAAATGCATAAATTGCAGAATTGCATAACTTATTAGAGAACCAACATGTATTAAAAATATCCTAAAACTACCTGTTTTAGGATATAAAGCGAAGTTTAAAATACTAAACTTAAAGTTGAGCTTTTCGAATAATTTCCATACGATTTAAAGCAATAGTTATTACTTACGTTGGTGTATGAGAAAATATTAGTAAAATTACCTAGTCGATGAAAAAAATTACAATTTAAGCTTTATTTGAAATAAAAGTTAAGCTTTTTAAGTTAATTAACTAATAGTATTCCATAAAACGAAAACTGTGTCAATAGTTCCTATAAAGTCCAAAAATTAAATTAGTTAACTTTTTAATAGCTTTTAGTAACATTTTATGTTCGAACCACACCAACCACATTACATTCTCAATTCATTAGCTTTTGAAAAAGTTTTTCTCAACATAAAAAAGTTGCACATGGAAACTTTTCCAAATTTAAGTATTTATTTATGTCTATAGCTTATGTCGTTTGCCAATTTATTTTCAATTGTGATTTTAGACGTTTGGCGTTTAGTTTTTGTATGGGTGAACAAAATTTTATATACGTTAAAGCTTTTAATATTGACTAAGATTTTTTGTTCTAAAAATGTCATCAGCTTAAGAATATGAAAAGTTTTAATTTATTTTTTGCAGTTTTCGATCCAATTTAGAAAACCATTATAAATTAAATATAATTTTTTAAAGCTTTTATAAAAGTTGAGTTTAATTGAGTTTGAATTTGAACTTTAAGAGCTGGACACTAAAAGTGAGCTTTTTAATGAACTGAATTTATTCAATAGTCATTTTCAAGGTTAAATAGTAATATTTTAATCAAAAAATCTACATAATTTTGATAAAAATTTAACAGCTTTTAGTTTTTCTAAAGCTTTAGTTAGTAAATTGTTTGAACTTATTAGTATTTATAAGAAAAGCTTTACTAAATTTAAGTTTAACTAGTTCAATGATTTTATTTAAATCTATTTCTATAAAAAAAGCACAAAAGTCACGTATTAGCCTTATATCTTGAAGCACAAAATATTAAGCTTCTAATTTTTCATATTACTTTTATTTACATGTATTCTACGAATTTAATTTAGCATAACACTTCAATTCATATATTTAGCATATAAAGCTTTTTTAAAAGTGTTAAAAAAGCTTATTTATTTTTAGTATTTTTGAATGAACATTGTAAAAAATTTTGTCGTTTCGCATACAAAGAATGTGTAAAACAGAATTTTTATGAAATTTAAAAAAAAAAAAATTAATTAATTTTTAGCTTTAGGAAAGCTTTAAATAACACTGTAACATTTTAATGAAGTTTTTAATTTTATTTTATATCAACGTATTAAAAATGTAAGTATTTTACGACGATGTTGATTCATTCCGTTAAAAATAAAATAAAAATCTTGTTGATGTTCCATTAAAAGTTTTACATAAAACTTTTTTATCTACTCGAACGTTGTATGTTGTACATCCATAATGTCGCATTGATAATTTTTGGCTGGCAGTATGTTAACATTTTATGTGGTTGAGTTATATACTATTTGTGTTATATAGCTTTTGATTGTAACGATAATAAAAATGTAATTAAAGCTAAATAAAAAAGTTTAATTTACTTTTCAATTAGAAAACTGATTGTAAGCTTTAAAGCATATAATATGTTATGGTTCTGGTAATGATAGTTTTTTCTTTATAGGTCGAGTGTTGTTTATTGAATAAAATATTTTTAAGGTACTCCCCTTTGTGATAAAAATCACTGTATTGCTGAAATGCACGTTTTCGTCGTCATGTGACACCCATAAAACAATCCTCGGTCCAAATTGAATCTGATACAATTTCTTCCTACTTCCAGGATTGGTTGGATTACCTTGTATCTTGATATATTTGAACGTTTTGCCATTTCAAACTTGTTATTGTCGGTGTCTTGTAATAGTCCTGACATCATCCAATATCATAACTAATAGATCTCGCATTAGAATACTGAAAAAAATGTTGGTCCCGATAAGATTGTTATATTCTATAACTTAAAACGTCGTTGTTATGTTGCTGAGAATGAAAACATATGATCGGAGTGTAATTGAACGATTCAACCTATTGCGAATTTCTACCGAGTTTATCGGTTGTTGATATATTCGACATTGTTGGCGTATCTCGGTGTAGTTGCAATATACTGGCACATGTCGTGATTGATTTGACTGATTGAAATTAAATTTTATAAAAATTTATTGAACATTACAAATCAATTGAATTAACCGTTTTATGATTAATACGTCATGTAATCGCCGAAAATCTAATTTATATACACTTTATTTTACACAAAACTTTAAAATTAATACAAATTAGATTTAAAAAAATTAAAATCTTGAATGTAACACCAACGAAGCCAACAACTACCAAAATTCCTGATCAATATATAACTTCAAAAAATTCGAAGCTTTCAATTGCAGCACGTTCCGAGGCAGGCCTCCAATCAAACACTGAAATATGCCATATTTTCTCAAAAAAGGAAAGTTATAAAAAATATCATGTTATCACGATGTTATATCTATATCATCAGTCCCAAAACTTTTCGAACCAATTATCTGTAGCTTATTTAGAGACTTGGCTTCTAAATAGTTCTGAACACGAGTTTTTTTTCTAAAAAGATCAACAACGACCAACTTAACGGAGTTTACAAGCAACTTTGTAGGAACTACAGTAGTAAACGCTACTCAAACTTTGCGCAAGCTTTTTGCTCTATTAGGCACTACAAAGCTGTCAAACACTCCGTTCAATTTATTGAAATTGCCAACGTGTTCCACAAGATTCTCATAAAGGCTCGTGAATATTCTCCATTTAGAGATATGATGGTTTTACAGTATTCGAACACCCTCCGATTGAAAACATAAAAAATATAAAAACGCTAGAAAACTGGAGAGAAATCTAAAAATATGATTTGGCTGTAATATTTTACTAGATAACGTAGTAAATTACTCGAGAAATTAATAACTTGCAGGTTGATGTAAGTGTTCGAGGGCAGTGAGAGGTATAGTGATAATTAGTTTGGGTTCAGAAAAAATCGGTTCACAGAGGTTGCTTTGTTGAAAATGATCAACATAGTCATAGAGTCAGAGCCAAAATAGGTTCTAGGAGTATCATTGACATGTCTGGTACGTTCAATAATCTGTGGTGGCCTATAGTATTATGGATAAGTAAAAGAAGATTAGCTGTCCCGCAAATCTTTACTCAATCCAAACAACTTTTTCTCTAAACGATTCGCAACTAAATCACTAATTATGGCACACTTCAAAAAAATGTGACCAAAAGACATTACAAAAGACCATCATAGTCTCGCAAGAGCATTGTATTTTGGCCTCATAGAACTACCGTTAATTATACCTTCTCGAAGGTATTATTTTTAATTATAAGGGATCCTGACTAATCCTCTCTAAGTATCGTAATTTATTTATTATTTTTGTAATTATATCATTCTTATACCATTCTCCAGACGTTCTCTCGGACTCCAGCAAACAGTCAATAATATTTAGTGTTAGGTTAAAGCGCGGACATTAATAAAATACGTGCTCTACATTTTCTGTTTTACCCTCAGGCTCATAGCAGTATAAAGAGAATCATCATGGTTGAACTTTTATAGATAAGCACAAAAACAACCATGCCCAGTGAGGAACTGACTCAAGTAGGAATGTACCTCTTTCACTACCTCCTATTTGTCTATTTATTCACCGAAGGGATTAGTTTATTTGTCCAACGGCCTTTCAGCGAATTGTCCCATCGCATCTGCCACCCGTTCACAGTTTCCGCAAGAATCATATTACGATAGTCCTTCTTTTCACCATCCCACTTAAGGCGGGTATAAATAGTAAGACGCTCCTTAGCTAATAAATACACTGGTGGCATTCAGAATAAATGTAACCACGGTACTAAGTAATAATCTTCGACTTTGGCAAGCACATCCTACGTTCGACATTATTCGCGATAACGCTCCATATACTCTCCCAGCTTTTTTAAGCATAGTGTCCAAATGGGGTTCTAAAATCGATTAGCACTCTCGGATACTTAATGAATGGTTTAGACACATTCTGTTGTCCATATACTTTAAACTTTTGCTTTTGCATTTTTTCCTACTTGAGATCTGCAAACTCATAACGATAACCAGTCCCAAATGACTCTTACATATCTCTAGGTACTGTTTGCTTGCTGTGATAGAATATTTATGTACTGAGCGGGAAGCACAATATTGTTGCCGTAACTCGTATTTCGTTTCTGGTTTTGCACGTTGATAAAAGCGTCTAGAATGGCGAAATTTTTTCAGTTTGGTTATTTCCTTGGTCCAGCAGCACACTGTCCAGCAGCACACAAATCAGTTTGGTTATTTCCTTGGTCCAGCAGCACACTGGAACCTTCCAGCTTTCTATTGATCTCCATAGCATTGCTGCATCACAAAGTTTTGTAAAGTAACCTGCCATTTGAGACATCTGAAAATAGAAAGCTTTTCGTCAAAGATTTTATGTTTCCAGCCATTAAATAACCGTTATTTAATTCTTTAGTTAGGAGACACTCACTTATTCATGCGAGATCAACTATCGAGCTAGCACTACCCATACAAAATTTGAAAATATTACCAACATTCACCATTATAACTGGAAGTAACGAAAATGGTTCCCGATAGAAAATGGTAACGAAAATGGTAAGGCCTTACCTCTATTATTAGTAACTCGACTTTTTCATTCAATGGTACATGTATTAAAGTCGCCCGCAATCAACAAAGTGCTGTGGTTGTTTGCGTCTTTAATCAGACAATCTAGAAATACTTTGAACTTCTCTATGGTGGCAATGGGATAGTCATAGCAGCTATACATATGAATACCATCGATCCTACATTTTACAAAACCAGGTTTAGCACCGTTAGCATTTTCTTGAAAGAGTCACTTCTCGAAGACCCGCAGACAGCAGCGTGATTTCAGCAGCGTAAGTCTTACTATCAAACTTCTTGTGTTATTCGTAAACATTAACGTCGTCTGAAAGTTTTAGCGTTTTAATATAGCGTCAATATATTTGGTTTCTCCCACCAGCGATCTAAGAGGCGGAAGTACTACGTTCTGTGTCTCAAGGTCCGATACTTTTTTACAATTGGGATCGAAAAACAACTTGTTGCGGTGTGCTTTCCAACTCTAGCAAACCCTTCATGGTTTGGTGAATATGAATAAAAATTTTGTCAGACCTGTAAGTTTTGAGTTCGCCTTCACTTTTCTTAGAAGTACACCATACGATACAGCTCACTTTTTAAACAAAAGCGCATCTGATCGTTTTGGTCATTTGCCGCCTTTTTGGCACTAGTGTCTGCCATTCTGGTTTACCTCCTATACCCTTTTCCTCCAGTTCTTTTTCTGGTTCTAATGCCGGCTCGAGATTTGTCGGAATATGCACATTTGTTGTAATTTGTTTCTTTTTTTCAAAAACCAGTCTGGGAAGGTGAATCTCTCTGTTCCTTTTTGCAGTGTCTGCACTAGAAGCTTACAGGGTTTCGCTTGTCCTTTTATCTTCATTATACGAAATGTCTGCTGGTTTCGCACTTACAATAAAGTAACTTATTTATAGATTGTTGTTTTTTTTATCATGGCCTAATTTTAATGGCTCCAACAAATCAAACTTGATGTACAATGGTGACTCATTTTCAATGCCATTTCGTATATAGTCCAAAGTCGGTTTTAAACTGTGTAATTCAAAAATTTTGTTTAAAGCATTTTTTTGTATTATTTAAATCACGCTCAATTTGGAATACATGCAACGTGTAAAAAATCGATTCCCTTCACCAAAACTACAATGAATGCCCCTATACTGTATATACTTTCCAAAACAAAAAAGGGAATATTGTAAATTCATAAAATGCTAGAAGCACGCAATCAAATATGTTAACATTTTACAACATAACTACACATACTTAAAAATATTAGGATTGCGCATCATCATCATCATCATCATCATCCTCATAAAATAATTAAATTGTTAGTTCATTATTTTGATTTCCCTAATAAACTCATCGTCTGTCTTAAGTTAGTTGTACGCACTGTCACTGTAATATGAGACATCACAACAATAAGACGACAATGTTCGTGATATAACTAATAAAAAATTTTATACATAAATCAAATGCATCGATCTCTTAATACATTTATAATTTAAATATCTAATGATTATGGATAATTGTGTCAACTTCGTTTTTTTCTTTTCTTATTTATCTGCATACAAATCGAATTTGATTTATGTAAATTTAATTATCGCGAAATGTGAAATGCATAATGCATATTATATATTTTAATTACAAATTGGCTACATCTTTTCATTATTAATTTTTTTGTCGTCTGTCGTTGAAATTTTAATTAAATTTCCTGTATTTATAAATTTTTTGTAATGGTATCCAGTTTCAGGAACTACGTTGAAAATTGAAATGCTTTTCAAACCACAAATAAACTATAATGTCATACTGCATGCTATGTCACACGTTATAAAGAAGGTTGAGTATATAATATATGTATATCTAATCAGGTCAAAGTGTTTCATCAAGCTAGGTATCATGTTATATGCTCCGGATCATCACAATTGTTGTTAAATAAGTCTTAAATTTATCTTTGGATCCGCTTACATATGTGAAATATGTGAAATATGTGAAATATGTGAAGTATGTGAAATTTGTAAAATATGTGAAATTTGTAAAATATGTGAAATTTGTAAAATATGTCAAATATGTGAAATATGTGAAATATGTGAAATATGTGAAATATGTGAAATATGTGAAATATGTGAAATATGTGAAATATGTGAAATATGTGAAATATGTGAAATATGTGAAATATGTGAAATATGTGAAATATGTGAAATATGTGAAATATGTGAAATATGTGAAATATGTGGAATATGTGAAATATGTGAAAAATGTGAAATATGTGAAATATGTGAAATATGTAAAATATGTAAAATATGTGAAATATGCAGAATGTGTGAAATGTGTGAAATGTGTGAAATATGTGAAATATGTAAAATGTGTGATATATGTGTAATGTGTGAAATGTGTGAATTGTGTGAAATGGGCGAATTGTGTGAAATATGTGAAATATGTGAAATATGTGAAATATGTGAAATATGCAGAATGTGTGAAATGTGTGAAATGTGTGAAATATGTGAAATATGTAAAATGTGTGATATATGTGTAATGTGTGAAATGTGTGAATTGTGTGAAATGTGCGAATTGTGTGAAATATGTGAAATATGTGAAATATGTGAAATATGTGAAATATGTGAAATATTTCACATATTTCACATATTTCACATATTTCACACAATTCGCACAAATATGTGAAATATGTGAAGTATGTGAAATTTGTAAAATATGTGAAATTTGTAAAATATGTGAAATTTGTAAAATATGTCAAATATGTGAAATATGTGAAATATGTGAAATATGTGAAATATGTGAAATATGTGAAATATGTGAAATATGTGAAATATGTGAAATATGTGAAATATGTGAAATATGTGAAATATGTGAAATATGTGAAATATGTGAAATATGTGAAATATGTGAAATATGTGTAATATGTGAAATATGTGAAATATGTGAAATATGTGAAATATGTGAAATATGTGAAATATGTGAAATATGTGAAATATGTGAAATATGTGAAATATGTGAAATATGTGAAATATGTGAAATATGTGGAATATGTGAAATATGTGAAAAATGTGAAATATGTGAAATATGTGAAATATGTGAAATATGTAAAATATGTGAAATATGTGAAATATGCAGAATGTGTGAAATGTGTGAAATGTGTGAAATATGTGAAATATGTAAAATGTGTGATATATGTGTAATGTGTGAAATGTGTGAATTGTGTGAAATGTGCGAATTGTGTGAAATATGTGAAATATGTGAAATATGTGAAATATGTGAAATATGTGAAATATGTGAAATATGTGAAATATGTGAAATATATGAAATATGTGAAATATGTGAAATATGTGAAATATGTGAAGTATGTGAAGTATGTGAAATATGTGAAATTTGTAAAATATGTGAAATATGTGAAATATGTGAAATATGTGAAATATGTGAAATATGTGAATTATGTGAAATATGTGAAATATGTGAAATATGTGAAATATGTGAAATATGTGAAATATGTGAAATATGTGAAATATGTGAAATATGTGAAATATGTGGAATATGTTAAATATGTGAAATGTGTGAAATGTGTGAAATGTGAAATGTGTGAAATATGTAAAATATGTGAAATATGTGAAATATGATATGTGAAATATGTGAAATATGTAAAATATGTGAAATATGTGACATATGTGACACATGTGACATATGTAAAAATATGTGAATGTGAAATGTGTGAAATGTGAAATATGTGAAATATTTGAAATGTGAAATATGTGAAATGGGAAATTTGAAATTTAAAATATAAAATATGAAATATAAAAGTTCAACCATATGAAATAAGAAAGTAAGTGCAGCGAATCCTATATGAGATGCGTTATGACAGAAAACTAACTTGGTTGATGTTTCGAATCATCAATTGTAAATACAAAATGGACTACATCAAGGCTCGACCACCACACCTTTACTATTTAACTATAAATAAAAGTTTTAATTAAATTCATAATTTAACGGGAAATCTTTCAATCTTTTGAAGAATCTTGCACCATTTTATTCAAACGTCTTTGGCTATGTTATTAACGCCTATATGACGATATTAAACGTTTTAGGAAATTGGAGATGATTTTCCTTTAGTGAATCAGTTTTCACTAAAGGAAAAATATTGCGAGGATCATTACGTAAAAACTCATCGTCGTCTCTAGGCAATATTTTGTGAAATAATTGTGAAAAAAACCAATATGGTCGGATGGTACTTCAACTATTTTTAAAAGAACGAGTATAATATTTGAACCTATGATGGAAGAAAAGCGCCATTTCTATCTTTGCCCACCATATTTGTAAAATTTACTAATTTTGTACGTAAGTTTTACTTGGAATAAACTGCTTCGATGCGTGTTGATAATGATATCTCAGATGAATGAGTAACAGGCTGCTTCGTTGAAATAGATAATTGTACGAAGCAATTACGAATTTGGTCTACGATTTCTTGTCAATAGACAATATAAACATCAGACTCCCAAATTTTCTCCTGGATTGACCTAATGAACACATTATAAGGACCTAATCCAAAAAATATAAAACCGAAGTTCCTCTTCCGTATAATAGCGTTGTGTTGGACCTACCTAAAAACTCATCCATTGAACTAAAAACGGACAACTTATGCTGAATGGGCTCAAAATGAATACAGCCTTCAACTTAACAGTAACCACACCAGAGTACATACTTTTTAGAAAATTAGGGCCAGTAATGGGAAGTACTATTAAAACGATCTAATAGTAAAATAAGTTGTCTATCGTTTGGAGCACGACCAACCCTAACAAAGGAAATCAGAATATGATCCTTCCAAAAATGTGGATTATATGTGCACACTATATGTGAGCTGTTATTAACTGGTTTCTTTGATCAGATCCGATCCAAATAGAAATAACATTACTCGAGTTATATGGCATGTGAAGCAGCATGACAAGTTCTATTTTGATTGTTTAGTCAAAATAAACAATCAAAATAAACTATAATTTCGTAAAAATCTTAAAAATACGCTAGGTCTACGAGCGATCACGCATAAAGATATATTATAACCTAAATACCATTGAATGACACAAATTTATGATGTGCCCTTGACAAATCATAACACACACACTTGTTTTGTTGTAATCTTGGCCGAATTCTATAAACAAATTTAAAAAAACACCACAAATTATTTTCCTATATAACATGTTTTCAAATAAATTTTAAAAACAGATTTTCTTCACATCTTTAACCTTCCGCGCGACTACAATCTCTAAACTCAAAAACAACAATCGACCATTTACACGAAATTGATTATTGTTGTTCCGCCCGTCGTCAACACACCATTATCAATCATATAAGAACGACTAACATTGACCTATACCAAATGTATCATTCGTTTATGTGCGTGTGTGTGTGTATTTTCAAGAAAATTATTTATAGCCCAATTTTCCACCAGATTTTTTGAATAAACACAAAATCATCGTATCGTATGGATCAATTAATCCCGCGTTAATATAAATAACACATCTGACCCAAATATAATTTGATGCATTGGCACATCTTATAAACTAATAACCAATTTTCTTTGCTTTAATTAATTTAAATCGAGTCCAATTATCCAGACTTTATGTCGTATACATATTTTCATCTCTATACAACTACATGTATTTACAAAGATGCGGGGATCAAATTTCATTCAATTAAATTCACTTTAAAACAAATTTACTAGCTATCTGTACACAGATAATTTCATTCATAATGTTGCAACGATGATGCAATTTATCACAAACAGTTAATTAACTATGCGCGCACGACAATTACATAAATGACAACATTATTGCAACTTTGTAGTAAAAAAATTATGAATCCAGTGTTAATGTCAAGACTATATCGCGACATATTCGTATAAGGGAAATAATTAATTGATATTTTCGACATAATCGTAAAAGGTAATCCGTAATAAGTCAATTTAATGACGAATATGTCTGAATGACGAACTTGTATTTTAAAAACAGTAAACCACATTCAACCTTAGTCGATGTTAAATTTACCAAGTAGCTCAATATTTAAAGAACGCTTGTAATACGCAAAACACTGAACAAAATTGCTAAATTAAACATAATTTTAATCTAAAGTTAAGTAACATGTTGTCAATAGTAGCTCTAAAAAGTAGCTCAATTTTAAAAACTCTAAAATGTATATAAAACTATCTATATTTAAAACTAAACTTCGGCTTAAACATAGTAAACACCATTTAAGTATCGTCGTTAGTGAGAAATAAAACAAATAGCTCAGTTCACTCAACTAAGAATAAACAATTATTTTAACATTTTTAAGCTTATAATTTGTATTATAGAACCGATATTAATTTTTACTGGAAAATGTGTTCGAGTTAAGTAATCATTATAAAGAAAGTTGACCTTAAATCCTCATATCAAATAGCACATCAAAAGTAGCTCAGTTTTTTACAAACAAAAGTCAATTTTAATACATTAATCAATTTTAACAATATTTATAAAAATTCAATTTTAAAGATAGAACTATCAAAAGCTTAGTTTTTTCTGAATTAATTATGACCGCAGTTAGTATGTACCCCACAAATTGAACAATGCAAAACGGTAAACCAAATACAAAAATTTATATAGAACAAAAGTTTCCTAGAATAAAAATTTCTAAAGCCCAGAAATTAAGAAATGGTTAGTCCATCAAAATTGAAAAATTTATGCCACCAATTAAGAATTTCTAAAACCCTGACAAACTGAGCAATTTATGACACAAATCAAAAATTTTCAAAACCCAGAAAGTGATGGTTAGGCCATAAAAATTGAGCAATTTATACCACAAATTGATAATCTCAAAACCTAGGGAATAAGTAATAGTTGGCCCACCAAAACTGAAAAATTTATTCGACATTTTAAAAAAAACTCTAAGGCCCAGAAATTAAAAGATAATTAGACCATCCAAATTGAGCAATTTTCGTCAAACATTGGTATTTGGCTCATCCAAATTTCCAAATCAAAAATAAGTGATAGTAGCTTATTAAAATAGAGCAATTCTTCAAATCAAAACGAAATCTCAGAAAATAATTGATTCTTAGGCCATCCAAATTGAGCAATTTAAGCTACAAATTGAAAATCGCCTAAATCCTGAAAATAAATTATAGTTACAGCTCATTCAAAACTTCAAAATCTAGGAAATAAGTGATGGTTGGCCAAAACTAAAAAATGTATGCCACAACTTTAAAATCTCTAAAGCCCGGAAATTAAGAGATAATTAGCCCATCCAAATTGAGCAATTTACGCTATAAATTGAAAATTTCCAAAATCCCTTAAATAAGTGATGGTTTTCTCATCCAAATAGATCAGGCTATGCCACAAATCAAAAATTTTTAAATTTCAGAAAATAAGTGATGGCAGTCCTAATAAAATAGCAATTTATGCTTTAAATCGAAACTTTTGAAATACCAGAAGATAATTGATTCCATTGAAATTGAGCAATTTACACCATAAATTGAAAATCGCCTAAACCCTGAAAATAAATAATGGTTACAGATCATCCAAAGTAAGAAATTTTTGCAACAAATCATACATTTCCAAACCCCAGAAAGTGACGGATAGTCCATACTAATTGAGCAATTTATAGCACAAATTGACAATCTCCAAAACTTAGGAAATAAGTGATGTTTGGCATATCAAAACTAAAAAATGTACAAATTTAAATCTCTAAAATTCAAAAATTAAGAGATAATTAGCATCTCCAAATTGAGCAATTTTCATCAAAAATTGAAAATTTCGAAAACAGTGAAAATAAGTGATGGCTTTCTTGTAAATTTCGAAAACCCGGAAAGCAATGGATGGCTGGCTCATCCAAATAGAACAATCCATCCCACAAAACGTATATATTCAAAATTCAGCAAACAAACAATGGTAAGCATATTAAAATAAAGCTATTTATGCCACAAATCGAAACTTTCGAAATCCCAGAAATTATTTTGTTACCCCATTCAAATTAGGCAATTTACGTTAGAAATTGAAAATTACCTAATCGAAAAATAAGTGATGGTAGCCTATTCAAAGTGAGAAATTAATACCCTAAATCGATTGTATTTGTCTAGTAACTTAACATAATGCAAATCAAGCAAATGTCGAGGTAAAACATGTTGTAGAAAAGCATTACATTTATCAGTTTTTTTTAGTCATAAAAAAGATGAAATATCAGTAGCAATAATTATTTAATAATTAAAATTGCTCAATTTTAAAAATAGTTTTATTAAAAATTAACTCCTGTCCATGGACTTGTGGTCTCTTCAGGAAATAAGATGTGTTGTGACTAGTTACTTTAAAGAGTCCTTAATCATTTAAATTTATTATTTTGCTTAAATCTTTTGCACATTAAGGCATTTAATCTAGACACTTTTTGCTCAATTTAAATAACTATACATAACATCTAAAATACTTACCTAAATATTTTGCTTAAAATTTTAATCAACCATTGCAGCACAATTCGCAATGTTAACTATTCATTTTTAAAATAGTTTTAAAAGTAGCTTAATTTTGTAAATTTAAAATTTATTTAAATCAAAATATTTATAAGCAGTTTAACAAATGTTAGCCCATTTTAAGTTGCTACAAATAAAATCTAATTTAATTATTGGTTTACCTAACGTGATAAATTTAATAAGTAGCTCAATTTTGTTAAACCCAAAGCATTTGTTGGTTAGTATTTATTAAATTAAAACATCATTTAAATACCATGAAAGATTTATTATGGCTTGACAATCTGAACACAATATTATATAAACATTCTCTGTCAAAATTAACGTTAAGGCTTATAAATTTAAAAAATAATTTAGCTTAACATCTTAAGTAATGTTTACATAACATTTACATAAAATATAAAATTTAAAAATTTTGAGGTTTTAAAATTGTATAACGGTAATATACATACAAAACACGTATAGCATCAGTAGCTCAATATTAAAATTAGAAGATATTAAAAAACTAAAGCTCACGTCTAGTATTAAAAGTTGCATTTGACAGTTTTAGCTTTTTTTTTCATTATACTAATGTTTTAGTTTTAAAGTAGCTCAATTTTGTAAATTCTTTAACTAAGTGCTGTGTATAGTTTTTCTGAATTTTACATATTTTGCACTAAACTCTCAATGAAAAATTAACTTTACGCAAATTGATATTCATACTTTGCATTATTTTCATCGGGAAATAGCTGGTATCTGAATTATGTTAATTTTGAATAAAGTTCCACGATGCCATGTCGTGTTTAACAAGTTACCAGGTTTTTAAAAGATTTCCATGTTATAGCAAAAAGGGAAAGATTTACTGCACAGAAGCCAAATATTAAAAATTATATTAAATTTGAAAGTACCATTTCACCATACGTAACTATGTATTAATATTTTTGTAAAAGTAGCTCAATTTTTAAATTCTTAAAGTTAGCATAGTTTGAGATTATCCTGACATCTAGGCCCAGTTTACATATATAAAATATATAGTTTTTAAATAAGGTAAATATAATTAATAGCTCAATATTTAAATTAAAAAATAACTAAAACTTTAAGTTTTCGAGTTTTTTAATCTCTAGATCTACTAGTGAGTGTTTAAAAAGTAGCTTAATTTTGAATTATATAAAATATACTTAATTTACTATGTAAATATACAACAAATAAAGCATTTTTAAAATACGGTTTCATCATATTAAGGGTTTTTAATCTTTAAATCTATCAATGATGACTTCAAAAAGTAGCTCAATTTTGAATGTTGAAATGTAAATATACTTAACACTTACCCGAAAAAATTGACGGTTTAAACTAGTTTGGATGCATCGAACCGAAATATGAAGGCAGTCAATTTTTGTCATACCACATACCACACAATCGTGAGATATTAAAAACAGATCCAGTAGATGACCTGTATCATTGACTAATATTTTCGGAGGTTGATCAGTTACGAGTTGTGTTAGTTGATTTAAGCATGCAAACATTTTAGCCACCTCACCATGGGACGTAACGGACTTAGAATATGGAAGCGACTTAATATTGCGAACATTGGAATCACCTGCCCCACCGATTTCAGCATTTAAACTGTTTATTTCAAGTTTCGAGTACTACATCGATTTTGGAGGTTTCTATCCTGGTTTCGAATGAAAAGACTTAGATGAGAAGGTATAGTGCAGTCCGGGCTCATTAAAAGAAGTTTCCCATCTTTAAATGGTTTATCCTAACAACTCGGAAATATCTCTACTATAGGACAAGCTGTTATACTGAGAACTAAAACTACATAAAACAAACAACAATGAACCGAGCAATTGGCGCAGTGGTTAAAGCTGCGGTGTTTGGGATGGGGGAGGTACCGGGTTTGAATCCCAACGGGGGAGGGTTGCAAAAGAGATTTTTCATCACTTGATTACGATCAGTGATGACGATGAACACAACTATGGCCCCCCGTTGGAGTGCAGAATTCATGGGCCGAACCATCGTCCATACCCGTACAGGCTGGCTGGAGCAATGCAATGTGCAGATGGATATTTGAAACGTGAACCTGTATTCGCGCGTCCTCGATTTGGCTAGTAATGGCGTAAAGTAGGACGTTAATTAACCGCGAAAGAGTTGGGAGAGCTTCGGCCCCTGCAACAGATTGCATAGAAATAAACAAACAAACAAACAAAAACAAACAACAATGAACTTCACACTTGAATTGCTATTCAGTTGGATTTTATCTAACCGCCTAAATAAATTTCCAAGGTTAAATCTATATATGTTTGCGATAGACAAGTAAATCATATTGATATTCTAATTTAAAATCGATCGAGTGATCATTTTATATATAGGATCAATTAATTTATTCAAAAATCGTCAATTGGCCATACGCCGAACTTAAACTTTGTACGCAACACCAAATCATTCGCTTGACATTATGTCACATTTTAATTTATGCATAATATGGCTATCGATGGGAAAAACGGGATATTGCTAAGATCTTAATTATTCGCGCTTAACTAATTAATTTGCCATTACTTTAATTGTCATGATAGCGGAGTTTGAGATCACACGTCGTGTTATATAGATATTCGCGAATATAACCACGATCAATGACGTACAAGCACCACCATCACTATCACCACCATCATGTACAATTAATCGGTTAACAATTTTTTTATTTTCGTTATTTTTAAATTAAATTTAATTTATTCATGTTTATTTATAACAACGACAAAATAGCAACAACAATAATAATAATACAGCATAAATATTCAATTTTATGTAATTTATGGGTTTTATGTGTTTTTTATAGTTAGTCTAAAAATTGAAAGTCTAAATATAAATAAAAAATTGTATAATAAATAATTAAAAATTAAATGTGTGTCTGAATGTGTTTCGATTTTGCACAATTTTTTCAAAGGCTGCCCAATATTATATTTAGTTCACATGCAAGAGTTACTATAGTTTCAAACCGATGAGAATCAGCGACTCAAAACACTTTAACACAAAGAGAGAAATGATCAGCATATATCTTTCAAAATAGTCAATGGATGAAATCTAGAATTTTCTTTACAAATTACATTATCTTTTTCAAAGTTCTTACTTAACCTAAATTTTTTTAATTTTTTGAGTGAAATTTTAAATCACTTGAGTGAAATTTTAAAACACTTGAATAAAAACTCTAGTACTACATATTATTTACATTTCACTCAAAATTTCAAATTTTACTCAAAACTGTCTTAAATTTTCCATAATTAAAATCGTTTATAATTTTTAAAAAAAAATTAAGAATCAGGATTGATAACTAAAAACTAAGGTATACGTGCAAATATACTAAATTAATTTTGAGTGAAAGTAAGTAATCGAATTAGGCAACATTAAAAGCACTAAATTTGTAATTGTTTAGATTTGATATAGGGTTAAAGAAATATGTTGATGAAAAGTTATCAAACTGTATGATGATAGTTTGGTTAGAAAGTAATTTGAGTGTTATTCCAAACCTTAAATTTTTCACTCAATTGTTATTTTAAGCTCATAATATTTTATACTGATTGTGGAAAAATAATAAACTTTGAGTAAATTAATTTTTTTGAAATTAAAAGAAAATCTAAAAACTAAACTCTAATTCCAAAGTACGCCGATTTGAGTGAAAATCTAAATTAGAATTATATCAATGACAACTAATGTTAAAACATAACCAAATATTGTAGAGATTTAATATGTTTGAGTGATTTAAATCACTAATATCCAAGTATTGATTAAATCGCTCAAAAGTAAATTTGAGTGAAATTCAGATATTTAAAAAAAAAGTTAACTTTAACTTTGACCCAAAAATTAAGTTGTTCAAAAATCTCAACTCTTATTTAATTACATCAAACTTAAAGTTGAGTGATTTAATGTTTCAAGAAATTGTGGCAGATCAAAAATATTTGAGTGTAGCTTAGAAATCTGTTAAAAAATGGGAATCTACAAAAATTTATTAGAAAAAATATAAAAACCACTCATTACCAATTATAAAATAATAATTTTTAATTTCAAAATAGTTTGAGTGGAATTTTGATTGACCAATAAAAATATCTAATTTGGCTACATACTAATTTTGCAGGTAATTTTAAGTAATAAATATTTAGTCAACTCATTAGCGCTAATATTAATATTGAGAGTTAAATAAATGTAATCTACATTTTAAACCAAATTTGGATTAAACTTTACTATACCGTCCATAACAATCAATGAATGAAATTTTAATTAAATTAAATTCTAAGAATTAAGTCAAAGGACTAGTTTCCAAGTTTAAACTTAATTGAAAATTATTTGAGTGAAATTTTAAACCACTTGAGTGAAATTTTAAATCAAAAATAAAATTATATGTAGCTAAAATACTTAAAATCTTTACCAATTTGAAAAATCATGCACCTCGAAATATTTTACATTAAATACTTAAAATGAGTTTGAGTGAAATTAAAGATTTCAATTCAAAATAACGTTCAAAGTAGTATATATATTTAACTTAACATTTAATATTTCGGTAAAAGTTTAACGAAAGGTAACAACTATATTTAAATACACTAAACCTAAAATGGAGTGATTTTATATGTTAAGAAATTTTAGCATAAAAACTATAAAAAAAATGTAAGGATGTAGTTTCGAGACCTTTATTAAAAACAGTTTGAGTACAATTTTGAGTGAGCATTAAAATTATCCAATTTTGTAAAATATTATTCATAAATAATGTTAGTTAACTATTGTTAACTATTACAAAAGTTTAACTCAAATTGTTCACTCAATGTATTCTTTTTAAACTATCTAACTAAAGCGATTTTTAAATGTAAAACGCTTTAAATGACAAGTTACCGTGAAAATGTAAAAGTATATAGTCTACCACTCAAATTTTAGTAAACACTAAAATTTCACTAAAATTTGGTTTAAGCTATTTCTACATTTAATTTTTTCAATTTAACTCAATATACCGAGTGTTCCAGTTTTGATTTTTGATTAAATATTTTTTACAATTTTAAAAAGTATCTTGTTCTTGTCAATTTCACGTAATCAATTTCTTGAGAACAGACAAGCAAAAAGTCAGGCTTTAAAATCAGGTGAACCCATTTGAGTAAAATTCTTAAATATACAGGTAAATATACATAATTAATTTTGAGTGAAATCAAAGTTATCGAATCGTGTGTAGTAAAAATAAATCGATAAAACGTTATCAAATTATAAAGTGATTGTTTGGTTCAAGCTCGAAATATGTTTCAAAATTTGAGTGTAGTTTGAGTGAAATTTGAAATCCAGAACAAAACTCAAATTAGAAGGTCGAGTTGAGTGAAATTTCATATTAGAATTCCTTTTTTTATAAAATTTAAAACTCCAAACATCGCTCCACAGTAAGCAACTTATGAATTATACAATTTTGAGTGAAATTGAAAGTAGCATGGCAAACTCATCACGTTATTATCACTCATAATTAGATGGGTTGCAAAATGCTCCTATTTTATAGGAATTTACTTAATCTTTTAATACCGTTAACCGTTTGAGTAAGAATTAAAAACAAAATGTTAGCTAAAATAGCAAAAAGTTTGAGTGATAATTATTTAGCTATTTTTAAGCTAGTTAAGTAAACTATGAAAAGTGTTAAGACCCAGTTGAGTTTTGTTTAAATCAAGAAACAAAATCTAACACCAAGGTTAGCCGATTTGAGTGAAAATCGAAATTAGAACATCTTAAAACATCTCCAAATATTATAGAACTATTATATGTTTTTGAGTGAAATTTTATCACTCAAAATGAGGTCGATTGTTTAATTATTCAATTTAGGCAAATGCTTTTTAAACTGTAAAAGTAAAAGTAAAGTATGCGTTTTTGAAAAAAAAATATCATGGTAATTAATAGTTTTCACTCATTCATACTTTTGGTGTCAAAATATTTCTGTTTTTTGTGCGAAATTTGAATATCAATCAGTAGCTAAATCTATAACATAGCAAATTTACATTGATTAAAGATCATAAAATTGTATATGAAATTATAGACTAACAATTATGAAAATTTCACTCAAATTTGGTTTAAGCCATTTCTACATTTAATTTATTCAATTTAACTCAGTATACAACCAATATTTCTAATTTCACTTAATACTATATCAAATTTACTGTGTTTGTCTTAAGAACCAGAAAAATTAAATTTAAAATCACGTTAATCCATTTAAATAAAAATCTAAGATTTACGTGCAAATATACAAAATTAATTTTGAGTGGAATTAAATTAGTAAAAATTTTAAGAACCAAATTTGTAATAGTTTAAATTTTATGTAGGGTTAAATAATATGTCTATTAGAGGTTAACAACCTGTTTAATCATAAAATAATTTGGGTGAATTTCTAAACTTCAAAATTATTACTCAATTGTGGTTTTAGGCTCGAAATATGTTAAAATTAAATATTTTATACTGGTTGTGTTAAATTAATACAATGAAAGTGTAGATTAAAAGAGTTGAAATCAAGAAAAAAACTCTTGATTATAAGTAGGTCTATTTGGGTGAGAATTTATGTTAAAATATAAAATTTCAAATCTGGAATATCTCTTTAAATTTTGTGTACAATTAAAAGTAAAGTGGAAAACTCATTATAATATTATCACTCAAAGCTATATGAGCTACATTATGGTCCTATTATGTCTTATTTAAGCTTTAATGCCGTTAATCGTTTTGAACATTTAAATATTAACTCGATAAAAAAAATGTTGAGTGAAGTTGTTAATTTTTTATTAAGCTATACTTAACCTAGGAAGTGGACTAAGAAAAGTGTTTTGATCCAGTTGAGGGTAATTTAAAATTACGCACTAAACTCTTATTCGAAAGTAAACCGATTTAAGTGAACTTCTTAAACCTCTTCAAATATTGTAGAACTTAAATATATTTTTGAGTGAAAAGAGATGATCGTTCTAAAAATTCTAAATACATAAACACTCAGAAGGATGTCGGTTGGTTAATTGTTCAATTTTGTCAAATGCTATTTGAGTGATAATCTTAAATAGTGAAGTACAAGAATTGAGTGTTATTTAAACTTTAATAAAATGTTTATGGATGATACTTGTTAAAACTAGTTGAGTTCTTAATTTAAATTTATCCGAGAAGAATTTTTCTGTTTTATTGAAGAAAATTTATAATATTTAATACGAAATGTATCACACATTTGAGTTAAAAATAAAATGATTTGAGTGAAAATGCATTTTTTTTTAATGTGTTTACTGTTTTCACCTTTAACCAATTTTGAGTGAATTATAGGATTTTGAGATCGTTTTAATTAAAAATTTATTTGGTGGAAATTTTGATGAATGATTCTTTAGTGATCTAATTTAAAGTAAATTTTTTTTTTAATACTTACTGATAAGGAAAAAAAAAATGATTTGAGTGAAAATTTATGATTTCAGATAGAATTAAGCTGCAGTAAATAACTGTTTGGTATAGTTTGAGTGATAAACGCTATGGTCATGAAATTAACACACTCATTAGATTATTAGATCATTTGAGCCCCCTCCAAATACCAATGTTATTTAATTATGAGTTATATCCGAAATATGTTTCATGTATATACAAAACCAATAAGCATTATAAACATAATAATGTATGATTATTAAATATAAACATTTTTTTATTTATGATTTCCAATAATAAATTTAATGATTCGGAAACAAAAAAAAAATAAAAAAATTAAATAAAAATCATAATTCGATTATGAAAAAATTAATTTGGTGCTGTGTTGTTATTGCTGCATGGTATATGTATCCAACAATTTATCGTATCTAAAAATCTTATGATTTTATCATCAAAGAATTTTTATTGATTTCAATTCGTCATAATATCGTACGAGTATATTACTATCGTACCAAAGATCTGTTTTAAAATGGGATATTTTAAAAACTTTAATTTTAGATATTTGTGATGCTGCATTAATAAGCAGAGCATAAAAATGAATATGAATCATTGTGCCATTGGTATTTCTATGACAACCATCACGTCGTATATTTTATGACCAAATGGAAATTATTCGATTTTGTGTGTGTGTGTGTGTGTGTGTGTGTGTGTATATATATATATATATTTATATCTTCAATTGACTTCTAACTTTGTTATAGTTCCAAAAATGATGTTTAGTGCTATAACATCCGCTCGATCGTAATGAAAAATATTTTATTATTTTCTATTTTGGACAAAATGATTCAAAATTATTTGGTTTTGCTTTGAACGGCTCAAATAAAAATAGTGAAGTGCACTGTCTGTCGACACTTTTGCCCTGCGTTGAGTCGTATCAATATTTTCAAAAACTTCTGTGCTAAATCTTTTTAATTTCTTGTAAGTTCCTTTCTAAATAATCTATACAGCCAACTCCCCAACTTCTTCCCTTATTCCTTCCTCAATGAATTTTTTTCGGCACAATATAATTCAAATTTTTTTTCAAACTCCTATCAAACTTTTGTTATAGTTACATTAGAATTTACTAAAATTTGAATTT
Organism: Tipula confusa; assembly: GCA_963556175.1. NCBI lineage: Eukaryota > Metazoa > Arthropoda > Insecta > Diptera > Tipulidae > Tipula > Tipula confusa. Next base: position 36,474,843 of record OY744477.1, on the reverse strand, counting down.
AACATTATTAATGTTAGACAACTTTTTCATTTAACAAAATTTTTTTAATCGTTTAAAAAGTTTCCTGTTTGTTGGTGACCTTTATTTATGAAAGAATGATCAAACAGTTATAGGTTCGTGCAAAGTTATCCAACAAAAATGCCAATCGATAAAATTACAGCTTCAGAACTATGTTTTTTTAGTATTCACCAGAGAAATTGAATTCAAATTGTGTTCAAACTTGGATCAAATTTCTATGAGGTCTTATAAATGAAAGCTCTACTGATGTTTTTCGCAAGCTCCATTAATAAATTCCCCTTCCCACTAGAGTATCTTACGAATAATCTTAGGTTTTCGTTTTAAAACCAGCAAATATAAGGCAAAATTGCTTCAAACTCATGTCAAACTTTCGTTGTGATTATGTGAATTGACTAAAATTTAAATTATGGATTATTAATGGGAGAAATGTTGATTTGACAATCGTGTTTTAATCGTTTTAAAGATTTACTGTTTAATGGTGACCCTTTAGCTATGGCAGTGGTACCCTTTATTGAAAATGCACTCCATTGACCGATATAATGACAGAAATATAACTATGTTTTTGTATTAAGCTATCATATTCAATTTATACTTTGTTCAAACTATGATCAAACTTTATTGGAAATAAATTAAATTTTGGCTTAAGGTTAAGTTATCGATTATAAACTGTAAAAATAACGATTTTTATATTGATCTCTTTGTCATTTAAAATGTTTTATGTTTATTGGTGACCCTCTAGTTATTCTATTGATGACCCTCATTAATGAAGGAATCAGTTTAAGCTCATGGCAATTTTAATTAATTGAAGCACTATTTAATCCATAACTATAATATCATAATTATCGTCAAATTCAATTCAAGTTTTGTTCAAACTCGTATCAAACTTCGATCATATTAAAATTTGATTAAAGCTTAAGTAATAGCTATTAACTGTTAACAATATTTTTATTTTGTTATTTCAATCAATAAAGAAAATTTAATCAACCAAAGCATAATATGAACTATAGTTAAAGTTTTCGTTTTAAAACTAGTCAAATGTAATGTAAAATGTAATTTTGATGAAACTTTGATCAAACTTTTGGGTATTATACTGAGTTTTGACTAAAGCTTGAATAAATTATATATGGTAAATTAACGATATTTTCGTATTGGTATTTTCGCCGTTTAAAACTATTTATGTTGATTGGTGACCCTTTAGTTATACTATTGGTGACCTTCATTGATGAAGGAATGAGATTTAAACACGTTCCAATTTTAAACAACTGAAGCACTATTTAAACAATAATTATAATATCATAATTATGGTTTTTCATTTTAAACGCATTCAAATTTTATTCAAACTCGTATCAAATCTTGATCACATTAAATTTTGACTAAAGTTTAAATTATAGGTAATAACTGGTAATTTTTTTTTTTTGTTTATATTCGATCAAGGAATTTCACATTTCAACGGAATATATGGACCATAGTTTTATTTTTTTGTTTTAAAACCTGTAAATTATAATTCAAATTATCTTCAAACTCGTATGAAATTTTTATTAAGGTTATATTAGATTTGACTGAATATGGAATGATAGATTATTAATTGTAGAAATATTTTGTATTTGACAACCGTGTTTTAATCGTTTTGAAAAGTTTCCTGTTTATTGGTGACCCCTCAGCTTTGCTACTATGGTGACCTTTTGATCAAATTTTATGGGGATCACAATGAATTTTAAGGTTAATTATAGATTTTAAATGGTAAGAATATCTTTACTTCGGTCTTAGTGTCTTTACTTCGGTCTTAGTCGTTTAAAATTTTTTCTGTTTATTGGTGAACCTCTTATAATGCCATGGCTGACCCTTATCAATGAAGGAATGATCATAGAAATAAAAGTTCATGCTAATTCAATCAACTAAAGCACTATTTAAACCATAATTATATTATCATAATTATTCTAATCAAACTTGGTTCAAACTCATATCAAATTTCGACCATACTAAGTTTTTGCTAAATTTTAAGCTTTAGAGGTATTAACTAGTGAAAAAGTTTTTATTTTGATATTGTTGGCTTTTATATTTAAAATGTTATTGTTTATTGGTGACCCTCTATTTATGTTGTTGGTGACCACCATCAATGAAACAATGTTTATATAAATTAAAACTCAAATTTTATTAACCCAAACACTATAGCCATAATTTTTAGATTTATAATACCGCTTTCCGTTTGAAAAACAGTCAAATATAATTTAAATTGTGTTCAAACTTGGATCAAATTTCTCTAAGGTTATATAAAAAATAGTGACTCTAGTGATCTCGATCAAGGAATTTCCAATTTCTTAGGAATATATGAACCATAGTTTTATTTCTAAAACTGGTCAAATATAATTCAAATGTTGTCAAACTCTAATCAATTGTTTATCATGATCATATTTAACTTGACAAAATTTTAAAATTTAGATAATCAATGTTAGAAATATTTTAATTTGATAACTCGTTTTTAATCGTTTGAAACGGTTTCTGTTTGTTCGTGACCCTCTAGTAATACTATTGGTGACCCTCATAAATGAACGAATTAGTTTCAAACTCGTGCCAATGTAATCATCTGTAGAGATGTATATATATACTATAATTCTAATATCATAACTATAGCTTTTTTGTTCTAAAACTAGTAAAATTTAATTCAAATTTCTTTCAAACTCGTATTGAATTTCGATTATATTAAATGTTGATTAAAGTTAAAATATTCGGTAATAAATAGGTAAAATAGTAGAAAACCCGTATTTTAATATGTATGTATATGTTTATTGGTGACCCTTTAATTATGCTATTGGTGACCGACAACAATAAAAGAATGACCAAACAGTTAAAAATGCAAGTTATTCAACTGAAAATGGTATATCAACCATAATGGTAGTAAAATTACCATGTTTTTTTTTTGTATTGACCAATCAAATATAATTCAAATCTTGTTCAAACTTTGATCAAACTTATACAGAAACGACTCAGTTTAGAATTATAAACGGTAAAAATAACTTTATTTTATTATTACTGTCTTTGTTGTTTAAATTGTTTTTTGTTTATTGGTGACCCTCAAGTTATACTTTTGGTGACCTTCATTAAAAGAGGAATGATTGTCGAGGTACAAATATGTGCAACTATAGTCAACCATATAAACCATAATTATAATATCAAAATTATAGTTTTTCGTTCTAATACCAGTTAAATTCCTTTCAAGTTTTGTTCAAACTCGTATCAAATTTCGAACATATTAAATTTTGGTTAAGTTTAAAGGTAATAACTGGTTAATATATTTTTTAAGATATTGGTGGCTTATTAATTTAAAATGTTTTTGGTGACCACCTAGTTATGTTATTGGTGACCTCCATCAATGCAAGAATGATTGTCCAGATTTTAAAGTGCAAATTAAATTAACTAATGCACAATATGCACAATATACATAATTAGAGTTCTCGATTTAAAACTGGTCAAATTTAATTCAAATTTAGTTCAAATTTAGTTCAAATTCGTATCAAACTTTAAAAATTTTGACTTAAATTTAAAATCATAGAATATAAATGGTAAAATATTTTTATTTAGTTATTGGCATTTTAACCCTTTATAATGATTTTTTTATTTCTCGATGACTCTTTAACTATGGTATTGGTGACCTTCATAAATATAGTAACAATTAACACAGGCTTTAAATGCTTTAAAATAATTCCTATATATTCTTGACTCTAGTTTTGCTAGTTAGTTCAAACTTGGGTCAAACTTCAACAAGACTATATAAATAGTGACTTTAGTAATGCCTACAGCGATATGCATCAATGCATTTCAAATTCGACAGGAATGTATTAACTATAGTTTATTTTTTCGTTTTAAAACTCGTCAAGTAAAAACCAAATTTTGTTCAAACTCGTATCAAATTTCTATGAGGATCGTACCAAATGTTGACTAAAGTTTATTTTAAGGACAATAACTGATGAAAATATTTTTGTTCAGATATTTATACCTCTTTTAATTAAAATGTTTTTGCTTATTGGTGACCCTTTAGTTTTGCTACTGGTATCATCAAATTTTATTAAAACTTGGATCAAATTTCAATACTAAAACGATAGAAGGTGGATTTTAACTTGCAGAAATCGTTTAATTTCGATATTGATGTTTTATTAATTAAAAATGTATTGGTGACCCTTTAATTAATATCATGTACGTCTTAATATTAAAATTATGTATTTTTAACGTTATTTATTGCTTAAAGTCAATTAGTTAGTAAAGCTTAATGTCAGATATAGTTGTTTAAAATATTTGGAAATTGAATGGCGTACCTGAAACTTAGCCATCGATCGAAAAACGTGCCACCTTTAAATGATGTGTGGTATTTAATTTATCTATACATATTAAAGTTATATTAAAAATCTACTTTAAAATTATGCTGGCCACCTACAACATATCAAATCTTCGCGAATTTTTTTTTAATAACCTTTCAATTGTTTATTGATGTAGACTCCTACTTCTCGCCGTAAATTTTTAAATTATGTAATATATTTGTGTATTACGTCAAAATTGCATTCCAGTCGATAATCGTAAATATCCATTTACGGCCACATATATCGTTTATCATTGAAATTGCATTAAACCGTGTGAGCGACTGGCACACCTTTATAAAATTAGAAACACAAACATACCAAAAAAAATGGTTTAGCAGCCGAACGGTATACTCAACAATATCATTGATTGTTTATCTAATGCATGTGTGTGGATGTGATCTCAAGAAGCCAATTTCATTTATATCTGCCAAAAATACATTTAGTTTTTATTGACAGAAGTGGTCTGTTGTATTTTCACAGTATAACGTTAATTGAAACCAATAAAAATTCGCGAATTTATTTTAAAAAAAATTTAATTCATTGAAACAACAAGATGTTAGACGCGTCGCTAGACAATTATAATTTCTTCAATGAATATAAGTTTTTGTAGATTCGAAGAAAATTATATTTGAATAATATTTGCATAAACAATTAGAATTCTAATCGGGTAACATGGTAAAAGAAAGGGAGGACGCTGTTGTAATTTATATTCTGCGCCTTAGTTTTATTCGATGTGGGAGGCTTAACATTTCTTTGTTGATAAATTATCGTCATTCTTTATCTCTATCTCCGTTTTTTTTCAGTCGCTCTTGTATCCCATTAAGAGATTTTGTCGCCGACTCGTTCAATTCCCAAACATCCATCGCCCATTGATTTTTTGAAATCATTTTGCACGTACATTTTCTTTGCTCTTGAAAGCACCTCAAGCACCTTATAAGGTTTTTGTTCCTTCGATATTTTGAAGCGGCTGTTTTTTACTTCGATTGATCAGGTTTAATCCTCCAAGTTTCCTATTTTAAATATTAAAAAAAAATTAATTTGTGCCGCGACACTCTTACGATTTAGGAACTTACGACACATCGGCTCACTCACCAATCGAAAAGTAAACTCTCAGTGCTTTAACTGGTATGTACCATAAAACCGCAACCAAACCACAAGTTGAATCCACCGCCTGGTGCTTCGCGAGGAAAAAAGCTGCAAGAGAACCACCACTAAAGGATCCGAAAAATGAGCAAACTGCAACAGAGATCAAGTGGCAAACTACAAGGTATGTTCATCAAAACTATAAAGAGCAAGCATAAAATAAAGAGAACAGACAGTGATCACATTTAGACCAGCCATGTAACAGCACCAACTTCAACTGCTAACCTTTGGAAAATCAACGCAGTAAAATAAAAACCATTACCAAAATCTAGAGAAAACCAGCAGCAACTCCAAAACGGGTCAATTTATCGCCATAAAACATCTTTTCCGAAAAGCCTATAGGGACAAGTAGAAGAAATCCAGCAGATCCCGAACATTAAGGACACCACTGATTCTATGATGATTGACAACCAAAAACTGTTAAGTGTTAAATGATAGTCATTATTTACGGTGCTACAGCTATTTGGAATCAGATGAAAACTAACATTTTTACATACATTTTCCAAAATATGCAAGGCTTAATCTCCTTTGGTGTACCACAACCAAAGTAGAAAGTGTACAAAATTCGTCGATGGCAACCTTTACAGTAATACCCAGTTTGGTGGTATTTTCAACAATACTTAACATTTGGCGTTCGACTCACCGATGGCTGATATGCATTAAAGTAATCCAAAAGCCTTGTTCACATTTCTTTTCAACCGAAAATATCAAAAATTTCTCTTTTAAACTGGCTGATCCGAGCTTCTACTTTCCAAGTCCAGCTTCTTGGAAGTGAAGTATTTTCTTAAATATTGATGTTTAGAAAAACATCAGCCATATAGAGATCTATTCGCACAAAGCACTTTTTTCGGTTATGGGATAGCTGGAAATGCTGTCTGGTATAACCGATTGGACATTCCGATCACAAGCAGCCATTTTGAAATTCATTTTTATATTTCTGGGTTTTGGTAATTTTGTATTTGTGGCTTAAATTTTAGGATCTTGTTGAGCTTACCATAACGTAATTTTTGGGTTTTGGAAATTTTGGATTTGTGACATAAATTTCTCAGGTTTACGAACCAACGCAATTTTTGGATTTTTGAAATTTTGGATTTGTGGCATAAATTTCATAGTTTTATCGAAATTTCGGATTTGACGCATAAATTTTACAGTTTTAATGACCTAATCATCACACAATATCTGGAATTTGGAAATTTTGGATTTGTGGCATAAATTTCATAGCTTTACTGAGCTAATGACACAATTTCTGGATTTTAGAAATTTTGGAATTGTGGCATAAATTTTCGAAATTTCGGGTTTGTGGCATAAATTTCATAGTTTTAATGAGCTAACAATCACGCAATTTCAGGATTTTCGAAATTTCGAATTTGGCGCATAAATTTTACAGTTTTAATGACCTAACCATCACACAGTTTTTGGAATTTGGAAATTCTGGATTTGTGACATAAATTTCATAGTTTTATTGAGTTTAACATCACGCAATTTCAGAATTTTCGAAATTTTGGATTTGTGGCATAAATTTTACAGTTTTAATGAGATAACCATCACACAATTTCTGGAATTTGGAAATTTTGGATTTGTGGCATAAATTTCACAGTTTTAATGAGCTAACCATCACATAATTTCAGGAATTTGGAAATTTTGAATTTGTGGCATACATTTCATAGTTTTATTGAGCTAACCATCACATAATTTCTGGAGATACGTTCTTTATATCCAGTATTCGAAACGATCATTTGCAGCTCTGTTCTCATTAGCGTTGTATTCCGTACCCGACACTATCGGTGATCGGAACCAAAAGTACAACGAAACAACGATTTACTTCACTGGCAATTATATTACCGAACTAAGTTGAGTGAAACTGCGGTAAATTTTCTGCTTTTTTAATACGACTGCACTTGCAATTCTTTTCCAAAAGTGACCTTTATAGTCTTTCGACATTTTGAACAAGACGTGATGTGAAACAATAAACTACTTGTTTCCATATCGCTTGCATAGGACTTCTCATGGCAACTTGTAGTCCACTTAATGGTTCCAAAATTGCTTAAAACTTGCCCACACATGTGATTGTACATATTCATATCGGATTGTACAAATTCATTTGCGTGTTCTACTTTAAACTCAAATAACGCAAACAGCGTTATTCCTCTAAGATTGCAAAGTATTGACAAATGTACTCCTGCAATTACTTGATTCGAATTTCAAAGTCAACACGAATTTTCTTTTGCACTTTTGCAACGGTCGTTTCAATTTGTTTTATGTTCGAAATTTTGGTTTCGATATTTTCGAAGCAAAACCTTTTCCATAATATTGCCATTCCAAGCACAAAATATAAATAATTCATAATCGTCAATTTTCACGTTTACTGTAGCTTCTAACTTTGCATAAACAAATTGAAAAAGAAAAACATTAAAATCGAAGAATTTTTTTTTTTTTGTTTTAATGTAACCCGATCAACTTTAGTGGAAAATCGAAAAAAAAAACAAATTAAAAGCAAAATAAATAGAATTTTCCGATTTTCTTCTTATCGAATTTGATTTATCTACATATATACATGTCTATAATCTATTCGTGTCTGTGGGTGTGGATAAGCCGTCGCGATGATCGAATTATAAACATTTACGTTTTTTTTTTTTTTTGTTTGCGTGCTGAACATGAAATTTATATAGTTTTCGACGCCTCTCTAGGTCATATGACCCACATGCGGTTATTCAATTCATCTCCATTTTGGAAACAACAAGTGGCATTTAATCGGCCAAAACATTCAATATATTTAGGAATTTAGTATGATTTATGCGCCGTCGTACGACTACGACTATAATATACCAACCGAATTCGAGTGCGATAATTTTTTTTCCAACTGATTTATTTTTATGCCGGGTTATCTGTATATTTTTTTAAGAACGGCGAGATCTGTGTATATATATGTTATGATTTTAAGTGTCGTGGGTGCGCGTATTCCTAATAAATTTTTTGTATAATTTTATTGTTTGTCATTTTAACGATAGCACAGAAAAATTAGTTTCGAATGAGATCATATGTGTAATTTATTTGATTGGATAATCTTTATCATTTTATGAATCAAAGTGATTTATACTATTATGTATACGTGTCCAATTAGTAATTGGGACAAATGACTCATGGTTTGCATTAAGTAATAAATTAAGTGGCGCAAATACAATACACCTGTGCTCACATAATTTAAATAAAAGAACAACAATGGTGATACAAGTACTTCGCATTATGCAATTTACTAAAATAATATTCAAAGTAGTTAATGAAGTGTAGCATACTGGCGCTTAGCTTAGCCTACATTTTAAGTCATTTTCACAAAATTGATCTGGATCAATTATATTAAAATTGAATTATGTTTCATCAAACATTAATTGTAATTATACTTAAGCTGATAGTTATACTTAAGCTGTGACTTAAGTCATCTAGGCTAAGTAATATTTTCGTTAATATTTTTAAATTAATTTGTTAATAAATTATTAGCTTTAACGAGAAACAATGATTTTAAATTATGATTTAAGTCACTTGACTTAAGTATTAAATATTTAAATCGCATGACTGATGGCCTTAATTTCCATTGTATGCTTGAATTGGCTTAGGCTGTTAAGTCTCCATTACAAATATCTTTTTTAAGTTTTTTAAAATTTGACACGAAATCTGATTTAAGTATTCATAAACTGACTTAAATCGTTCTCTCAAACAATTTCGTTTAATTAAGAATATTATATACTCTCGTTTAGCTTAGCCCAAAATATTTTAATAATTTATAAATCGGCTTAAGTCATTTTCACAAAAAAATCAAATCATATTCTAAAACATAATTATATTAATAGTTAAGTCAATAGTTTTTCGACTTAAGTCATGTAGGCTAAGTAATAAGTTCTTAGCATATGTCACATTTTTGAATAAATTTACTAAGCATAAACTATTCACGTTAACGAAAAACAACGGCATTTCAAATAAATTACTGATATGGTATAAGTCACTTGACTTAAGCATTAAATATTTAAGTCTAATGACTAATGCCCTAAATTTATTAAAAGCCCTGTATGTGATTTACATTGTATGCTTTTAACTGATTTCGGCTGATAAGTACCGTTATAAATCTCTTTTGTAAGAATAGTCATAAAAATTATCTCTACTTGGCTTAAATCGTTATTTGCAATTCGATGTTTAGATTAAACACGAAATCTATAGATTAAATATTCATAAATCTGCTTAGGTCGTTTTCACAAAAAAATTTCTTGATCAATTATAATAAAATCCAAATAATAGTATTCATACTTAAGTCAATGGTTCTTGTAACTTAAGTCTTGCATAATTGATGGTGAACTCTTAAAGTGGGTTGTTCTATTTTTTGAATATCAGTCACTCACACTTGGTTTAAATAATTCTCAAATTATTATTGATATAATTTAAGTCACTTGACTTAAGCAATTAAATCGCATGCTGACAATTCAAATTCATTAAAAGCCCTATAGAATTTATCCGACGTATTCTTGTAACTGTAATTCCCCCGTTACATAAGTATCTTGTTTAAGATTAATCAAACTTTAATTTAAAATTCAATAATTGGCTTAAGCCATTTTCTCAAACAATTACGATTGATGAAATAAATTAAGATATCATGGCTGTTGACCAAATAATAATTGTATTCATACTTAAGTCAAATAGTTTTTGGTCTTTTCGACTTAAGTCATGTTCCTAAGTAATTATGCTTAATTTAAATCGGCATTTTTAACTTACAAATAGTCAAGTAACTCAGTGTAAACTAGTAAAACCAACATTGTGTTTCATTAATATCTGTTTCATTGGATGGTCGGGAATGGCTTAAATTGTATTTTCCCATTAAAGTAATTTCGCTTATTCATGAACAAGTAATTAAGAATAGCATACTCACAATTAGCTTAAGCCATTACATTTTAAATATTTGTAAATCGACTTAAGTCATTTTCACAAAATGCATCTCGATCAATTGTATTTAAATCGAATCATATTTAAATCGTGAAATAATTGTATAGACACTTGAGTTAATAGTTTTGCGACTTAAGTTATGCAGTCTTAGAAATAACTGTTTAGCATAAAATGTATACACATTTTAAATGATTTTATTAAGTGAACTTTGATTTTATTAAGTGAAATACAAACAATGATATCTCACATTAATTAATGTTATAATTTAAGTCACTTGACTTGAGCCATAATGGATTAAAAGCATTAATTATTAACATTAACGAGAAACAATGGCATGTCAATTTAATTAGAGACATAATTTAAGTAACCTGACTAGAATTTACAAGAAATCTAAGAACTGAGTATTCAAAAATAGACTTAAGTAATTTTCACAAATATTTTCTTCACAGTCCATAAAAAATTTATATTCATACTTAAGTCAAAATTAGACGACTTAGATCTTACAGTTGAAGTAACTATTTCTTATCACGTTTTTAAATCAATTTGTTAAACATAAATTAGTAATATTAACGATAAGCAATGGTATGTTATATTATTTAAAAATATGATTTAAGTCACTAGACTTAAGCAAAAAGTACTTAAATCACATGACTTATGTCGTCTTAATTGTATTAAAAGCCGAATTTACGTTTTTCACCGTACTCTTGTAAAGAGGCTTAAGTCGTTAAGTCTTCGGTTACAAGTATTTTTTTAAGATAAATCTAATCATGAACAGGTAACCATGAAGACTACTTGAGTGAAACCATTATATGTACTGTGATTTTAAAATTTTTTTTGATTATGTATGTTAAAATCGAACAATAATTGGATTCATACTTAAGTCATTAATTTTACAACTTAACTCATGCAAGCTAAGTAATAACTTCTTAGCATATGTAAACGTTTTTAAAAGGATTTGGTTAAGCATACATTAATTTGATTTTGTTAAGCGCACTTTAATTAATTAATGATATGGTTAAAGTTATTTAACTTTAGCATTAAATAATTAGACCACAGTAAGCACTGTAACGTTATCCTATGTAAATTTGTAATAGGCTTAAGTCATTATGTCCTCGTTTCTTGTTTAAGATAGAAAAAATTCATGAATCGACTTAACTCGTTTTTCTACTACAGCTTTCACAACATTTTTCGTGGAACTTCTCTAATTTTTGATCTGTTATGGGAATCAAAAAATTAAATTTATTAAGAAACACTTAGCTTGGCCTATTACATATTAAGTATATATAAATCGACTTAAGTCGTTTTCCGAAAATGTATTTTGTTCATAGTTAAGTCAATAGTTGACCGACTTAAGTCATGCAGCCTACGTAATAATTTGTTTGAGAAAATGGCTTAAGTCAATTTATGAATTTTGATTAATCTTAAACAAGATACTTATGTAACGGGGGAATTACAGTTACAAGAATACGTCGGATAAATTCTATAGGGCTTTCAATTAATTTGAATTGTCAGTCATGCGATTTAATTGCTTAAGTCAAGTGACTTAAATTATATCAATAATAATTTGAGAATTATTTAAACCAAGTGTGAGTGACTGATATTCAAAAAATAGAACAACCCACTTTAAGAGTTCACCATCAATTATGCAAGACTTAAGTTACAAGAACCATTGACTTAAGTATATATATGTCAACATTTTTTAATGATTTCTATAATCTTAAATTATTTACATTAAAAACAAACTAAGTCATCTCAAATTATTAATGATGTGATTTAAGCCACTTGACTTCAGTAATTAAATTACATGACTGTTGATATAAATTCATAAGCGCTATAGATATTAACCAACGTTTATTTGTAACTGTTTAAGCCGTTACTTCCTCGTTGCAATTCTCTTGTTACGTTTTTTAAGCAATTTTGCTTGATCAAATAAATTAACTTATATATCACTTTCAACCAAATAATAATTGTACATACTTAAGTCAAATAGTTTTTCAGTTATTTAACTTAAGTTATGTTCCTAAGTGATGGTGCTTAGTCAATAAATCATCAGAATTTGTAAATAATCATATTAAATGCAAATGGTAATATTTAAGTACAACTATGTCATACCTTATGTTTAATGATTTAAGTTACTTGACTTAATAACTAGTTACTTAAATCGCTATGCTTTTGTCACAAGTATCTTGTTTTAGATTAATAAAATCTAAATTAAAAATTCATTAATCGACTTAAGTCGTTTTACACAGTATTTTTCATGCAATATTTCTAATTTTTGATCCATTACGAAAATTAACAGTTTAAAGAAGAAAATGTAGAGGGAAAAATTGTCTACTTAAGTTGTCGTAGTTTGTTTTTCCCCCGTTACAATTCTCTGTTTAAATTAATCTTGGACATTTAATTAAGATGAACATTATTAATACTGCTTAAATCATTTTTTGTAATTCAATTTTCATACTCGGCATGAAGTCAACCTTAAGTATTTATAAATCGGCTTAAGTCGCTATCGCATATTTTATTTATTTGAACGTTGCTTCAATAACTGTTTTATTAATAATTTTTAATAAAAATATTTGTACTATAATCAATAGATAAAAGAAGAAATTAGGTAAAATTTAAACTTTAGTCATCACAGTGCCAACTAATGAAACTAACGTAATCCATTCGTAGAACTATTGACTTAAGTATGAATTTAAGCCAATAGTTCTACGACTTAAGCTTAGCAGATTAAATAATAATGACTTCATTTAATAAATCTTTGTTTCATTGACTTTTTCTTTGTATACTTGTAACTGGCTTAAATTGTCATCCATTACAATCCACTTGTTAAGTCATGAGTATAGTTAAAGTATTTCTCCACTTAGCTTAGCATATTACATTTTACATATTTATTAATCGATTTAAGTCAGTTTTTACAAAGAAAAACTCTTGATCAATTATACCAAAATCAAATTATATTCCATTAAACATTAATTGTAATTAAGTTAAGTCAATAGTTCTACGACTTAAATCATGCAGGCTAAGTAATATTTTCTTCATATATGTCAACATTTATTAATGATTTTTTAAACCGTAAATTATTTACACTAGAGACAAACTAAATCATCTCAAATTATTAAGTCACTTGACTTAAGCATTTAAATTACGGTAAATGATTAAAATTCGTTAAAAGCCCTATAGACGTTATCCAATTAGTACTTGGATCTTTTTAATCCGTTACAATTATCTTGTTTAAGCTTATAAAATCTTAATTGAGAATCCATCAATCGACTTAAGTCGTTTTCTTTATTCAAACAAAAAAAAATGTTTGAATAAATAAATTATTTTAAATATATTTTTTATTAATAAATTACATATCATAATTTTAAACCAAATATTAAATGTAGTTAAGTCAAATAGCTTAAATTAAGCATTAAATAATTAACGTATACTTAAAACTGTTTAAGCCTTTATTTCTCCGTTACAATTAACTTAAACAAGAGTCAATCAAATCTTAATAAAGATTAATAAATCGACTTAAGTCGTTTTCTCAAACAATTTTATTTGATAAAATAAATTAAGATACCATAATATTTGACCCAACGGTCTTTCTATTGGTACTTAAGTCAAATAAGATTTCATCTTTTCGATTTAAGTCATGTTCATAAGTAAGTATGCTTAGTATAAATCTTTAGGATTCGTAAATAATTATATAAAGTCAAATGTTTATATTTAAGTCTGACTATGACATTTTAAACTTATGTCTAATATTTAAGCCACTTAACTTAATCAATAATAATTCATTAATAATTTCAAATTCAAAGTTAGCTTGTACTTTATATAATATTATTTCTATTTTCACCTAAATAATTTACTACAGATTTTTTCCGTTAAAATTAAAAAACTGTCATTGTGGTTTGACAAAGATAGATGATATTTTTATGAAAAGCTCTCAAAATGTGCTATAAAGTGCATATTATACCTAAAACCAAAATTGTTCTTCTTTAAATTTGTTAAATACTCTACTATTATAGTTTATAACCCTAATCTCGCAACTATTCTAGCTTTTGAAAGAAACCAGAAGTTTTAAGAAAAGGTAGAAAAAAATTACCGACTTAAGCTATTATTTTCCGTCACAAATGTTTATATTAATCGTGGACATTTAACTAAAAATTATGTCACATTTGGCTTAAATTATATTTTGGAATTCAATTTAAAGGGTATGAAGTCTAGCTTAAATCTGTTAAAATTTGCTTAAGTCGATAATTTATCCATGTACTTTGCTTTAATATATTTGAATCAATAATTCTTCGACGTAATTCATGGTGGTAAAGTAGGTTTCTTAAACAATAAAGTCAAACTATGACATTAAAAATTAATCAGTCATGTGATTTAAGTCAGTAACTTTGCAAAATTTATTGGCTTAATCCAAGTGACTTAGCTTAAGTATTTATATTTAGGCTTAAGTTCGCAAATTTTGTTTGATTGAAACTAAAACAGCTATGATTTTCATAAGATAAAAATTTTCAAATACTTTTATGACTTAAGCCATGCAGGGTTTTCTGTACTACATATAACACAAACTTTTTTAGCCATAATAACTTTGCAATCAACCTTAAGTATATTAGTCATTTGGTTTTGCTCTACATATTATGTTGTCAAGGCGTACGATAATATACGCATACGTGCAGATAGTTATGGTTTCTATAATATATTTGCACTTCTTGTAAGTATTAGGTTCTGAAATTATGATTATATTTTATGATAAGTTATTACATTTTTTTTTTGTATCTTTTTTATTAATTTTGCTAAACCATCATCAAAGTTATTCTTATCTTTACCGTCCAAAATTCATAAACCGCCACATGAAGCGCGTCACTGTGGTCAAAATTCTTCCTATGCAATTTTTTTTTTTAATTTGGGAAAAGTTAGTCATCACTAATCTGTAAGACTTTAACCGATTTTCCAATGTTCAGATATAATGTTGTTATTTATGTTGTTATGTCATTGATATAATGGTCATGTTTTTCACATTTAACTCATTTATTGGCTTAAAACAATCGAAAATAATTGAGCTTATAGCTAGTTGATCAACTGTTTTACCGAATTGATTAGATTGACATTTTTGAACACCACCAAAGATACTCTAGAATAAATTTCGTAGGTTAAAATTATCAACGATGTACATCAAAAGACTAAACTATCCGTAATTTCTATATAAATTATACGCAACCGTATGTAACCTACATTATACGATATCGATGAAATCATATTAATGTATTGCTTCATACAGCTACCTACTACAACAATACATACTTTCTTAAGACACCACCCGAGACAAGATATCATTAAAAATGCATTGCACAGAGCATAAAATTCAATTCAACTTTCTTGCATATGTATGTATATGTATGTAGTATATGTTGCGCACGCTCGGCCCACCACTTCATTTTCGATTTCTTTTCGGTTTCGTTATTGGTTTTTATGATATCTTGCCACGATAATAATCTGATCGAAAAAATTCCAATTGTGCTCGTATTTAGTAAATTAATGAATGAGTAGACAATAACAAAACACCAACATCAACAAAATTAAGCAACAGATCATTATACGGTGATAAGAAGCGAGCGCGAGTGTGCTCACACAACATAAAAGCGAGAGATTATCTTGTATTTTGTATGCATAGCATATAATTATTTGTTTTTGTTTTATTTGGACTATATCGATAAGAAGAAAGCATTTTCCCATTTTTATTATCAACATTAATGTGTTTTGGTTTAGCGTGGAGGTGCAGTGATAGTTTATATAATTTGTACACATTGTTGGTGGTCGATTATGTTTGATATACAGTATGTAAAGTACGTGAGTGTTTGTGTTTTGCTTATCAAGAAATTCGTTAGTCAGTAGTCAATTAAATTTAATGAAGCTTAAGTCGAAATGGTTGCTTAAATGTAACTGTTATACATTATTAAATTAATTGAAATCTATTTAAATCTATAGCTGCAATCTTAATTAAATCTAACTGGCTCAGAATTTATTAGTTAATACGAAAAACTACTCAAAAAACATTAATTGTGACTTAAGTCACTAAGTATTGGCTTAAACAGGCTTAAGTCAAATTTTACTCTTGGAGTTGATCGTCCTAGACCATTATTCAATTCAGGAATCTATGCTTATTTATTGATTACATAACAAAATTTAGTTAAGTTAACGGCTTAAGCGTTCAGCTTAGTGATTTAGTTTCAACAAAAATATAAGCACTTTTGAAATCTATTTAATCACTGCTAGTAAAAGAATTTCTAGCTAGATTTCTAGCATGCAGAGCTACTTCAATTACATTAAGCGTATAGATGTAGCTTAAATCATTAAGTTTGGATTAAGATATTAAATTTGACTTAAGTTAAAATGTACACTTAAATTAAACTTTCGTAGATTAGGGTACTAAAACAATCAATTTAAAATTATTCATTTGTTGCGGACTTAATAAAATTACGGCCGTTCTACTTTAGTTAATTAATTTTAAGTACAATTAATGAATTAAATCGAACTTAATTCAAAATAATTAATTTATAATTCAGTTAGTACGTTGAAATAATTCTAAGAACAATAATAACATTAGATATGATTTAAGCCACTAAATATTAGCTTAAATAGACTTAAGTACTTAAATTTAATCGTCAATCAAACAATTTAAAACGATCAATTCAGACATATTTATTGATCCAAAATGTAACTACAGTCTAAATAACTTATAACTTGATTATATTTCATTTTTAAATACGAAAGGCTATTTAAATAAAATATAAGCATTATAAATGGGTTAAATTGTCAAAAATGTAACAATTCACTAAGTTTGACTTAAAATTAATACTAAGTCTAAATTTATTTATTCTAGATCGAAAAAAAAACCAATATATTTATTTGTAACTGACTTAAGAAATTTGAAACTTAAGCCGTTTATTTATTAACCTTTGATTATTAAAGTTTAGTACAAATAATTAAACAAAATCTAACATAATATGTAAAAAAAAAATTCGAAAATATATTAAAAATTAATTGAGACTTAAGTAACTAAACAAAGGCTTAACTTCTCTTAAGTTAAATTTTTTTAATTTAATTTTATGGCTGTAGATCCTTAAGTCTAGATGATGCAAATCTTATATTTCATTAGTTAGTATACCAAAATATTTAAACTGCAATAAAAACAATAGTTGTGAATTAAGCCACTAATAAATGGCTTAATTTAACTAACATCAAATTTTACACTTAAATTTGATGGTCGTTAATCAACTAGTCCTTATCAATTAATTCATAAATAATTAATAATAGCTGACATAACGAAATTATGGCTTAAGCCAATTTTAAATGTGTTTAAAATATATTTAAATCTAACTAGATCATATTTCCTAAATAAATACGCAGATATGATTATAAATACTTAAATTGGTCTTTCGTAGATTAAGTTAATAAACTCAAATTAATTTACTTATAGTTGACTTAAGAAAATTAAAGCTTGAACCAATTATTTTAAGGCAAATTGATTAATTAAATCTGGATTGTAAATTACAGTTAATTAGCATATTTACTTTTTTTTATTTAGTAAGCAAAACTACTCGAACAATAATAAAAGCGTTAAGCCATCAAATACCGGTTTAATTTGACTTCAGTCAAATTAATTTATTAGTAGATCAACAAATCAAAATCAATCAATTCAACAAACAGTTTTTTTTATAGCTGACACAACAAAATTAGGTTAATGAGGCTAACCCGATTAATTCGAACTTGTTTATTTATAGTGAACTTAAGAAAATTACGGCTTAAGCCGTTCAAGTTTGTTTAATTAAAGAATAGTACAAGCTAATGAATTAAATCAAGCGGCAATAGTTCATTGGTTCATTATTCAATAGCTAGTATGTCAAACTATTCGAACAACAATAACAACATTAGTTGCGACTTAAGTCACTAAATAATACCTTAATTAGATTTAAGTCGATTTCAATACTTACATTTCGGTAAGGAAATGTTTTATGGAAGTCAATCAAAAAATCTAAATCAACCAATTTATATAAATTTTTTGTTTACTGAAATAGGTAAATTTCGGCTTAAGCCGTTCAACTTAGTGATTTAATTTTAACAAAAATATAAGCCCGTTTAGGGTGATTCTAGAAACAATTGCTCATCATTGCTAACCTTTTTACGCAAATAGAATTTGACTTGGCAAATACGTCAGCAACGTAGATTGAATGCAATATGACCATAAAAACTGCATCATTATCTTAAAAATCATGAGCTATTTGAGGTGAATTTCTAATTGCCAGATAAGGTATACAAGTCGTGTCGAAAATGACAGTATATACTTTACATCCTAAAATCAAGTTGCACATTTTTGAACAGCAATGGCTCAATGCAACTTACGCCAAATTTAAAATTTAAATTTGACGGTTGCCATTCAACAAGTTTTAATCAATCAATTTGTAAATAATTATCAATAGCGAACAACGAAATTATGGTTTAAGCCATTCATTTAGTGATTAAATTTTAGAAAATAAACTGACTTTTAGCTAACTAAAAAAAGTTAAGTCTTACGCTACTCGAACAACAATAAAAGCATTAAGCTATTAAATACCAGTTTAGTGACTTAAGCCAATTTACGTGCATAAATTTTATTGTTTGTCAGATTTAGCTGACATAACAAAAGTAGATTAACGAGCCTAGTTCAATCAATTAGAACTTGTTAATTTAAAGCTGACTTATCAAAATAATGGCTTAAGTCACTGAATTTTCATTGATTACGGTTTAGTCAAAATAATTATTTAAACCATCTAAATAATTTCTTGCTAAACTTTATTGCATAATTAAATATGTAGAGCAATAAATATGTCTTAAGTCAATTTTTTATAATGAAATTTTAATACAAATTAATGATTAAAGTCGAACTGCATTTTAAATAATTTGTTCATAAGTTATTAGCTAGTGCGGTGAAATGTTTGAACAACAATAACAACATTAGTTCCAACATAACTCACTAAATACCAATTTAAACTGACTTAAGTCAAACTTAACTCTTAAGTTTGATGGTTGCAGATCAAAAATTCTAAATTAATCAATTCAGGTGCGTATTAATTGATTACATAACAAAATTATGGCTTAAGCCGTCCAGCTTAGTGATTTAATTTTAATAAAAATATAAGTCCGTTTGAAATTTATTTAAATCTAACTGTCATCTAAATAATTTCTAATCACTATTCAAAATACAATTTATGCATTATCTGTGGCTTAAATCACCAAATATCTCATAATTCATTAAATTTGGCTTAAGTTTAAAAAATTACACTAAGAGTCAATTGATTCTAAGTCAATCAAACCATATAACCGGTATACGAAAGTGATTAAATGAACTCTTCAATATACTGAAGAAAATTAAAACTTAAACTATTTAATTTTCATTTTTAAGTTTTAATCTAAATACATCTAACTAGCGAAACTTTTTAAGTCAATTTTTTAACTTTTTAATAGGATTTAAGCCTTTTTATTTGACATAAGATAAAATTTAACATTTTTGTAGATTAGATCACCGAGCTAAACCAACCAATTTAACATTATTTATTTATAGTGTACCTAAAAAAATTATGGCTTAAGCCTTTTAATTTTGATTAATTCAATTGTAGTACAAATTAATAAGTTAAATTGAGCTGCATTCTAAATAATAGTTTACAATTCATTAACTAGGCGAACAACAATAACATTAGTTGCGACTTAAGTCACTAAAAAACAAATTTATTGAGTTAAGTCAATTTGTATACTTACTGCTTGTTGGTCGTCAATCAAGAAATCTAATAATAATTTCAGATATTTATTTAGTGCTAAAATAACAAAATTTGGACTTAAGCCGTTCAATTTAATGTATATGTATTCAGTTTAATTAATAAATCTGTTCGTATTTATTTAAATTTAAATACAATTTAAATAACTTCTAACTAGATTATATTTCATTATTAAATAATAAAATGCGGTGAATGTGTTTTAAACCGCCAAATATGGCTTAAAATATTAAATTTGACTTAAGTTCAAATTGACACTTCGTCTTTTAAATTTAAAGATTTGTTTTCAAAATGTCTAAATCTATGAATTCAAACATATTTATTTTTAGCTGTTAGAACAAAATTAGGCTTAAGCCGATCAACTTAGTGAATACATTTAAAATATATATATTTTTTTGTTTCTTCAAACCAATTCAAAATTATTTAGTTCTAGTTGGCTAAACCTACTCGAATTACAATACTATCATTATTTTTGGCTTAAACTAGTTAATTATGACTTAAACCAATCCACTTGCACTATTGCATTTTTAAGCTAAGCCAAGAGGTTTTGTAATATTTGTAACTCAAATTAGGGCTTAATCTCAATCAGAAAATTAAAGCTTAAGCCATTAAAATTTGATTGCAAATTAATGATTTAAATCTGACTTTATTTTTAATAAAATGTAAGTAGCTTGTATTATTTTTTATTTAATAAGCAAAACTCCTCGCACAAACAAAATGCATTGTCACCAAATACCGACTTAAATTTGATAATTTTCGATCAACTAATCAAAATCAAATAATTCAACAAATATATTTTAAATAGTTAGTGCTGTAACTAACACAACCAAATTAGGTTTCCCGAGGCTAAGTCAATCAAATCGAACTTGTTTATTTATATTTGTCTCAATGAAATTAAGGCTTAAGCCATTAAAATTTAATCAATTACATTTTAGTTTAGTTACAATTCAGACTTAACTTAAAATTTTGTAGATTAAGGCGCCGAGTATAAACCAACCAATATAAAATTATTTATAGTGGATTTAATAAAAATACGACTTAAGCCGTTTAACTTTGATAAATTAAGTTTTAGTAATCAAACTACCTTCTAAATAATTACTTAAAAATTCATTAGCTTGCACGGTGAACTACTCGCAAAACAAAACAACATTAACTGCGACTTAAGTTATTTAATAACAGCTTAAATTGTTTTAAGTCACATTTTACACTTAAATTTGAGGTTCGTTAATCAAAAAGTTTAAGCTAATCAATTCAAACATCGCCAAATAGGTGTCACAACAAAATTAGACTTAAGCCAAACAAATCCAATATCTAGAATCTAAATTAAATCTAATTAGCTAATATTATTCTTTTATTTAATAAGCAAACATACTCGGTTTACGATAAAATCATTATTTTTGGCTTAAACTAGTAAATTGTTACTTAAATCGATCCACTTGAGCTTAAGTCAATATTTGTGAATTCATTTAAAAGTCTTATTATGTTAAAATTATGTCTTAGAATGATTTTGCTTGTTTAAGCTAAGTCAACATTTTTTTAAATATTTATAGCTTAAGCCATTTATCGTAGGCTTAGTAAATTTTCACTTAAACCTAATTATTGTGTGTTAACTAAAATCAATTAGTCTTAATTAACAAATTCATAAATACATAGTAATAGCTGGTATAAAAAATTAGGACTTAAGCCATTCATTCATTTTATTGCAAGGTAATGAACTAAATCTAACTGGATTTTAAATAGAATCTAATTAGCTTATTTTATTTCTTGATTTAATAAGCAAAACTACTCAAAAAAACCACAAAAGCAGTAAGCCGCTAAATTTAAATCTATTGTCAAATTTAAATTTTATAGTTATCAACTAATAGCAACAAACTTATTTTTATTAATTAGTTAATTATACCTGACAAAAAAATTACTTTAGTAAATCAATCAATTAGAAGTTGTTTCTTAACTTAGTAATATTATGGCTTAAGCCATTTAACTTCAATTGCTTTAGTTAAGTTAAATTAATTAATTAAACCTGAGTGGTATCTAAATAATTTCTAACTAGATTATATTACATTAATAAATATGCTGGTCATTAAATATGGCTTAAGTCACCAACGTTGACTTAAGTCATAATCTAGACTTAACTTAAACTTTCGTAGATTAAGACACCGAGTATAAACCAACCAATATAAAATTATTTACTTTCAGTGGATTTAAGAAATTACGGCTTAAGCTGATAAATTTAATTATTTTTAATAACAGCTCACATCAATGTCTATTGATTCAAACTTAGTATTTCAATTAATTCGATGGTAGATCAAAAAGTGTAAATCAATTAATACATACAAACATATTTATTATTAGCTGAGACAACCACATTAGACTTAATTAATTAAACTATTAGAAATGTTTGGCTTAAACAAGTGAATTATGACTTAAATCGATCTACTTGGGCTTAAGTCTGTTTTTGCGAATTCATTTAATAGTCAAATTATATAAATATTATGTTTAATTTGAGTCAGAGTGATCATTGTTATTTTAAGTTAAGTCAATTGTTTTTGTATTATTTATGGCTTAAACCATTTATATTAGGTTTAGAACTTTTTTCTTAAATCTAATAGTTGCTTTACTAGCATTAGAAAAAGTTTAATAATTTTATGTAATTAGTAATTTACACTGAAATCGAATTAAAACGACATAAAGACAAATGGCGATCTATTTTTAATCCATTCAAAAATCGATCTAAAATTTGTCTTAAATCTTGTCTTAAGTTTGGCTTGAATAATTTTTCAATCTAGTGTCCCGATTTTTATCAAGATGCAAAAGTCGTTGAATGTAAATCGGCTATTACCGAAACAATAATGAGTTTTAATTAATATTTGATTTAATCTAACCTAGTATAATTTAATGGGAATTTATATAAAATGAACCATTCAACTCTAAATATTAGCTAGCTTGTTAGTTTTATCTAATTAAAACTAAATTGAATATTTACTGAAGTAAAACTTAAATTTAACTTTAACCTAATTTATTTTAACTTATAGTTTAATTGAAAGTAATTTAAATCTAAATTAAACTTAATCTATTAACATTTTTCCGTAAATCTAACAACTATTTAACTGAATTCTAATTTAAATCTAACGTAAAATCTATTTGATATTATTCAAATATAATTACAACTTAACTAACTTTTAACATTAATTTAACTGGAACTTAATTGATTTTTAAATTGAAGTAATAATTGACATCAGCTGTGAATAAACGTTAATTTTAGTTGTAATCTAATTAAATCTAAATAAAATTTAATGTAGACCTCAAATTAAATTTTTGGTAAAATCTATATCAAATTTCGTTGTAATTCTGGTAGATTAGGACTTAACAGACTTACGACGGTTGCTAGTTACGAACGTGCTAGTGTCATGGTTTGTATCGATATCTGGCATTGATTATCTTCCCTTTGTTGAGTATACAACGTCCCTACGTCGCAAAATAATAATCGTTTAACTTGGTCAGTTCCTTGATCGTGATAAGTACAAAGCGTATACTCGATAGGGATCGACAACTATTTACTTTGTGGTGAGACTAATTTATATTTGTGTATCCTTGAAGAAAATTGGAACGGAGATGGCCTGCGAAAGTTGGACGCGAAGTTTGATCTTCTCATTCACTGCATGGTGGGCAAGATAAAATTTTCCTCTGCCTCGGTTAACCGGGTTCATGTGATCCATTGTATGTCCTTTCTCATGAAACTTACATATAATAATCCCAACCCTGGTTTTTCGCCTAATTTCGTCCCCAATTGTCTTTCCTAGATAGGTAATTGTATCTATATATATCGGCGATCTTTACCACGCTTGTTAGTTTTTTAGGTCAGTTCTTCTGACAAACTTTCGCTGTCTTTCGGGATATTTTCTAATTTCTAGAATTGGATTGTGAATTTCCCGCATCACAAACTCGTGCTTGTAGCGCTTGGCCTGCCTCTAATTATTCGGTTACCTATATAAAGTCGTTGTAAATATCCACACATAACAGACGATTAGTCATCATTATTGCGTTGGGGTGATCAATATTTGGATCTGATATAAAGGCTTAAACCATTCCATCTGACTTTTCAACTAACCCAGGCCTTCTGGCGATCGGTTGTTCTGGTTTATTTGAGGTGATTTTTGGTAGCGTCAACTGTTAATGCATGCAAAAAACATTGGTGGTGGTGGCTCCGATACCTGAAATATTAATTTCAGTTTGTTTTAACAAAATCTGTCTTTTTGTAATCTATCAATCTTGTGAGCTCCGGTCAAAGGAAGGTATCACCTCTTTTTCGCTCTAAAGGTCTTGGCGGTTCGTGTAACAATGGACCGATCATGTTCGTATGAACAAATTATTGAAAACGAACTTATTTTCTTATTTTCCCGAGAATATTGCCAACCATTCATGGGGTAGTTTTATATTCATTGATGGGTTGGACCTCTTCATCCACTGAGGAGTATCGCGTTGTCGAGTAAGTCAATTTCACCCATGTCGTTATGTGTTTGTTTCATCTTTAATTCAAGATATTCCTTTCCGAAATTATTATTCTCCAACCTTAGTTTGATGCCTTTCATTACACAGGCTTGGTACTCCTCAATGAGATAATCATAGACACGCTGTATTTGTCTGTAATCTGTTAGGTATGGGTGGATCGATCCCAGATTCCCTCGAGCTATCAATTTTTTGTCCACGTCTCGAGACTGTGAGTAAAAGAAAAGAGGCGGAAGAAAACATCGAGGTACATTTCTAAGTTGCCTTGTCGACACCGGGGCCAACAAAAATTGTATAAGATCCGAAAACGGATTTTTAAAGGCTGGAAACATGAAATGTCTGACAAAAAGCTTTTCATTTTCTTGCTGGAACACAGAGTTTTGTCAGGAACTGTTGAAAATCAGGTGTCTCAAGCGACACGAGCTTGTGACGTAGCAATTTAAAGGAAATCAATAGATAGCGTAAAAAATGCCCCAGAGCCCGAAAAATGAATAAATGCCTGAAGAAAAAGTAATTCCACCAGTGCCAATGGATGGAGTTCAAAAAACCCTGTGGAAAAGCCAAGGTTTCCGGTTCCGATATAACTTGCAATATAGCATTAATATCTTCGGTTCATGAACATCCAGAGCTGTTTGTTAGCTTGTATAATACTTGCATAAGAGAAGTATTATTTCCTATGCAGTGGAAAATCCAACGAGTGGTACTTCTACCGGAAGGAACCAAGATATTAGCACATTAGATGTGAAAAATGCGAGAGAACACATTAGACTCACAACCTAATTAAATCGAAACGTTCAAATACCTCCTAAATTTTAACTAAATTTTATCCAAGCGGATATATAAATCACGGCAACCGCACCCGTATTACAACGATACAGTTAATTTTAAATAAATTATCGTTCCGTTAAAATTCATTACAATCGCAGTTATCAATTAACGACATGTTATTTAATGTGACCTAACCATAAACCATACAACCATACACAAAAGCACTGTTCAGTGTCACATAAATTTCAATTTATTGTCAAAACATTTTAAATAGGGCTAATTGATGAGCACCCTCCTAAATTATTAACTGTTGTCGTCGAGACACGATGCAATGAGATGATCGATGATTGTCTGTCTATATAAACGATTATATTATTGTTTTTGATTGGGTGAAGGGGGCGACCAACACTTTATGCACAATCATTGAGTTATGTATGCATCGCAGACACATAAAATACTGGAATCGAATAGTGGCAAATTGTAATCAAAATTGGCGCCAAATAAATAATAAAAAAAAGAAATTAGTCATAGTTCGCGTGTCCATGATCGATTTGATTCGAACACTCACTCAATCTCTATAAACGCGTAATAAAATTTATATAGCTACTCGTGATGATCGCAAACATGATGTAATTTTGTCTGTGACATCATATAACGTTTCTAAACACGTGGTAATGCGCGAACTCTTACATTTTACGTTTATCACAATCTATATGTAAATTTTGTAATAGTTTTTGTTATCTTGGTATGCAAATAGTAGTTTTTACACCTGCGCCTATATATACCTACCTATACTTATTTACGTGACGACGACTACTTATAGGCACATAGACAACGCGTATAATATCAAATGATGGCGATCATGTTTTGATTATTTATATTTTAATGTCAGCGTGACATCAGACACACCTTACAATAACAAAACATTTATCGCGCGACAAAATCATCAAGTGGTTGTGAATACGATGAGCGGGGAAACCTGATTTATCAAATTATACACGTTTCGTATAGCTAATTTGCATTGGTGTGGTCTCTCTATATATAAAAAGTAGATTAATGCGTGTTATGGATATCAAAATGTGCGAATTTTTTATCGTGCAAATATTTAATCAATTGATAGGGATAATAATCGGTGTTTTTAAAGGCCATTGCTTGCCCGTAACGTATCGTCTGGGTCATACTTATATACTGAATGAATTTTTTTCAATATGTTCTCCAAAATTCAGAATTTGTGTAATGGCAAGCTCCATTAAAACTGATTAAAGCTCATTAAAATTGTTAACTTTATTCCACAAATGCAAAATTTCCAAAATCCTGAAATTGCGTGATGGTTAGTCCATGAAAACTGTTAACTTTATTCCACAAATCCAAAATTTCCGAAATTCAGAATTTGCGTAGTGGTTAGCTCTCTAAAACTGTGAAATTAATACCGCAAATCCAAAAATTTCTAAAATCCCGAAATTGCGTGATGGTTAGTTCACTAAAACCGTAAAATCTGTGCTGCAAATCCAAAAATTTTCAAAATCCTGAAATGGCGTGATTGCAAGCTTATTAAAACTGTAAAATGTGTGTCACAAATCCAAAATTTCCAAAATCCAGAAATTACGTGATGGTTAGCTCTCTAAAACTATAAAATTTATGTCACAAATCCAAAATTTCCAAAATCCAGAAATTGCGTGATGGTTAGCTCTCTAAAACTATAAAATGTATGGTACAAATCCAAAATTTCCAAAATCTAGAAATCGCGTGATGGTTAGCTCACTAAAACTGTGAAATTTGTGCCACAAATCCAAAATTTCCAAAATCCAGAAATTGCGTGATGGTTAGCTCTCTAAAACTATAACATTTATGTCACAAATCCAAAATTTCCAAAATCCTGAAACTGCGTGATGGTTAACTTTTTCAGCTACTGCTCTTTTTTAAAGAGAATCACAGATCTGTCATCCAGAAACACGGAGTATTTTACTCGGCCTGGTGGCATTCCGCAACTTAACAGGACGGCGGATCCGGGATTTTCTCCAAGGGCAGTCAAAAATTTGAAATTTATTGCATTGAGTGTCCTTCATTTCTGATTTAATGCTCCCATCTTCCTGACTTATTCGAACTCGGCTAGCATTACTCCATGCTCTCTGATCTCTCTCCTGTCGCATTTCTACCGCTTGACTTTGTTCTGCATCTTTTTGCTCGAGCGTTGGTGTCTCGCCTACATGGAAATAGAAATCATTTATTCGGTGTTAGGAGCCCTTCCAAGGTTTCCGTTTTATCGATAGGGTTAAATAATTTTCGTAAACGAGTGTGGCCATTGATGAAATATCATTGCGAATCATAATCTCCTCTTCGCGTAAAATTAAAAGTCTCCCACCACTATTCGGGCTCAATCTATAAATTCGATATTAATTATTTCTATCTCTTTCTTTAATTTCAGGTCGAATCGGTCGAATTGGCGCTTAATTTACTCGACGGTTCCGATGTGCGCGGCCATAAAATCACCGTTCAACGTGCCAAATTTGAGATGCGTGGCGAATACAATCCAACACTTAAACCAAAAAAGAAAAAGAAAACGGCCGAAAAACAGAAAAAGCTACAAGAGAAATTATTTGATTGGCGACCGGATCGAATGCGTGGTGAACGGCCGACATACGAACGTACCGTGGTGATAAAAAATTTATTCACCCGTGAACTATTCGAGCGTGAAGTACAATTGATAATCGACTATAAGAATGATTTACGCGATGAGTGTAAAAAGTGTGGCACCGTACGAAAAATTGTACTGTACGATGTAAGTATATCGAAACGGTTCCGGTAATTTGTATACATGAAATAATTTTAATATGATTTTG
Source organism: Tipula confusa (assembly GCA_963556175.1). Classification (NCBI taxonomy): domain Eukaryota; kingdom Metazoa; phylum Arthropoda; class Insecta; order Diptera; family Tipulidae; genus Tipula; species Tipula confusa. The sequence continues at coordinate 36,446,490 of OY744477.1, read as the reverse complement.
TTTGATCTAATCGCCAGCGACATTCGGAAGGTGTGGCCCAAGTGACAATGGGGGATCCCGAGGAAGCTGACATTGTGGTGAAATTAATGAATGGCCGCTATTTTGGACAACGCAAACTTGAAGCAACGCTATGGGATGGTAAAACAACCTATAAAATTGATGAGTCCGAGGTCGAGAACAGGGAACGGCTAGAGAATTGGGGTAAATTCTTAGAATCTGAAGATGCTGAACCCAAGGTGAATGAAGCGACACCGGATGCAACACCAGAAGTGATAACTGCACCGGATGATATTTAACTCGTTTTTTTTTTAACTAAAGTGATCATCTAAATAATTATTATGACTAAATAAATTAAACGGATTTTTATAAAACCGCAAACGATAATTTTTGTTGTTTTACACTTGTTGACGGGTAATCTGAAACCAATTTGTTTACACAGATATAAGTACATATAGTATTTGAATTTTATCATTGGTCAGATGGTGTTTACAATAAAACGTTTTGTATTCGGTTTCAAAAATTATATAATTATAAAATATTTAGTGGCGCCATCTGTGCCGCCAGAAAAAATTTGGCAGTTTAGATTTTGTAACTAATAATTCTAAAATGAAGTGTCTACCTAAAGATATTTGATTCCTTAGTTAAATGACGCCGAATAATTAGATAAAGAGGGAATTTTGATGAGTGGACTTTTTAACCCACATTTTCCAAAACATGCAAGGCTATAGACTGTCAATTTAAAATGTTCGATTTCCATCTGATCCGAAATGGTTGTAGCATCGTTAATAATGAGTGAATGTGGGTTTTATGGTTCCATATGGTAGTTTGGACGATCCTAGATGGCCGAACTTCCGTAAAAAAAATTCTTGATTTAGTCGGAAAAAATCCAAATTTTGACAGTCTATAGCCTTTTTTAACTACCTTTTGGGACCATAAAACCCACATTCACACATTATTAACGAAGCTACAGACATTTGGGATCAGATGGAAATCTAATATTTAAACCCACAATTAGAGGGAGCCGGATTAATTGTACTGTGTTGGCCATTAATGGCTTATAAAACAATTATATTTATGCCATTGACGTTTCGAGTTTCCAATGTGTGTTCCAACTTCAAAAAACGAACTCGCCATCTATTCGATCACCCTTTGCATTACATATCTAAATATTTATAGGCATAAAATTTGAAATGGTTAACATTACCATCACCACATAAATGTTAATTGGTAAAATTAATTCAAGATCACTAAACTTAATTTTCATTGCTGCTCTAATTCAATCAACATAGATTCTCGCAGACTAATCATATCCATTATCAGTTCGAGTGTGTATATGTGTTCTGAGTGAATAAACAAAACGAGCGAATTCATCTTGTACCGAAAAAAAAATTACCACTTGTTGATGGAGAACCTAAATCGTGTCCATATGGCGAACAATGCCCTCGAAATTAATTAGTCTATGTATATACGATTACTAATTATGATTTTCTATTCAACTGTACATGTTTAATTATGTACATGCGTCGATGTGTGCCTGTGTGTGTGTGAGTGTGGACGACTTTTCAACTAGACCAGAAGTTTTCCATCTCCATACTATAAACACAAAAACGAAAATCTAAACAAATTAATAAAATTTAATTAATTAATAATAAAAAAAAACATGACAGACAAGTTGTTAAAATAACAATATTAAATTACATTAAACAAAAATTTCCTTGGCTATTTGAATTAGAGGCCTAACATTTTTTTTTTTTTTCAATACATAAATAATTTCGTTTGAAGTTTTTTGTTAATTTTTTAAGATTTGCGCTGGCTTTTTTTTGGTGAGAAGAATGGCGCCAAATAAAAAAAAATGTTTCAGCTTGAGTGAATTTTTTGCAAATTTAGTTTATTTAGAAAATTATGCTTGCGTATTTTCAAAAGAAATGTTTTCGAGTTTATGGTGTGTGCAAGATATGGAAAATGTAATTATTTTAACTACCGATAGTTAAATCTTAGCCTCAGCCTTGTGTACAGTGTTTTTGATGTGTTTTAGATCTCGGTATGTGGAACTGTTATCGGGTAATTTTACACGACATGACAACGTAGATTCACGCCACAATTATTGCTTGTCGTAGGATCACTGGACTAACTAACCGCATTCTTAAATCAATAAGTAAGAACTGAGTATCACCTTAATTACGTTACGCTTTTGACGAAGCAAAAAGGCTTGCATTTTGCATTAATTGCATGAAAACAAATTATCTACTTCTGTAAAGCTAAGAACATTGTAAAAAATGACGCCAGCATCGCCGTATAAGCTTCTGCATCTCGGAAAATAAATAAAGACACCACCACGTTATTTACATGCCTGGTAAATGCTCGCGTTTTGTCCAATTCGACATCGCAGTTTAGCTTTATAAGCAAGAATTTTGTAGATATTCTGGGCCTGGAAAGGGAGTGAATAAGTATCAGATAAGTTCATATAAACCAGAATTGGAAATGTCTGTAGTTCCGAGTATTACATCGTATCAACCAAGAAATGACCAGGTTGGGTCGTGGAAACTTCCAGGTAACATAACCAAATTCCATCGCTCGGTTGATTGGAATCGAAGATTTATGTGAGTCATTGAAAAGTTATTGATTTAGACGAAGATCCTCAAATTACAGAAGAGGAAGCGCGGCTGCGCCGTCTAAAAGAAAAATTGGAGAGCAAGTGATGCCACTGACGGAGGACGTAAATAAAATAGGAGATAGCTATTGGATTGCTAGAGCCCGGGTTTTTAAATTTGGAAAAATATTAGCCCGCAATTTCGAAGAATGGCAGCAATATCGAGAGTTTGTGAGGGAGTACGAATTGTTATGAAGTCAATTATGACCGTCGATCCTATAACTAAAAAGTCAAATTAGTTGAGGAACAATCCTACCTGCAATGTATCTAGTCGAATCGCTCGATGTATTTTGTTTAAAAACCAAGTTAAAAACTTAACGGCGGCCGCTTTATTCATTGCTCGTTAATGAGTGTAAGACATACTTTCCTTCAAGTTCAAATTCTCGAGGTTTAAGAATACTTTTACATCGATGGCATGCTTTCAGAAGCAGATAGCATTGAAGACGTCTTACAAAATTATAAAGATAACTGCGTAAAGGCTTTGGGCCTCTTATGGCAACCTGAGATAGATGTTTTCCGTTTTGATTATTGACCGAGAATCAACAACCACAAAGTAACAAAATTTTGTAGGCAATTACCCTTAGTCACGTGAGGTGTAAATTGAACCGTCATACTATGTGCTAAATTTCATAATGCACCAATGAAAATAATTTCGCTTCCTCGACTTGAATTGTGCATCGTATCTTTTCGAGCTAGGAACCAATGATTTGTGAAAATGTATGAATATTTTATAGCAGAAGATGTCGAGAGTTTTCGTTTAAGGTATCAGTCATCAAAATCGGACCGCTAAAAAGTCATCCAAAATCGGACGTGTGCTGTTGACTATTCCTTCATTTTCGAAAATCTGTAAAGGCTTACCCCTTTCCGAATATTCAAGCTTAAAATGACTTGTGAAAATGTATGAATATTTTATAGCAGTATTTATATTGATGTCGAGAGCTTTCGATTAAGGTATCAGTCATTAAAATCGGACCACTATTACGTGTGCTGTTGACTATTCTTTCATTTTCGAAAATCAGTAAAGGCTTACCCCTTTCCGAATCTTTACGCTTAAAAATGATTTGTGAAAATGTATGAATATTTTATAGCAGTAGATGTCGAGAGCTTTCGATTAAGGTATCAGTCATAAAAATCGGGCCACTATTGCGTGTGATGTTGACTATTTTTTCATTTTCGAAAATCTGTAAAAGCTTACCCCTTTCCGAATTTTTAAGCTTAAAAATGATTTATGGAAATGTATGAATATTTTATAGCAGTATTTATACTGGTGTCGAAAGCTTTCGATTAAGGTATCAGTCATCAAAATCGAACCACTATTACGTGTGCTATTGACCACTCTTTCAATTTCGAAGATCTGTAAAAGCTTACTCCTTTCCGAATTTGTATGCTTAAAAATGATTTGTGAAAATGCATAAATATTTCTTAGCAGTATTTATATTGATGTCGAGAGCTTTCGATTAAGGTATCAGTCATCAAAATCGGACCACTATTACGTGTGCTGTTGACTATTCTTTCATTTTCGAAAATGTGTAAAGGTTTACCCCTTACCGAATTTTAAAGCTTAAAAATGATTTTTGAAAATGTATGAATATTTTATAGCAGTATTTGTATGAATGTCGAAAGCTTTCGATTAAGGTATCAGTCATCAAAATAGATCCACTATTACTTGTGCTGTTGACTATCGTTTTCGAAAATCTATAAAGGCTTACCCCTTTCCGAATTTTACGCTTAAAACTGATTTTTGAAAATGCATAAATATTTTAAAGCAGTATTTATATTGATGTCGAGAGCTTTCGATTAAGGTATCAGTCATCAAAATCGGACCACTATTAATTGTGCGGTTGACTATTCTTTCATTTTCGAAAATCTATAAAGGCTTACCCCTTTCCGAATTTTTACGCTTAAAAATGATTTGTGAAAATCTATGAATGTTTTATAGCAGTATTTATACTGATGTCGAAAGCTTTCGATTAAGGTTTCAGTCATCAAAATCAGACCGCTATTACATGTGCTGTTGACTATTCATTCAATTATGTTACCCCTTTAAGATGACTGGGTAACATAAACCAAAGGTACATCAATGATGCATTCAAGTATGTGACAGTACAATAGCATTGATAAATATCGAATACCAGTTGAATGAACCACGTTTTATTTTTAAAAAGCCGAATTAAAATTTCTATAAATGATTCAAGTTTATAAATATAATTTCATAAAAAAAACTAAAAAACATATTGAGCAACATCCGAAAATACTTTTATTAGTGACTCACCGACGCCCTTGACCTACACACAGCATACATATTTTGGGCACGCACTCAAAATATAAAATACAAAAATTGTATAAACGATGCAACGATGCAATGCAGGTCAGTTACAATATTTTTAGCTGTTGACTTAATTACTAATTATAGTTTGATTGTAAACTATTTATAGATTTCAATCGTGTTCGCGCGCTTTTTTCGTTTCCACACACAACCCACATTTACTAACGCCACATACAATTATATTGTTTGTAAGTAATTATTCGATGATCGTGTGTACCCAGTATGGAATATAATAAAATGAGTTTTTAATTGATTTTAAATTGGATCGTGCGATCACGATTTGTAAACTGTCAAAAATTTAAAAAAAAAATTTAATTGAACTTTCACTAATCCGTTGCTAGAACTTTATCTTATTTTGTATTTAAATGGGTTCTTATGTTCCACATAATATAGCGATCGTGCTGCGCGATCCTCGATTATTTTTTGTATCTCAATTAAGCAACAACTAGTATTGTATGTATATAACGAACTAGATACCAAAAGACAAATTATTAATGTTAATTCATCTGTAACGATCGAATGACAGATCGAGTTATGTCATCGACCATAATTATACCGTGTATTTATAATTTATATAGACATAAATTTAGAATTCGATCGATCATGTCTGATCTGTTATCTCTTCTCCACATATTGTACACATATATACTTGACTATTTCTTTTATATGTTCTACGTCAACACGGGAAAATTGCAATCCTACGTTTAGAGAATAAAACTCGTGATCGTAAATTAGATAATAAATAAGAACTCAAGATCACTAAGAAAAATGTGGATGAAGAACTGTTTCTCGTTTGGAGTTAATTACGACATTATGTTAAAAGTTCCTTTTTCAGACTTGTCCTATTTACTACAACCGCAAAATTTTCACTCTTTTTTAACAAACAGGTTCCACACTTAGTTTTGTTATTTACATTAAAATAATTAATTTATGAAAAATACTAAAATCGTGTTCCATGGTAACGTGTTCTCGACATGTTGGACAAAATTGTGACATCATGGATGACAATAATACATTAAATTAATAGGTTCCACACTTAGTTCTCTTATTTATGAACCACGCACACAAAACCAACTAACAAATTAGTTGATCGATAACTTATTAATTTTAAAATATATGAAGAACGCGTTCCACATTCAATTATGAATTATTTACAAACTAAGAATCGAAATCAACTAAGATTAACTAAGAACCGAAAACAATTGTCATTTTAATATTACGGCCTACTTTTTTTAAAACCAACAGGATGTGGTTGGCACATCAAAATTTTAGAAATTAGGTCACAAATTCAAAAGCAATGAATTACGTGATGGTTAACCCATTAAAACTGTGAAATATATGCCACAAAATTAGTAATCCCTTTTTTAAAGCAACAGGTTCCACACCTAGTTTGGCTATTTACGATGATTTTACGATATTTCAATTTAGAAACTTATTGTTCTATTCTAATTGTTCGATTTAGGAAAAGTACTAAAATCGTATTCCATAACCATAATTTGCAAACGCCTCTTAAATATTATCAGTGAGTGGAATGGCATAGAATATGTTTCGCCAAATTGGCGTAATGTAAGATCGGCATGATTTTTGTTACAGTATGTTCAAACAAAATTGTGACATCACGGTTGACAACAACACATAAAAACAATAGGTTCCACACTTATTTTTCATATTTGTGAAAGACGTACAATAACAAATTAGTTATTCGATCACTTTACAATTTTGTAAATATTAATAATGGGTTCCACATTTAAAATCATTCTTTACATTTTTCGCTCGTAGATTTAAATCCTTAAATTTAAACAAACCTAACATAAATGTTTCGCTAAAATTTACTCAGTAACACAGTAAAAGATGACACTGACTACAGATATTCAAACAACACTGGGACATCATCGTTTGCAAAAACACATGAAATCGATAGGCTCCACACTTATTTCTCTTATTTATAAAAGAAGCACACTATCAAATTAGTTGTTCGTTATATTTCAAATTTGAAACTCGTTCCACATTCAAAATCATTATTCACATATATTTAAAAGATTAAAATTATTCAATTTCGACAAAGCAAACATATATGTTCCGCTCAAATTAATTCAGTGACTGAAGTGACTTAAGAGAAACTATAGGAAGGTAAATAAGACACGACTTGAGATACAGTATGTTCAAACAAAATTGTGACATCATGGTTGGCAACTACAAATAAAACCAATAGGTTCCACACCGGAGTTCCCAAAATTATAAAAGACGTACACCAAAGTAGTTGTTCGGTGACTCTTTCACTTGAAAACATGCTAAAAATGTGTTCCACATTGAAAATCATTCTTAACATTTAAAGCACAAAGATTTTAATTATTTAATTTAAACAAACCGAACATATATATTCCACTTAAGTTTACTCAGTGACTAAAGTGTTGTCAAACATTTTTATATTATGGCTGATATATGAAAAAGAAACTACAAATATGTCCTCATAAAACTATGAAATGTATGCCAGGTTTCTAGAAATTTCCTAAGTTCGGAAATTACGTGATGGTTAACCCATCACCACTGTGAACTGTATGCCATAATAATAATAAGCATTTTATTTTAACAAACAGGTTCCACACCTAATTTGGGTATTTACGATGAATATACGAAACTTTAATTTAGACATTTATAGCCGATTAGTTACTGATTAGTATAACTGATTAGTTAACGATAATTAGTTAGCAAATTAGTTAACGATAACTTTTCATTTCGTGAAAATATAAGAAATGCGTTCCACATTAAAAATCATTATTAACATTAAGATCAAACATCAAAATTATTAAAAAATCTGAAAATTGTTCGATACATTTTCTAGTAAGAAAAAATATTTAAAACACGTCCCACTAAAAAATAGGAATAAGAAGTAATATACAATCTAATTACAGGGTATAACGTACAATTGTGTTATTGCAGTTCAGACTGAAACGTAAAATTAATTAGATTCCTCACTTAGTTTTGCGTGCATTAGAATAAACGATTTATAACAATTATACAAACGTGTTCTACAACCTAAACTCTAATAACCACTTACAGATATAAATTATAAAATTCAGTTTTTTTAAATTAAAAGGGAGGTAGGTGCCATACAGAGTACAATATATTCAGGAAAAATGTTAAGGTTTTCAGTATTTATACTACATTAACGTAAAAAATTCATTTTTTCCAATAAACACCAAGAAACGTGTTCCACAGGTAAAACCAAGTCCGACAGTTAAAAATTATAAAAATTTCAAAACTAAACGTATAAATTTTTGTTTTATTTACAAAAATTACGATAATAAATTGAAATATTTTTAAGTAAATTTTGAGTCACTTAAGACTCAGGACACTGAGTACCGTAAATTTAAACCAAATTGTTGTAGTGTAACTGGAAGTACCACAAAAAATCTGTTCAACAATTATTTCCTATTTTTGCATATTTATTCATTTTATTATATTTTTAATAAACATACATACAAGTTCCACAAATCCACAATCTTATTCATTATTTACTATAAAAAAAATATTTTTTAATGCATGGCAATGTTAATTAATAGTAGATTAGTTTAATCCAATGATCTTAACTAGGAACAACTGTTTACAAAATAGGTTCCACAAAAAAGTTCTGCAATGAACGTATAATATATCAACCAACCAATTAGTTATTAAATTATTATTTAATAGTTTTAAGTATATCCAAAAATAGATTCCACAAGTTAAATTTTAAATTTCAAAACTAATTCGGTTTTACAGGTTAGCTACAGAGAATTACTTACGTTGTTACTAGTAACATTAAACACATTCTAAAATTCGTGGGTTTGATCAACACAACAAAATAAGGACATCCACTAACTCAAAACCGGTTCCACACTCCAAAGCAGTTTTAACTTACTACTTAAAGTACATAATAGTATGTAACAAAGTAAGGTCCTGAACTTGCATTGTCGGTTTGTGTAAAAGTAATGCGAATCCTGATGAAGCTTTAACATCAATGTTTTAAAAGTTTCGTATTTTTTTTGTTGACGTCTTAGCCTTCATAATGGGAAATTAACTGTGGAACATAATTTTATAAAAACTACTGTACCAAAATCAAAGTTGCGTCATTGCGAACCGCAGCTTGTCAAAATGTCCAGCAGTGTAATATGCTAAAATGTAGTAATTCAGTAAAAGACTTTATTATTCCACTTTGTGGAATATGCATATAGCGGTTTTATATAAATTCACATAAAATTCGGGTTAAAAGAATTATACTTTAACATTGTGGGACATTTTTTCTAAAATGTTTCAGAAACATGTTCCACAACGTAATCCGATATCAATTTGCAAAGATTTAGAATTTACCCGATTAGAATGTTCCACATAGCAAATGCTAACTACTTCTCCGAATTTATTTGAATAAAATTTAAAACTCGGCACTGACTAACATTTTGTTGTTGCGATTCTGTACTGTGGTTTGTTCTTGAAAACAAAAACAAAACCCTAGCATTTTTTATAAATAGAATGGTGAGTCACAGTTGTACAAGAACATTCGCTTCTTGTAATAGTCGGTGGCGTACGGCCACGCTATATTTAGAATCGTTTTGTGTAAATTGTAAATTACGATAACTGGTGTACGGTTTACGTCATGGATTTAAACGGTTTGTATATATGTCTCGATTTATGCTCGATCTAGGGCGGAAATGGTGATTTGAAAATCTGGAAATATATTTTGGTAAGTGGTTTAGTTTAGATACATTTAAGCAACACTGTATAGCTCCTGTATAGACATGTTGTCGCTTTCCAATCTTATTTCGAATTATTAAATTGTACACCGCATGGTTAGGAGGCGATTGATAATACGATTGATATTAAAATATAACAGCCAGTTAACGCGGAGCTTTAGTTGTTGAGGTTAGCCTTCCCACCAGCCTGGTAAACAATTTCCTTCAGCAGGTAAAATTCTGATTGATGCCATTTAATACCTGTTTAAGTTCAAACACGAGTTAAAAGTGCTAGAAACCTGCAGCCACCCAAAAAAAAAGAATACATTTTCTGGTTCATTTTACAATTGAACCCCCAAATTAAATTTTTCTGTTTACTCAATCATTACAACTGTCGTCTGTCCTCCTCTTAGTAAACAATTTACAAGACAATTTTCTTCTAATAATATATCGTTTTCCATTCAACATTTTATTCGATTTTCTTCTATACATATATGTAGCGGTGCGGAGAAAGGGAAATTGCGAGTACACATTGTTGACGCAGTTCCAAGAAGGAAAAATTATTTATAGAATTTTCAATGATTTTGGGATTGTGTAAAGCAATCCCAAACCAAAATAAAAAAATTCCAACTCGTCAACATCACCGTCTCGTTTTGTTTGTGTGTGTCTGAATGTGAGTGTGTGTGTACGTTATACTGTTGCAGGCTCATTGGTTTTCCAACGAAAACAATTTTTGTTTTAATTTCCTTCTATGTATTGTTCACACCCAGTACGTATTTCTTGGAATTTCACATGCCGATTTAAGAATTTATTGTTTTGTGATTCTGATTTCCCTTTCCGTACTTCCTCGCTACGTTTTTCTCGCTGTATTTATTCTGTATAATGAATTTTTGATTTGTCGTGGCGTGCGCGTTTTTCTCTAGTTTTCTTTTCGTTCCCGTATCTAGGCTATAAATATTAAAAACAAAATAAGTCGCGTTTTTGTCTTTCTGTTGGCAACATTTTATTTTTATTTTGGAATTTGTCATTGAAAAAATTTAGGAAATTCCGGCAAAAATGTATAACAAAAAGTGAAATTGTTGTAATTGTTTTGTTGGTATTACTGTTTTCAGCATTTTGTTTTTTTGTTTTTATTTTGTTTTCCACAAAAAAGTACATCGATCAAATAATACACTTGGAGGGCTAAAAAAATTAGTTTGCGCCAAGATTGTCTCCTTTATATCGGTTAAAACAAAAGGTCACCATTAACAATGTAGGACCAGTACTGCTCAGGTCGAATGAAAAAGTAACTAAGTTCATTTCATCGGTATATGTAGGGGATAAAATACAGAAATTGACTGAACCCATCGTGTATTTTCTGAATTTGGAAAATTGTCGATTCGTGGCATAAATTCCTCAGTTTCCATGGGCTAACCATCAAGTGTTTTCTGGATTTTGGAAATTTTCGATTTAAGCCATAAATTTTACAGTTTTCATTAGCTAACTATCACGTGGTTTCTGGATTTTAGAAATTTTCGAATTGTGGCATAAACTCTACAGTTTTCATGGGCTAACAATCAAATGTTTTCTGGATTTTGGAAATTTTCAATTTAAGCCATAAATTTTACAGTTTTCATGAGCTTGCCATCACATGATTTCTGGATTTTGAAATTATCGATTCGTGGCATAAATTCTACAGTTTTCATGGGCTTACCATCACGTGATTTCTAGATTTTGGAAATTTTTGATTTAAGCCATAAATTTTACAGTTTTCATTAGCTAACCATCAAGTGTTTTCTGAATTTTGGAAATTTTCGATTTAAGCTATTACTTTTACAGTTTTCATGGGCTAACCAACACGTGATTTCTGGATTTTGAAAATTTTTGATGTAAGCCATAAATTTTACAGTTGTCATGGGCTAACCATCACGTGATTTCTGAATTTTGGAAATTTTTTTCGTGTTTTTTGAATTTTGATCATGGCTCAAAGTATAATGGCTTTAAATTCCTTAAACTATAAAGCTGAAAATCGAAATCAAGCACAGAACCAATTCAAAAATTTAGAATGTAGTTGACTTATAATACGATCGGTGACATCCGGCTTGATCTTTAACAAGCATTATCACAGTAAACTTGACCGCCAGTAGGGTCACATGTAATTTTTATTAATTATATAACTTAACAGTCTACACATAATACAACCAATAATTCAATTCGCATTATGCTTATGTTTTTTATTGATTTCCAAACCTCTTGACCTTACATACACTCGCACACACATTTATGAATAAAAGATTCACGCATCGTATATAAAAATAGAATCTGAAGAAAATCATATTCGATGCCTCCTCTTCCCACTGTATACGGCAATGTACATATGCGTATACATACAACCTAAGACGCAATGATAAAAAAAAATTCGTTAACCTTATGTACCAAATGGTTCGCCGCATAGTCGCACATTCACAAAATATTTGTCTCATGTTATACGGAATACCAAATTTTTTGCCATCTCATTCGATCTAATAAATTTTATTAAATTAATTAAAGTGATATCAAAATACCAACAACAATAGCGAACGAAGACCATACACAAAAAATAAAAAAAATAAAAATCTTGAATCGATTCTTAAATGATTTACTGTGTATAGGACGTCTTACGATACGAGAGTACCAACATATATTCGTATCACTGTGCGTACATTAGACATACGTCAAATGGAACGAAAGATAATTGTTTTGTTCGAATACTGCGGTGCACGTTGCAAAAACGATTAATGTCAAAATTGGTGGAATGAGATGTGAAGGGCCTGGGGGGCTATCGTCGTTTATAAATCGCGTGTTACCTAAACCATACAAAACGTAATCTTAAATTAGATTAATTGATTTGTACACAATACACCAATACAAGATGTTAGTGTTAGGCGAGAGGTGAGTGAATTTTTTTGCAAAGTCATTTCGAATTGAATAGAGCTGGGCGATTTGTAATTAATTTTTTGTTTGCTTTTTTTTTATTTCTTACGAATTGGTTTTTGCCAATTTAGAAAAAGAAAGTTGTAACGCTACCTGCGAATTGAACACGACTCGAGTTCAAAGATCTTTCGACTATGATTAATATCTTCATTAGTTCAAGATCGCGCGAAATTGTGTGAGACCGCCGCTACTATTTTGTGTTATGTGTGAAATTTTAATTTTATGTGAATAAAAACTCATGATGATACTGATGGTTAATTCATGAAACATTTGGAGTATCGAACATTTTCAAAATTCAGAAAAAGCCCATGAAAATGTGGAATTTCTGGCATAAACCGAAAATTTACATAATTCTGAAAACACGTGAAAATGTAGAATTTCAGAAATCACGTGATGGTTAGCCGATGACAACTGTAAAATTTATGGCTTAAATCGAAAATTTTCAAAATCTAAAAATCACGTGATGGGATAGCTCATATAAACTGTGAAATTTGTGCCTTCAAGGGCAAACTTGATTCAAAGTCGTAGAAGTAAAGAAGGCGGCCAGTGAACATACTATATTGAACTTAATGAGGAATTGGCAAAACGAAAGGCAGGGGAGGTGGATAGAAAGATTGACTAAAAAAAGTGGGTCGATAGAAAGCATGGTGAAGTAAACTTCTTCATGGCCCAATTCTTTGCGGGTCATGAGTAGTTTTGCAAATATTTGCAGATGATTGGGAAGATTTAGACTTTAAACTATACATTTTAGACTTTAGACTTTAGACTTTAGACTTTAGACTTTAGACTTTAGACTTTAGACTTTAGACTTTAGACTTTAGACTTTAGACTTTAGACTTTAGACTTTAGACTTTAGACTTTAGACTTTAGACTTTAGACTTTAGACTTTAGACTTTAGACTTTAGACTTTAGACTTTAGACTTTAGACTTTAGACTTTAGACTTTAGACTTTAGACTTTAGACTTTAGACTTTAGACTTTAGACTTTAGACTTTAGACTTTAGACTTTAGACTTTAGACTTTAGACTTTAGACTTTAGACTTTAGACTTTAGACTTTAGACTTTAGACTTTAGACTTTAGACTTTAGACTTTAGACTTTAGACTTTAGACTTTAGACTTTAGACTTTAGACTTTAGACTTTAGACTTTAGACTTTAGACTTTAGACTTTAGACTTTAGACTTTAGACTTTAGACTTTAGACTTTAGACTTTAGACTTTAGACTTTAGACTTTAGACTTTAGACTTTAGACTTTAGACTTTAGACTTTAGACTTTAGACTTTAGACTTTAGACTTTAGACTTTAGACTTTAGACTTTAGACTTTAGACTTTAGACTTTAGACTTTAGACTTTAGACTTTAGACTTTAGACTTTAGACTTTAGACTTTAGACTTTAGACTTTAGACTTTAGACTTTAGACTTTAGACTTTAGACTTTAGACTTTAGACTTTAGACTTTAGACTTTAGACTTTAGACTTTAGACTTTAGACTTTAGACTTTAGACTTTAGACTTTAGACTTTAGACTTTAGACTTTAGACTTTAGACTTTAGACTTTAGACTTTAGACTTTAGACTTTAGACTTTAGACTTTAGACTTTAGACTTTAGACTTTAGACTTTAGACTTTAGACTTTAGACTTTAGACTTTAGACTTTAGACTTTAGACTTTAGACTTTAGACTTTAGACTTTAGACTTTAGACTTTAGACTTTAGACTTTAGACTTTAGACTTTAGACTTTAGACTTTAGACTTTAGACTTTAGACTTTAGACTTTAGACTTTAGACTTTAGACTTTAGACTTTAGACTTTAGACTTTAGACTTTAGACTTTAGACTTTAGACTTTAGACTTTAGACTTTAGACTTTAGACTTTAGACTTTAGACTTTAGACTTTAGACTTTAGACTTTAGACTTTAGACTTTAGACTTTAGACTTTAGACTTTAGACTTTAGACTTTAGACTTTAGACTTTAGACTTTAGACTTTAGACTTTAGACTTTAGACTTTAGACTTTAGACTTTAGACTTTAGACTTTAGACTTTAGACTTTAGACTTTAGACTTTAGACTTTAGACTTTAGACTTTAGACTTTAGACTTTAGACTTTAGACTTTAGACTTTAGACTTTAGACTTTAGACTTTAGACTTTAGACTTTAGACTTTAGACTTTAGACTTTAGACTTTAGACTTTAGACTTTAGACTTTAGACTTTAGACTTTAGACTTTAGACTTTAGACTTTAGACTTTAGACTTTAGACTTTAGACTTTAGACTTTAGACTTTAGACTTTAGACTTTAGACTTTAGACTTTAGACTTTAGACTTTAGACTTTAGACTTTAGACTTTAGACTTTAGACTTTAGACTTTAGACTTTAGACTTTAGACTTTAGACTTTAGACTTTAGACTTTAGACTTTAGACTTTAGACTTTAGACTTTAGACTTTAGACTTTAGACTTTAGACTTTAGACTTTAGACTTTAGACTTTAGACTTTAGACTTTAGACTTTAGACTTTAGACTTTAGACTTTAGACTTTAGACTTTAGACTTTAGACTTTAGACTTTAGACTTTAGACTTTAGACTTTAGACTTTAGACTTTAGACTTTAGACTTTAGACTTTAGACTTTAGACTTTAGACTTTAGACTTTAGACTTTAGACTTTAGACTTTAGACTTTAGACTTTAGACTTTAGACTTTAGACTTTAGACTTTAGACTTTAGACTTTAGACTTTAGACTTTAGACTTTAGACTTTAGACTTTAGACTTTAGACTTTAGACTTTAGACTTTAGACTTTAGACTTTAGACTTTAGACTTTAGACTTTAGACTTTAGACTTTAGACTTTAGACTTTAGACTTTAGACTTTAGACTTTAGACTTTAGACTTTAGACTTTAGACTTTAGACTTTAGACTTTAGACTTTAGACTTTAGACTTTAGACTTTAGACTTTAGACTTTAGACTTTAGACTTTAGACTTTAGACTTTAGACTTTAGACTTTAGACTTTAGACTTTAGACTTTAGACTTTAGACTTTAGACTTTAGACTTTAGACTTTAGACTTTAGACTTTAGACTTTAGACTTTAGACTTTAGACTTTAGACTTTAGACTTTAGACTTTAGACTTTAGACTTTAGACTTTAGACTTTAGACTTTAGACTTTAGACTTTAGACTTTAGACTTTAGACTTTAGACTTTAGACTTTAGACTTTAGACTTTAGACTTTAGACTTTAGACTTTAGACTTTAGACTTTAGACTTTAGACTTTAGACTTTAGACTTTAGACTTTAGACTTTAGACTTTAGACTTTAGACTTTAGACTTTAGACTTTAGACTTTAGACTTTAGACTTTAGACTTTAGACTTTAGACTTTAGACTTTAGACTTTAGACTTTAGACTTTAGACTTTAGACTTTAGACTTTAGACTTTAGACTTTAGACTTTAGACTTTAGACTTTAGACTTTAGACTTTAGACTTTAGACTTTAGACTTTAGACTTTAGACTTTAGACTTTAGACTTTAGACTTTAGACTTTAGACTTTAGACTTTAGACTTTAGACTTTAGACTTTAGACTTTAGACTTTAGACTTTAGACTTTAGACTTTAGACTTTAGACTTTAGACTTTAGACTTTAGACTTTAGACTTTAGACTTTAGACTTTAGACTTTAGACTTTAGACTTTAGACTTTAGACTTTAGACTTTAGACTTTAGACTTTAGACTTTAGACTTTAGACTTTAGACTTTAGACTTTAGACTTTAGACTTTAGAATTTAGACTTTAGACTTTAGACTTTAGACTTTAGACTTTAGACTTTAGACTTTAGACTTTAGACTTTAGACTTTAGAATTTAGAATTTAGACTTTAGACTTTAGACTTTAGACTTTAGACTTTAGACTTTAGACTTTAGACTTTAGACTTTAGACTTTAGACTTTAGACTTTAGACTTTAGACTTTAGACTTTAGACTTTAGACTTTAGACTTTAGACTTTAGACTTTAGACTTTAGACTTTAGACTTTAGACTTTAGACTTTAGACTTTAGACTTTAGACTTTAGACTTTAGACTTTAGACTTTAGACTTTAGACTTTAGACTTTAGACTTTAGACTTTAGACTTTAGACTTTAGACTTTAGACTTTAGACTTTAGACTTTAGACTTTAGACTTTAGACTTTAGACTTTAGACTTTAGACTTTAGACTTTAGACTTTAGACTTTAGACTTTAGACTTTAGACTTTAGACTTTAGACTTTAGACTTTAGACTTTAGACTTTAGACTTTAGACTTTAGACTTTAGACTTTAGACTTTAGACTTTAGACTTTAGACTTTAGACTTTAGACTTTAGACTGTAGACTTTAGACTTTAGACTTTAGACTTTAGACTTTAGACTTTAGACTTTAGACTTTAGACTTTAGACTTTAGACTTTAGACTTTAGACTTTAGACTTTAGACTTTAGACTTTAGACTTTAGACTTTAGACTTTAGACTTTAGACTTTAGACTTTAGACTTTAGACTTTAGACTTTAGACTTTAGACTTTAGACTTTAGACTTTAGACTTTAGACTTTAGACTTTAGACTTTAGACTTTAGACTTTAGACTTTAGACTTTAGACTTTAGACTTTAGAATTTAGAATTTAGACTTTAGACTTTAGACTTTAGACTTTAGACTTTAGACTTTAGACTTTAGACTTTAGAATTTAGAATTTAGACTTTAGACTTTAGACTTTAGACTTTAGACTTTAGACTTTAGACTTTAGACTTTAGACTTTAGACTTTAGACTTTAGACTTTAGACTTTAGACTTTAGACTTTAGACTTTAGACTTTAGACTTTAGACTTTAGACTTTAGACTTTAGACTTTAGACTTTAGACTTTAGACTTTAGACTTTAGACTTTAGACTTTAGACTTTAGACTTTAGACTTTAGACTTTAGACTTTAGACTTTAGACTTTAGACTTTAGACTTTAGACTTTAGACTTTAGACTTTAGACTTTAGACTTTAGACTTTAGACTTTAGACTTTAGACTTTAGACTTTAGACTTTAGACTTTAGACTTTAGACTTTAGACTTTAGACTTTAGACTTTAGACTTTAGACTTTAGACTTTAGACTTTAGACTTTAGACTTTAGACTTTAGACTTTAGACTTTAGACTTTAGACTTTAGACTTTAGACTTTAGACTTTAGACTTTAGACTTTAGACTTTAGACTTTAGACTTTAGACTTTAGACTTGAGACTTTAGACTTTAGACTTTAGACTTTAGACTTTAGACTTTAGACTTTAGACTTTAGACTTTAGACTTTAGACTTTAGACTTTAGACTTTAGACTTTAGACTTTAGACTTTAGACTTTAGACTTTAGACTTTAGACTTTAGACTTTAGACTTTAGACTTTAGACTTTAGACTTTAGACTTTAGACTTTAGACTTTAGACTTTAGACTTTAGACTTTAGACTTTAGACTTTAGACTTTAGACTTTAGACTTTAGACTTTAGACTTTAGACTTTAGACTTTAGACTTTAGACTTTAGACTTTAGACTTTAGACTTTAGACTTTAGACTTTAGACTTTAGACTTTAGACTTTAGACTTTAGACTTTAGACTTTAGACTTTAGACTTTAGACTTTAGACTTTAGACTTTAGACTTTAGACTTTAGACTTTAGACTTTAGACTTTAGACTTTAGACTTTAGACTTTAGACTTTAGACTTTAGACTTTAGACTTTAGACTTTAGACTTTAGACTTTAGACTTTAGACTTTAGACTTTAGACTTTAGACTTTAGAATTTAGACTTTAGACTTTAGACTTTAGACTTTAGACTTTAGACTTTAGACTTTAGACTTTAGAATTTAGAATTTAGACTTTAGACTTTAGACTTTAGACTTTAGACTTTAGACTTTAGACTTTAGACTTTAGACTTTAGACTTTAGACTTTAGACTTTAGACTTTAGACTTTAGACTTTAGACTTTAGACTTTAGACTTTAGACTTTAGACTTTAGACTTTAGACTTTAGACTTTAGACTTTAGACTTTAGACTTTAGACTTTAGACTTTAGACTTTAGACTTTAGACTTTAGACTTTAGACTTTAGACTTTAGACTTTAGACTTTAGACTTTAGACTTTAGACTTTAGACTTTAGACTTTAGACTTTAGACTTTAGACTTTAGACTTTAGACTTTAGACTTTAGACTTTAGACTTTAGACTTTAGACTTTAGACTTTAGACTTTAGACTTTAGACTTTAGACTTTAGACTTTAGACTTTAGACTTTAGACTTTAGACTTTAGACTTTAGACTTTAGACTTTAGACTTTAGACTTTAGACTTTAGACTTTAGACTTTAGACTTTAGACTTTAGACTTTAGACTGTAGACTTTAGACTTTAGACTTTAGACTTTAGACTTTAGACTTTAGACTTTAGACTTTAGACTTTAGACTTTAGACTTTAGACTTTAGACTTTAGACTTTAGACTTTAGACTTTAGACTTTAGACTTTAGACTTTAGACTTTAGACTTTAGACTTTAGACTTTAGACTTTAGACTTTAGACTTTAGACTTTAGACTTTAGACTTTAGACTTTAGACTTTAGACTTTAGACTTTAGACTTTAGACTTTAGACTTTAGACTTTAGACTTTAGACTTTAGACTTTAGACTTTAGACTTTAGACTTTAGACTTTAGACATTTATTATTAGTTGTGCAAATAAAAAATTATCGTTACTGAAAAACAAAATAAATGTCGATGCTATTTTGCGCAGCCCACATTAATCATGTTCACTGTTTTAAAAGCATTCGTTTGTTAAATTCTAAAATAAAACATTATTTAACTGACACAATCTGCAATAATAAAAAAAATTAATTGTTGGCACTTATATTGAAGAATCCATTAATTCCATTACAGCCGAACAAGATGGTGACACGATGCTATAAATTAAAATTTCATCGTTGTATATTTAAGTGAGAATTTTATGAAGTACAAACTACTTGCTGTTAAATAATTTTTGAAGCGAATTCGGGTTATGCTCAAATTAATCAATTGACTCGTATATCAAATCGATCATAAACATAAAAAATTCTATTTTTAAAAACAGTACAACCGATTGCGTCAGTAAGTCTGTATATTATAATTATTTTGGACTCATACCGTAAAATTGTATTGCGCCCCTCGCAATTCATATCGTGCGAGAATTCCAATAATTAATTCAGTCATTTCAATCATTTAATTTAAATCACATTAAAATTTAATTTTTACGATCATTAATGTGCGATAGCATTCATTTCAGATACAGATAGTTATCGCATAAACGGCACAACACAATATCAGTCGAGATGGATAACGGAGAGGATTTAAGATTTTTTTTTTTTAATGATCACGGTAAGTATTTGCACAAACGATCGATCGATCTTTCAACTGATTACCGAGTATTTGCAAATTAGACAAAAATATTCAAATGACTTAAGCCCAATTTATTTACAAAAAGTACTTTTAAGATGCTTTGAATAATTTTTTTTTACGATTTTGATGCGTTGGGGTTATAAAGTTAACATTTTAATTTTTTTAATTAGGACACAAAATCAAGATAAATCAACATCGTTGTCGTCATCATTGCATGACGCTGATTTTTAAGAAAAATTTAGTTTTAATTGATCGAACAGTTAGCAACAGATATTCGAAACACTCGTATGGTCGAAAATGACGAAATTTTGTTTTTGATTGTAACTGACGATTTCTTTGGTGAAAGTCTTCGATAAAATTCTATCTAGTAGATTAAACCCACGCAATCTATGAATTCTTAATAATGCAAGTGCATGGGTAACTAAAATGGATTATAATTCGATCTACCTTCATTATGTGCAGCATACTTCAAGAAACGTAAATACTGGGGTCACCAATTAAATATTAAAAAAATCAGACTAGGTAGTCATAGGGAAACTTTTTGGTAATATATGCCACAAAATCAAAATTTTCAAATAGCCAATGAAACATGTGGTACTTATTGTATAGCCAATGAAACATGTAGTACTTATGCCACGAATCCCAAATTTTCAAAACCCAGAAAAACCATGATAATTAGCCAATGGAAATAAAAGATGGCATGAAAATAACTGATGCTAAAACTTAAGTAATTTCAACTTTTGGATCTGATGTAAATTTAAAAATTTTAACGGGTTAGTGTCAGATGAGACTAGCGTCATCTATATAAATATGTATATTTTAAAAAAAAAAAAAATTAGCAGTGCCATCTATCAATCGATCGCAACACTTTTCACAATAATAAGACAATCAACCATTTTTATTTTCGATATTTTTATTTTGAAATTCTTTAATTTTGTATATTTTTATTTACACATTTTATTTATATAAAATTTTATTTAAAATAAAGAAAATTTAAATATATTTTGTTGAATAAAAAACGATTTATAAATCATTATAACGTAACAAAATTATAATCATGAATCATAAGCAAATTTTTTAATTTAAATTTTTCTCGATATTCAGGTTATGTCCCAATTTTGAATCAACAAAACTAAAATCAAATTAGAGCCGTGTACAGAACCAGTACTAAGATATTTGGGGGAAACTGATTTTGTAGACTAAAAAATATATATTATTATGATTGTGTGTGCGTTAGAGAGGGTGAGGTGTAATTAAGATGTTGGTACCGATGGTAGAGGCGGTCCCGTATTTGCTACCGATGTTTGTAACGCTTGAGCTGCAATCGCCGGATTAAAATGGATCCCTTCAAGCGCCTGTGGAGGTAAAGTTGTACTTACGGTAATAGGTGGCATCCCGGGTAATGAAATCGGTGTGGTGACGGATGTACCGCTCGTACCACCTTGAACTTGGGGATACGTCGAATATGTCTGCATCGGTGGAAATGTCGGGATTGGGGATTTGGTCGATAATTGGGCCGCAACTGATGGTGGTGGCGGTAATGAAGAAGCTGGATAACTTAATAATGCTGGATTAAAAGGTTGGGCTACAGATGTGGCCGGAATACTACCGGTAATCGAATGCGTGTTTGGCTCAAATGGATACGAACTCATCGGTACAAAACCGGCATGATGTGCATGCAATATTCCAATATCAGTAGCTGGTGGTGCATAGTTATGTGATTGAAGCGGATAATTTGGGATTGGTGTTGGTGCCGGAACTGAGGTAAACTGGCTTGGTGAATACATTGGTATATCCGCTGCTGGTTCAGTCGATTGCTGTGACTGATTAAAAAAATCACTTGTAGTGTTGGTTGGTGGTGCCGTGGGTGCAAATGTTTGCGCAAATTCGGATACCGCCGTTTGTCCATCGGCTGACTGACTATTTAGTGCTAGGTGTGACAAACCAGCTGCCAAATCATTTTCAGGCTTCGCTTCGACGCCTTCCTCCGGCGTTGATGGATGTAAATATTTCGAAAATGTATTAGCTAATGGAGGCACGTATGGTATATTAGGGTTGGTTTGTCCAGCGACTGCTGGAGATCCCGCAACAAATGCTAAAACATAACTCCAATTTTAAATTTGGTCTAACGTTTCTAAATTTTTAACGAACTTACCGTTGACTCCGTAATTATGCTGGGTATTTGGTAACAAAGGCTTAAAAGAAATCTTAACGGTAAAATGTTGATCAAAACTTCGTAATTTTTATAAACTTACCGTCCCTTCCGAAATCGTTGGTGGGTCGGGAATTTTTTGCCGCTTTTCATCGGGTAAAATCCGTACCGGAATTCTATGTAAATATCCATAACCGATACCACAACCTAAGCTGCCTTCACCTCCCCATTTCGAAAACGGTTTGATTGTTACTTCTCGACAACTGTC
Organism: Tipula confusa; assembly: GCA_963556175.1. Lineage (NCBI taxonomy): Eukaryota > Metazoa > Arthropoda > Insecta > Diptera > Tipulidae > Tipula > Tipula confusa. Next base: position 36,424,062 of record OY744477.1, on the reverse strand, counting down.
ATCATCGATATTGTACACGTACAATTTGAGTGGGCGTCCTTCATGCGACTCAATTAACGTAAACAGATCTTCACTTTCGTGTAGCACTGAATCGGCACCAATTATATAGTCGGAAAATGATCTTAGACCCGCCGCTTCGGCAGGCGATTGTGGATGCACCTCAAGTATATGCCAAACATTCTCGCTAGCACCTTCGAACGAACAAAATCGTATACTGACACCAAGTAGCCCTTGGCCACCCCAACTCGAGGTTGGAGTTAATTTTACTTCACGAACATTTTGGAATTTACTGCTATAAACCGTGACCCGAATTTCTCGATCGATATTCGATTTCAATAACTCCTTCAACGTATCATTATCCTGATCTAATCGCGTATTTTCTATTGCTACGATAAAATCAAAAAATGCCTCCAACCCGGCACGAGATCCAGGTGAATTATCTTGAACCTAATGGAAGAATCACCCCAAAATACAAAAGTTACACGTCAGCTGACAGCCGCAAACCATACTACGGCTCCTCATAATTTCAACAATATTTACCCGTAATACATGATATCCTTCGGTTCCGCCACCAGGCACCGATACACTTTGGGACGATCCCATTGCACTTATATTCGATTGCACTCTAAATTAATTAAATGTATGCCAAAGCAATTTTTAAAGTTGGAAATTACAGAAAAATCTTAAAAAACACTTTTTTTCGACTTGTTTGACAAAATATATTTTAGTACACTGAACTAAAATTCGATTTGTCACTTTTGGTACGGTTAAAATGTGGTGGGTAGTGTCATCTATACGGCAATAGTCAAAGTTTATTTGAAATTTGAATTTACAAAGCAAATCGTTATTCTACCTAAATTCAATTGTGACAGTTGTCGAAAAGTAACGATCAAAACGTTTTCGTAATGGGGAAGTGAAGGAAGCTTAGGATGTGGTATCGGTTATGGCTATTTACATAGAATTCCGGTATGAATTTTACCCAAAGAAAAGCTTTTTGATATAGAAAAATTCACATTTTATGTCATAATATTCTCACATAGGAGGCTAAACCAAACAATTTGCTTAATTTAAAGAACAAACTAAATCTGTTAAATAATTGCATCAAGGCATTTGTGACATTTGAAAATCATGGCTTGAATCGTCTACAGTAATAATTTACGGTTTCCGAATCAACAGTCCAGTTTCATCGGATTGACATCCCGAACTTGTTCTTAGTATTGTTCTAGACAACCCAAAGAAGACAAGCACTTGTCTACCTCGAGGAGCCATTGTCGGCGATGACGGCATCTGCTCTGGATCTGATCAACACCTTGTACAACTTCAGCTGGTCGGTATTTGCAAGGTATTTTGAATAATACCCCCTCCCAGACAATTATATCATGAGTGACAAGGGACCCCAGGCACCGGAAACTTGTCACTCCTTTAAATGTATGGTCACCATTATTAAATCCATTGCGTTTTGGTCCCTGAAACTAGTGATGATAAATTTTGTTTTGGACTGATTTATTTTGAGACCAACGGAACCTGAGAAACGTACATATAAATCCAGTAGCTCCGTGATACCGTTGCCATTCAGTCCAATTACACAGTTATCATCTGCATATGCCAGAATCTGCTTCGTAACATTTAGAAAGAATTATCCTCAGTGAGAAAACTTGATAAGTGACTGACCGATTTGGACAAATAATTTGTATGCTGTAATTTGTATGCAAAGGAAAGCTACGCCTCGATAGTTTCCGCATTTTGAGCCCTCTCTCCTTCCTTAAGAATAGGGCACAACGAGGCCTCTTTCCATTCATCAGGCATAACTTCACTTTGCTGTAGTAATCGAATAAGGGTCAAAAGATAGTTCCACAAAGTAACCCGTCCAAATATCAAGTACTCCAAATTAATGCAATTCCAGGGGAACGGTTTCGTTTTAGTCTCTGCATGGTCAGTGTGAATTCATCGTAGGTTGGGGTCTCTATCTACATCTATGTATGGTGCAGTCTTCTGTAGGAGTTCGATTAAAGTACGGTATATCCTTACTTTGGCTAGTTTCTCTTTGATTTACTTTACTCCTTAATCGTAAATCATTTTGCCAGTTTTGCCATCAAAACGGTTTTGATATTTAGATTAAAAATGTTACAAGTTTAAAGTTCCACTCACCACTGAATCTAACATTTAAATGTACCAACTCTGTAAAATAAATACGCATTACAAAAATAAAAATATATACTAGCCTAACTAGGTATATTCTCTCCTCTCAACATAACGCAAATCGCAATTCGCAATTTATTTTTTTTTTCACATCAGACAACCCTAAATATTTTGTCTCTCAATTTTCTCAATATTGTTTCACACACAAATTTACCAACCAACCAAGTAGATAGAAAAGTGGAAGTAATTCATTCGGTAGTATATAAACAGCGATGCGTGTGTAAAGACGTAAATAAATAAGAAAAATCGTAGTCGTCAATTGGGGTTTGCTTTTAAATGTGTATTCAATGAGAAAAATTGTGTTCGAAATGTTGTTTTTATTGAATTTAATTAATTTACAACAAAATTAAAGTTGCTCAAGTGATTTATTATTATTTATAATATTTGTGAATATAGTGTTTGTGTATATATGTGTGTGTGATAAGTTAAATTTCTCGAAATTACAAATAAAAATAAACAAAATCTAGTGTGTTATCTTTATTATTGTTTTGTTATTATTACTATTATACACTACTACTAATACTGCGGCTACTATTAGGTAGTGCTACTGCGACGACGACATTACTAATTTGATAAGGAAAAAAATGGCAGATCAAAATGAGAAATTATTAATGGAATTATTAAAACAAAGTGGGAACAGTGATTGTGCTGATTGTGGTAGTAAATGTAAGAAATTTTTCAGTTTTATCAAATTTATGTCAAATTCTGGAAATTTTTTGATTTTGAAATTTTCAATAAAATATATACATGTTATGCTTACTACGCGATGACAGTTCAAACGTTGTGGGGGGCGGCTCACAAACACATTTGGACGTACACAACATACACATTCACAATCGAATACAACAAAAACATTATTTTACGTATACACTGGCAAACAAAGTCAAAACATTTTGGTTTTTTGTTTTCGTTTTTTATTTATTTTTTTACAATCAAAATGTTGAACACACATACACATATTCATTGAAGATTTTTTTTGTTGCTGTTGTGTGTTTTGTTGTTGTTGTTGCGTTTTACGTTTCGATTTAATTCAAATAAAATAAAAATAAAATAATACAACAAACATTCGAATTATGAATGGGTAGGACTAGGAGTTAATATTTTCATGTTTGATGTAGGGTTTTTAATGTTTACTCTCTGTTGTGAAGCTTTTTTTTCTTGGTTCGTTTAAAAGAATGAATGAGAAAAATCGAAATTTAAACAATTCGAAAGGACTCAGAAGAAATTGATAAAATGACCTACGCTGAAGATTTTAGGAGTAAATTAAACCAAAGAGCAACTACCAGAGTGAAGATATAAATCGAACTCTAAAATTGGTTTTATGTAAACTCAATACGTATGATTAGTGATTACGACTCACGCAACAGAAGCAAAAATGCAGCTCCATAATGCTGCCAAAAAATGTGATAATGAAACCTTGTATTTCAAATTGAGACGAAAGTCGAAACTGAAGGTCGATCCATACTTTTGACATTAAGTGAAAAAATTATTCAAAAAATTAACCGAATGGTTCCAATAAAAACTAGGATATTTTCAAAAGAAAGATATTCAGTTCCGCAATATAAAATTCAGCCAATAACGGAAATCCAAAAAGTAAAAGAGGATTCTATAAGTAATTGTCTAAGAAAACTAACTAATGACAGCAGTAATGATTATTTAATTTGGAAAGATACCAAAAAATTAAAGGAACAACAATCAGAAAAAATACTATAATTTTAAAAGATCTACCAAGGAAAGCTTTAGTTAGGCACACCAACCTTATAAATATAGTTTGTGCACAATTACAGAAATCATCACGATACTAAAACCTGAAAAACCACCACACGAAACTTCGTCTTATAGACCAATTTCGCTGTTGTCATGATGGCTTAACAATTTGAGAAACTACTGATTAAAATATAAATCCATAATCTAGAGGAATAACTGAACCCCAAAAAATCAGTACGGGCGTCTTAGCCTCAAACAAAAATACAAGTACAAAGAATAACCAATATAATTAAGAAAAGATTTGAGGAGAAAAAAGTCTATTCAAAGAAATTTTTAGACGTTGCGGAAGCATTGACAAAGTTTGGCATGATGGTCTTAACCATTAGTTAAAATACCTCTTATACAAATGCAATTCGCTACGACACTTTAAACCTATTTGAAAGAATATGTTCCGAGATCTATTCAACCACGAGAACAGGAATTCAATGAAAATTAAAATTAAATATCGGATCCTAAATGGCTGGTTCAGTGATCTCTGAGAGGAGAGGTGCCATTACGCATGCGCAGAGGTTGCTGTCGACGACGATGGCTCCTCGGGGGTATAGATCGACTAGTCTTCTTCGGGTTGTATTGAACAACACGAAGAACAAGCTCGGGATCGAATTCGATGGAACCAGACTGTTGAGTAGGTAAGGGACAGCAATGGCTTATAAAAGTTTTATTATTATTATTATTGGAGAAAAATATTCTAATTTTGGCTGAACGCCAAACTTAGATGGAAGGGACACGTCATTAATTAGAGGTCTAATACTAATGGCTGTCGAATTTGCTAATACTTAGGCAGAAACTCTTCTCTATCTACATACAATAAGCTGCTACTTTATAAGCCAATATTGAAACCAATATAGACTTATGATTTTCAACTTTGGGGTTATACCAAACCGAGTAACGGTAAGATCATACAAAGGTTTCAGAACAAGATTAATAAAGATTAACGATGCACTATGGTACACCAGAAATTACGACCTACATAGAGACCTTAAATTGGAATCAGTTTGCAGAACCGTAAGCAGAATCAAAAGAAGTAAACCTTTTCAACTGGTTACATTCTTAGAACAACAGCACTTTATAGCACTTAACAAAGGCCATAATGGTCGTATCGTACCTACTTTTTCAAGTTCTATAAAGTCTTGTAAATTAAAGTAAAGCGAAACAGAAAGAAGCTTATTTAGATTGTAGACAACGCACTATCCTATGTAAATATTTTAAAATTTAAAGGGAATAAATTGAATTCTATTTTGCTAGAATTGCTTTGATACAGCAATTTTTCTGCTAGAAAAACTGAAATGAAGGCATTTAATCTTAATCATTTTTCCAAGTTTCTGCACTCTTCTTTTTACTATCGTGTCTTTATTCTTTTATTATGTTGCGGAACTCTCTGACTCATAGGTTTAGTTTTGGAAATTGTTTTAACAAAGTTTACTTGCAGTTAACCACAGTTACCCACCCTCAGGTCCAAACATTTATATATTGAAAATCAATTTATTAGTGCCAATATCACTTAAGAGCAAGTAGCAACTGTAACTGAAGAGATAGATAAGAAATAGGACAAAGTGTCCAAACATAAGTAATTGTATTGATTTAAAAGTAAATTAATTTTTACTCAGTAATATATTATATCGTAACGATGCTGCACGTAACGATGCATATCGTTACGAGTTATAAAAATACTATACGATCAAAATTATTTAGACTCGTTCCGATTTAAACTTTTAATTAAATAACTTCCGATAACGTTACACAATAACAAAAATTTCTATAATTGAGTCAAATACGATGCATATCTATGCCGACTTAAATCCCATATGTGTCACATATGTTACGTTATCAATATTCATATAATATCCACCCTCAAAAACCAAATTGGTACGTAACACACTATACACAATACAATTTAATTACGATATTAGCCGCGTGGACATACACACTCGTAAAAATTGTGAGTAATCGTCCCACGACGAAATGAAAATCAATTTTTCAAAAAGAAAATTACTAATTTCAAAGTTCGATCACCTTATTTCATCGCGTATATACGCGCACATCGCAAGTTGATATGGGCGACATTTTTTTTTTATTTTGATACAGACAAAGGGGTCAGATATACGACAAACATACCAAACCTCGTACTTATATATGAGTTGTCGTCGACTAAATCTATTTCTCAATCACAGACGACTTTTTGTTTTTAAATTTGTTATTTAGTTTGATTCATCATCATCTTCACATTTCAATTAACATATAACATAAAAATGTCAATCACACACAGATTTACATATCGAAATATTTGTGTGCCGTGAAAATAACTAAAAAAAAACTACCGATGAAAAATTATTTTCTTTTTAAACATTTTCTAAATCGGCGCCTATAAAAAAAAATGCAATCAAATAGCATAAAGTGCATTCCAACGTTTTATTTTCGTGTTCAAAGAGAAGACACACATTTTTTGGGTCACCGCCGTCTAGAACCATTAACATGAAAGGAAAACCTATATTATATAAAAGAAAATTCTTTTCTCGTCACACATCGCACATTTTTCATTGAATGCATTTTTGTTGTTGTCAAAAAACTATAAAACTCAAAAATGATTTACCAATTCATCTGCACGCTCCTCAAACACTCACACATGAAAAGTAATAAATAAAAAAACGCATTGAAGAATGAGGGAGAGAACGAGAGAGAGTAAGTCTTATTCATGATTTTTAAATTGTACGATGAAGATAGTGCAGTGTGCCGAAAGTGCATTCACCCCTAAAAATGTGTATATACATATACTATACTACATTACAATATTATAGTAAAAATGACAACAACAACACATCGACTATGACAACAACAACAATTGAAAACGATGCAGTAATATAATGAACGATTGAAAATGCATTCATTATTCTTTTTATCGGTCGAAGTGTCTGTGTGTGAGCAATGGTATAGTATTGGTGTTCATGTTTTTAATATCGTGGAATTTTGTATTATGTTGGTGTTGTTGGTATTGTTCTTTTTACATTCATAACAGAGAAAAATGTTTATATTTTTTTGTGACAGAGCTGAATTAGACAAAGGGTGGCTTATTTTTTATGTAATGATTTAATCTCTGTACATATACAATCTTTGGTGTATAAGTGGGGCCTCAGTTCGGCCAAACTATTCGGCTGATTGACTTTATGTTCACAAGTGAACGAGAAGTCAATAGAGAAAGTTTTCCTTAAGTATTGACGGTTACAGGCAGCATCTATTCCTCATGTAAGAGGCAGCTAGTTTCTTATCTGGCAGTAGGTATAAATTGCTAGAGGAAGGATATCCCGATCAAAAAAAAAATCTTAAGGCAATGAACCTCAGTTGTTACACCATTTGTTAAGTTTGCTAATCCACCCTAACACCAGGCTGGCTCAATGGAATCTGGGGAGAACCAATCATTGCTATACCTATTCGCATAAGTAGTTTCATAATGTCAAGATCACCACTCAGGCAATCAAACTTTGAAAAGCTTTTTAAAAATCACTTTTCTAAAATCGAAAAGCAGAATTCTCGCCTGATATTTCAAAATATCTAGCGGTGACAGTGAATTTATAAACAAGGACCATATACAAACATAATAGAAGACACTCTTGACAATAAGAAAATTTGCTGCATTATCTTCTTAGACGTAGCACAAAGTTTGACATCAAAGCTTGGTATATCAATTGAAAAAAAGTTAACCTAAGCAGTTCTATAACTTCTTCTTAAATTTTATACCACAGATCGACATTTCCGTGTAAAATATAACGGGAAGTACTCTGAATTAAAGAAAATAGCAGATATACCAGAAGATAGCGTGTTGGTTCCTTATAATACATGTTGTATACCAGCGATTTGCTTAATACAGAAGGCACAAGCATAGCAACATTTGCAGATGAGACAGCTATCCTAGCAGCAGTAAAAAGTATATTAGAAGCAACAACCAAACTTCAAAGAGCCATAAACGCAGTCAATTGAGGAAAAATCGGTTCATGTAAACTTACAAAAATAGAAAGTTAACTGGACTCCAGTAGAACGTAATTCAAGGCCAGCCCCATGAAAAACAGAGGTGATCGAAATAAAACCTGTGTACAAAAGAGAGGTGATCGAGACCAAACTAACCTCAAATTCAATATACCTTTCAAGCTGCTACCAGTTTTGGCTTAAATATTCAAAAAATTAATTACTGAAATATTAATTACAAAAATTCGTCCTTGGAGTAATCCTTAACATATTTAGCTTTCGATAATATATACGGTAGGCTATAGAAATTTTGAATGAGTTAAAGAAAAAAATCTGCCCAGAAAATTATAGCACGTTAGCAAGACAGATGAAACAATTCAATGGATGGAAGCACAACTTTTAGTTTCTTTGTAGGCTTCTATTACTTTGCTTTGTAGGCTTCTATTACTAGTTGTTACTTATTAAGAATATCTAATTCTACTACCTTACTCGCACCATTTAGGAGTTAATCATGTAAGGTTGAGTTTAGGTCCATTTCGATCCATTAGGTGGGTACCCCCCTCAGAAATTATAGATAAAATGAATATCGTGGGACTAAAAGGATTCGGAGCTTCATAGATTTTGCGATGAATTCAAGTTAGCGTACGCAGCAGCTGTTACTGATTACAAAAGCAGGAAAAACATCATTGACTTTAATATCGGGAAAATCAAAGGTGGCACAAATCAGTCAAAAGTTAATCGTTTCAAGTGTTGAATTGTGCGGATTTGTTGAATTGTGCGGAATTGTTTCAAAACCTTGGAAATTCCGAATTGTAATATGTAGTCCTAGACAGATTCAACAATAGTGTTAGCCTGGTTACAAGCACACTCACGTAAATGAAAATATCTCTAATACAAAATACAGTGACACATTGGTATTCTCACGCAACAATATGAAAAGACCTTTGTTGCGAATAGAGTTTCACTGATTCATTCTATTATCAGCCTCGCACAATAGAACAATGTAAAGCCTAAAGAAAACCCAGAGCACTGCGCAACACGCGGTGTAGACCCAGATAAGTTGTGCATCATAATTTATTGTGGTCGGGGCCAGATCTTAGAAGCAGTGCTGATCTTACATTCGATACGGTAATAGTCCAAAAGGAATTAAAGAAGAAGCAGGTGTGTTATGTCTGCGTATTTAACACAATAATAACAGATCCAACTATACTTTCACAAAAACAAAAAGAGTAATCGCATATTGTTGGCGCTTCTTTTGAAACAGTGTCATAATGATAATCAGAGGAAAGGTGCTTTAACGCAGTTCAAGAATTAGAAGAGGCGAAAATCAACATTTTAAAAGTTATACAATCTACAGCCTTCTCAGATGGTATTAGAAAATTTAAGGAAATACTCGTAGGTTGAGTATGAGCAGTACAAGCAAACTTTTGTCCTTACATCCTTTTCTGGACAAGGATGGAGTAATCCGAATTAAAGGTCGTTTGCAACACTCAATTTTACATTATAATGAAAAAAAAACAATGATACTACTATCTTAATGCCATATCACGATTTTCTAAAAGTACGCTGCATGGGGGTGTATATTTAACTTTTGATTTTGGATTCTGCAAGGCAAAAGAGCTACACAATCGCCATTACCACCAATGCTTAAGATTTAATACTGGTCGAGCCATATAGAACTAAGGGATACAGTGGTAATTAATTCTACTAGGATCTCATTCAAAGAATTGACCAGATTACTGTATCAAATCGAAGAATCATTAAACTCTAGACCTCTGTGTCCTTTAACATATGATCCTAACGAGCTTGAATGCTTGACACTAGGACATTTTCTATTCCCACACCAAATGAAAAACATTTCGAATGATAAACCCAGTCGTCACTACGTTCCTCAATTAAGCGTTTCATATCTCAACTTCGCAATTATAGTAGGAATAATTATTGCGAAGCTGAGATATGATACGCTGTACTGATGAACGTCGTGACGACTGGCTTTTCGATATCTGCAATTTTTTATGAGTCTCCTCATTTCCATTTTCATTCGAAATATCGTTCCCAGTAAGTGTATTTTTGATGGTAATTAGTGCAACAGGGGTGTGGCTTGCTTTTTATTTTCAGAGAAACTGAAACTCCTTTCATTGAACTCCTTTCATTGAAGGAACCATGTAAAGGCTCTAA